>JAVLUX010000012.1:5180000-5437500 GCA_032164185.1 Moxostoma hubbsi
GAGGCACGAGGTGTCAAGCAATTGTGAAAGGTCAAGCACAAATTTTACAGCGAATATTAAAAAGCCTTCAAATTCAAGCATTAATAGAAATGGGGAAAAAATTAATTAAGCCTATAAACAGGTGAAAGCACCATAAATCTATATCAGAAAGTGTTATGTTAGGCTACACTCAAAGCTTATTTTTGTGCACATATTTTATCATAATGTGGAGGACATTATTATTTAGTTAAATTACATGTGCAGAATTAGCTAAATGCAGTGGAATAAATAGCAAGAATGAGCCTATATACATTTCTAGAAGTGAAAAGAAGAAAAAAAAAGCATGTTTTGGTTTCTCCCAATCCTCCATGTTCAGTAATATTCCGAATAGATTTACAAGCATTTAAACCTCTTTGGGGAATTTAAACAGTTTGAGGATAAAGGCTAAAACATGCAACTACGTTCAGTGGCTATATGGATATAAATGTGGGCAGCTTTAAGAGACGATTTCTATATGTTTATTTATTTAAATATCACTTAATACCTGTGCTCGTTGGATGATCAGTCTTCAGAATATTTTTTTTTCTATTATTTGGATGAATTCATTATTCGTAGGTCATTATTTGTGCCTTTCCGAATAAGTTATTTCGGCTTTGGGCACATCTCTAATTACAGGTATGTTGAATGCTTGATTCTGATTGGTTGATAGACGTTCTAAGGTGTGCAATTATTTTTAAATAAATGTACGGCTGTGAAGTAATTCCAAGTCTTGACACATAATGGTTCCACATCACTCTGCCAAATTATTTTAGCTATTTTAAAGAGCCGTACAGGCTACCAGAGCAAAATAGCAAAATAGCATTTACATTGGCTAAGTACATTGGATGAAAATGAACACAATATCAATAATATCCAACGTTTATTTTAATTTCAGTTGAAAAGCACACTTGCACTCTCACTCTTTCTCTCTTGCTCATGCTTGTATTGATAGCCAGCTGGTACGTGATAGCTGAGTAGTGTGTAAACTTCATTCCCCTGGCCTTAAGAAACACTTGCGAGTGAAGCTAGAGGCCTTGGCTTTTATAGGCTTCTTGTTAGCATGTTTGGCTTACACGTGTGCCGTGACCCAGTTGGGAGTGAGTTTTAGGGGGGTGAGAGTAAGTCAGCTGGTAACCAGCAGGTAGGTGATAGCTGTGATCTATGTAAAGCTCACTCTCCTGGCTTTAAGAGCTATCATGTACCAGTTGGCTACTGTTACATGTAGGGCTGCCTCCTAATAGTCGACCAAATGTTAGCCATTGAGAAGAGATTTGGTCACCAATTTTGATTGGTCAATTGGTTCAGGTACCTATGAACATCGGTATTAGCACTAGTTGGACGCTAGGTGGTACTATGGGGTCAGTTTTGTTAAGCAGGGTTAGGGTTAAGCCTACACAATAAATCAAGACACCTTGATTTCAAACTTTTAACTTTATTTTTTTATTTATTTTAACTAAAAATTCAAATGGTTAGTGCTCAACACTTAAATTTTGGAAGTACAATCGATCAAATAATGAGCCGATAAAGAGAAATCACACTGAAATGAAAGGTCAAGCTTAGCGCATTGCATTCTGAGTTTGACACATATGACACATATTGGCAAGCGTACATGTCATCCTAATATTCCATAAAGTACATGCAGAACATTTGCATACTGGTTTCTTCAGAAACAGAGAAGGGAAGTATCCAGTTCTGAGCAAACAGTAGTGTATTGTGTAGAACACAAATGATCTAAGTGGAAATTGTCATTTTGTCGAGAATATGCATATTTTTGCGTGCAGTTTCCATCAGCCTGTGGGCATGCCATCTGAGACTGGGACTGCCGGTTCACATTTTGAGAGCAATTTAGGATATTGGCAGCTAAAATAATGGAATATTAAATAAAAAACATAATGTGCACTTGTGCTCTGACAAGATGCCAAACTAAACAAGCAACCCAGATACCGTCTACTTTGAACAGGTTACTGAGTGTCAATAGACAGATTGAACAAGTAAACACCACTGGCTTACACTTACACAGGATAAAAGAGATCGTAGTCAACAGAGCCTTTAAAAAACCTGTCAAAATATAAAAAGACAAAATGAATACAAATAAATAAAAGTATTTTTAATAGTAAATTATTTACATTTGAATAATTGATTATGATTATTAAATACATTTAACACATGGATTTTCTGAGGCTATCATCTGAAATTAATTATTTGTATTGCAATTATGAGGCACTCTACCTTTTAAAATACAAATAACAAGAAATTCTGTTACGGAAAAAAAATATAATAATAATACTCACTTTTAAGAAGGGTGGACACCATTTTCAGTCCACTGTAGAGATTATTCTAGCCACAAAAGGTTTGAGAATAGGTTGCGATTCTTAAAATAATAGAGACAAATCTCTAAGCATTGGCAAATATGTATCCCCCACTTCTCTCAAACAATTGGACATTTTCATTGTACAATATGTATGATGTGGAGGAGATAGGCATTAGGAGATGTTCATTTAAATCAATAATCGTCAAAATATGACAATCAGAAAAAAAAGAGAAAAGGATTAAAATAAACTAGAACAATCTTTCCTGATTATGGGGAGGACACGGGCATAATAACTAAAAATGCACAATAATTATATTTCATGAATTATGTATCAATATGCAGTGTTTTAAGATTAGTAGTTTATCAGCGGAGATTAAATAATCCGCCTACATGAGAGATTCCTTCAGGATTACTCCTGTATGTCGAACAACCGATTGAACTGATTAAAGGAAACCTTGATAGGTTGACCATAACTTTAATTCATTGTATTTTCTGTGTAAGTATGTAAATAAGATCTTACCTGATTACACATGTAGTGCTCGACACCTGACAGAACTGAGTACAAATAAATGTGTGTGTCAAGAGTGTTTATAGAGCAGTTATCTGTTCATCAGCCGGCAGAGGAACATTCATACCACATTGTTTGTTTCACACATCCTGCTCAAATTCAAATTCAGATTCAAATTTACAGAGTACAAATAAATATAGTGCATTGTTGAAATATTCCACATTTTCACTAATTCTCACAATATAAATGTAAATTTTTTAATATATTGATGTAAGACAAGGTTTTGATCATTTTCTTGGTGTTATGAGAACATTTTAGTACAATAAAAACATAATTTAATGCGGATGACTTTTCTTATGAGGTCTCATTCTCTAAAGTTTTGTTGTATTCATTTTTTTTGGATATTTTTGCCAAGGTTAGAATTACAACCGCACATATAGTATGTTTATCTATCTTTGTGGGGACTTTCCATTGACTTCTATTATTTTCATACTGAGCTAATGCCACATACATACACAAGTTCCCTTTTCTCTACTCTTCTTCCTGCTTACATTCAAATTTATTTAACTAATATTCATGAAGCGTGATGTCCTATGACATTTCTGTATTCACAATCTTATAATGAGAGCTGCATTCTGTAGGAAACATTGTGTTCTTAGAAGTTCAGTTTGTACTTTTTTTGTTTATTTGGGTAAAAAGTATCTATTGTAATTATTCCTATATTTATTCGGTAAAGTATTTTAAATGAAGAAGTTTAGGAATGGAACAGATGCTGTTTAAATATAATAAGTTGCATGTGCTGTGGGCTAGCGTAAAATATTGACAATGTAGTGTGTGATAAGTGTTTACATAGACAGTGATCTGAACACACTCATTGGGGAGAGTCTCAACTTCATTCATGCCGAATTTGGGAGCTGGAAATGATCAGAGGAGAGGATTATGCGAAGTGTAGTACAGGAGGAACTGAAGAGGCAAAACACAGGGCAGACAACAGTGAATCGTAACATAACATGAACACTGGCAGAGACTTGGAAACGACCTCTGTGGTCGTGAACACTGGCAGAGACTTGGAAACGACCTCTGTGGTCGTGAACACTGGCAGTGACTTGGAAACGACCTCTGTGGTCGTGAATACTGGCAGTGACTTGGAAACGACCTCTGTGGTCGTGAACACTGGCAGTGACTTGGAAACGACCTCTGTGGTCGTGAACACTGGCAGAGACTTGGAAACGACCTCTGTGGTCGTGAACACTGACAGAGACTTGGAAACAACCTCTGTGGTCGTGAACACTGGCAGAGACTTGGAAACGACCTCTGTGGTCATGTACATGGGCAAAGACTTGGAAACAGAAGCCTTTCTCCCACTCCTCCTCCGGGAGGTCGAAGATGGCAGTGCAGGCTGTGAGACGGACTAAGCTGGCAACGCTGGCTCTGGGATGGACAAAGTTTCCATCTCGTTGGCCATGGCAGGCGTGGGCGTTGGCTCATTGGCTGTGGCAGGCATGGGAGGCTTGGAAACAGGGTTCAGGGTAGGGAGAGGAGGATCCTCTAAATCAAGAGTTTCTAGAGTTAAACTCCTCCCATGTATAGTCTCCTGTCACCGGCAACTCCCTCCACTGGTGTGCGATGAGTCTGATTGTCGTAAAAGTCTGTGCATTTGGCAAGGACACAAAACAGACGGGATGGGTAAATTCGCTCAGGTCAGCCGAATGAAGGGCACTGCTAGATCAATTTTGGGCAGACAGTTGTTCTGTTACAAAGTGGGAGTTCACAGGAGCATTACCTAAATGCAGCTTAAAAGCATTAATAAAATAAACAAAGTACAGATTAACGGGGTAAACACAGGAACAAAGGAAACATTCCTGAAGGGCACTGGTCATACACAGGGGGTCAAACAAATAACAACTGAGAAGAACTGAACAGAAAAAAGGGCATTATATACAATCTGACTTAATGATTCTCACAGGTGAGAATACAGTTATACCCTGGATGGAGAGGTGTGGCGACTTTGGTGTGTGCACTTGTTATGTTTCCTGTAGATTGCCGTTGTACAGAGGTTCCACCTCTAAAAAACTAAATTGTGCCCAAGACAAAAAAGTTAGAAAATGTTAAATAGTTCCGCCACTGCATAAATTTGGTCTACACTAAAGTTTTTAAAGTGCTTTATAAATAAACTGGACTTTGACTAAAATCCAGACATTGTACAGCAATTTACAGGTGAGGAATACAACACAAGCAATTCATATCAAAGCGAGCAAAAACAAACACCATAAAATGAAGTTAGGGAGATAGTCTTTTGCTCATTTCTGGTTTTAGCGCCATTCACAGGATGGCTAAATATCACTTAGAACACTACAAAGCTCAATACAGATTTTTTTTGTAAATTATTATAAGTTCCCCGAGTCAAAGCATGAGGTTACACATGAGTAAAGCACCATATTCTTCGGAAGAACAAATAAACAGTTGAGGATTGATTAATTAATTTTTATACTTATAAACTATAATATCACAACACAATATCCATAATTCAACAACAGTAATTATACAGTAACACAACTTAGTCACTATTTATTATTAATAATCTTAAAATAAAAGAAAGGGAGCATTAAAAGTTATCATAAGGACTCTCAATTCTGTTCTGCTGCAAATGGGACGTGATTTATATTTACATTAATGACAGTTATACTGAAGTGGAAAATTATATATGCTGCATAAATACAATTAAAATAATATTGACCAATACTATTACACAGGTGGGAATGGTTAAATTAAGGTTCACTGTCATACAGAGGTTGGTGGTAACATGCTACATTTACTTAAAAAAAAAATACAAAATTGAAATGGAAAACGCTCTGTAAAACAGGGGTTAGCTGGCAATACTTCACAAGGGATAATGGATATGCATGGCTATGTATACATGTGACAAACAGGAAATGAGAAGGAATGTGTGATGATCAGTATTCGGTATTAGTATTAGGAAGTTTGTTTGTTCTGTCAAGTAAACTTAAAGCTCTGCTCAAAGAAATGGCAAAGTCTGAAGAAAGGTCCTTCAAATCTATTAAGCCTCTGTGTCCTACAAGTTGGGCAGTTTGCTCAGGTTCCATACTGTGCTAAATCAGTAAAGTCAAGTCATTTTTATTTGTGAAGCACCTTTCACAACACACATCATTTTAAAGCAGTTTTACAGATACAATACTGCTCTTGGACTTTATACTGACACCTCTTGGAGTGAAAGCAGCATTACATCAAAGTTTTCAGTTTCCAATGCAGTTGCAAGTGTACACTGTTCACAAGGATTTTCATCATGAATAATTTAATTACCGAAAGTCTCTTATCCCTATTGCTCAGTGTCTGTGTACACTTCACTGTATGCTGCTGGTGGTCTGGTCGTCATGGTGATCATACTTGCAGTTGGATTGGTCGCTGTTCTCAAGATTAAGAAGAAAGTGCACACATCAGCAAGTATGAACATACATGCAAAAACATCATGCAAATATCAATACTGTAGGAAAATAATGGCAGGTAAAAATACTAATGAAGCCAATATGGTCTTTTGCTTTTCAGTTAAGGAATGTCACAATGAATGTAGAGATGAAGAGGTGAGTGATGCTTAAACATTCTGTTAGTTACTGATTTTCCTTTAATTAATCAACTTCATATTACTTAGCAAAGACCCGGCAGCCATATTACAAGTTAACTTTGGTTTCTTAATTCAGGCTAACAGTATTTATGAGAATGATCATCCCGACGTGCAGATGAAATCGAACCACAAGACAGAAGTCCCAACAAGCCAATCAGATTCAGTCTATAAGAATGTAAAACTCAGCATGGGGAAGTCAGATACAGTCTATGGAAATCTCTGATGCTGACATTCCTCAATGAGAGTGAAGTAGATATGGTAAAAAAAGAGTCACAAATCACTTGTCATCTCATGTATGAGAAAGTATTCACAGCGCTTCACTTTTTCCACATTTTGTTATGTTACAGCCTTATTCCAAAATGGATTAAATTCATAATTTTCCTCAATATTCTACAAACAATACCCCATAATGACAATGTGAAAGAAGTTTGTTTCAAATCTTTGCAAATTTGTTACAAATAAAAAACAATAAATTCACATGTAGATAAGTATTCACAGCCTTTGCCATGACACTCAAAATTGAGCTCAGGTGCATCCTGTTTCCACTGATCATCCTTGAGATGTTTCTACAACTTGATTGGAGTCCACCTGTGGTAAAATCAGTAGATTGGACATGATTTGGAAAGGCACACACCTGTCTATATAAGGTCCCACAGTTAACAGTGCATGTCAGAGCACAAACCGAGCCATGAAGTCCAAGGAATTGTCTGTAGACCTCCGAGACAGGATTGTATCAAGGCACAGATCTGGAGAAGGGTACAGAAACATTTCTGCAGCATTGAAGGTCCTAAATGGAAGAAGTTTGGAACCACCATCTTCCTAGAGCTGGCCGCCTGGCCAAACTGAGCGATCAGGGGAGAATGGCCTTATTCAGGGAGGTGACCAAGAACATGATGGTCACTCTGACAGAGCTCCAGCATTTCTCTGTGGAGAGAGGAGAACCTTCCAGAAGAACAACCATCTCTGCAGCTCTCCACCAATCAGGCCTGTATGGTAGAGTGGCCAAATGGGAGCCACTCCTCAGTAAAAGGCACATTACAGCCCACCTGGAGTTTGCCAAAAGGCACCTGAAGGACTCTCAGACCATGAGAAACAAAATTCTCTGGTCTGATGAAGCAAAGATTGAACTCTTTGGCCTGAATGGCAAGCGTAATATCTGGAGGAAACCAGGCACCACTCATCACCTGGATAATACCATCCCTAAAGTAAAGTAAAGTATGGTAGTGGCAGCATCATGCTGTGGGAATGTTTTTCAGCGGCAGGAACTGGGAGACTAGTCAGGATCAAGGGAAAGATGAATGCAGCAATGTACAGAGACATCCTTGATGAAAACCTGCTCCAGAATGATCTGGACCTCAGACTGGGGCAAAGGTTCATCTTCCAACAGGACAACAACCCTAAGCACACAGCCAAGATAACAAAGGAGTGGCTACAGGACAACTCTGTGAATGTCCTTGAGTGGCCCAGCCAGAGCCCAGACTTGAACCCGATTGAACATCTCTGGAGAGATCTGAAAATGGCTGTGCACTGATGCTCCCCATACAACCTGATGGAGCTTGAGAGGTCCTGCAAAGTAGAATGGGAGGAACTGGCCAAAAATAGGTGTGCCAAGCTTGTAGTATCCAATAAAAGACTTGAGGCTGTAATTGGTGACAAAGGTGTTTCAACAAAGTATTGAGCAAAGGCTGTGAATACTTATGTACACGTGATTTTATTCGTTTTTTATTTTAATAAATTTGCAAAGATTTCAAACAAACTTCTTTCATGTTGTCATTATGGGGTATTGTTTGTAGAAGTTTGAGGAAAATAATGAATTGAATCAATTTTGGAATAAGGCTGTAACATAACAAAATGTGGAAAAAATGAAGCGCTGAGAATACTTTCCGGATGCACTGTATGTGAAGACAATGTCACCTGATCCACATTTACACAAAAGATCCTCGTCTGTTGTAGCATTTGTAGTGCAGTTATCTGTTCATCTGGCTGATTTTCTCATATTTCACTAATCATCCACCATCAATTAAATTTTTTTTTAATTTTAAATGCTGAACTTAAAATACTGATTTAAAGATATAAAGTTAAAAAGTGGCTGGAATAGAATAGAAGCTAGCGCAGAAGAAAGAGTATTTATTTTTTATTATTATTATTATGTATATACTGTATATAGACAGCTCTGGAAAAAATTAAGAGACCACTTCAAATTATCAATTTCTCATGATTTACTATTTATAGGTATGTGATTGAGTAAAATGAACATTGTTGTTTAATTTTATAAAGTACAGACAACATTTCCCCCTAATTCAAAATGTTGTCATTTAGAGCATTTATTTTCAGAAAATGGCAACTGGTCAAAATAACAAAAGAAGATGTGGTGTTTTCAGACTTTGAATAATGCAAAATAATAATAATGATAATAATAATAATAATAATAATTGATAAACAACACAATACTAATGTTTTAACTTAGGAGTTCATAAATCAATATTTAGTGGAATATCCCTGATTTTCAATCACATTTTTCACATTGCTGTTGGGTGATTTTATGACATTGGCTCAAAAATTCAAAGCAGGAATACAACAGACACTGGAATGGTGTCCATACATGTAGAAATCCTGATTTGATTAAGTTATCGTGGAACAGATGTGTTCTCAGTTGGTTCTTGAATGTTGACATGGTATCAGCGGATCTTGTGGAGACTGGAAGTCCATTCCACCACAGAGGAACAGAGGAAGTGAATGATCTTAAAATGGAAATGTCATACATTATATACTGTGTATTCTATATTGTGTGTACTGTGTACTGTACATTGATATTATTATTTGTATATTTTGTTGTATGTAAATATGTGTATATTAGATGTCTAAATTGTGTTGCGAAAATCTGATGTTTATTGTAAATTGTTATACGTCTCATCACTGTCATGACTGCTATGTTGCTTGGAACTGCACCCAAGACTTTCACCCACTGTTGCACTTGTGTATATGGTTGAGTGACAATAAAGTGATTTGATTTGGATTTTGATTTGAGTAAAACAATAAGTTAATTTGACACCTGCTCTCTTCCCACATTCCATCCTTTAATTTCCTCTTTCTCTCCTCTCTCTGAGGCTGATGTCTCAAAGGGCTTCTTTCTAACAGGCCTACCACTTGATCCCCTGACCCTATCCTGTCCTATCTTCTGCAAGATGCCTCTTCATCAATAATGCCAACAATGCCACACAACATAACACATCTCTTACAACTATAAACTTTCCCAACACATTCAAGCAGGCTCGAGTAACCCCACAACTAATAAAACAACACTTTATCCCTACTGATATTCCTCAGGGATCAGTACTTGGACCCCTCCTCTTCTCAATCTACACTACATCACTCAAACCAATCATTATGGCACATAGCTTTTTTCCTACCACTGCATTTCAGATGATGTACAGAGTCAGACAGCGTCTGCTCAGCATCTTTATTGCATCTCACTATTCTTACTACTTTTACTACAGATGCTTAAAGATACTTACTAAATTAACCGTATATCATCTTTTTCAGTGTACCACGGCAATGATATACTCAGAGTGATCATGTGTGTTATAGTGTACAAAAATGCACTTCAGCATGATGAGAAATATATTTATATATATTTTACTCTACTTTTCCTGCTTAAATTCAAATTTAGATTTAAATGTGACACACCAGATCTCATGATCTTTATCAGTAGCCTGTACTGGGATGTTTTGAGGCAATAATGTACTGAGTGTGTGATGTTTTGGTGCATTTCACAGAACACTTTACTGTAGTCAGATGTACAGAACACTTGCTCACTCTCTGGAAATAAACTTCTTGAAAATGACTTTAAAGTGTTTCCCTGATCCGGCACACTTGCACACTTTATGTAGTATTAGGAGTGTAAGATCAAGGATTGTGGTTTGTCATCCGATGTCAAAGCTTGTTTTGATGAGAATGTGTTTTTGAGTGAAATATTTGGGTTTGACACGGAAGTTGAAAGTTTGTACAAATGAGTGTGTAGTTTTGAGATTGTGCTCAGAGTTTTGGGGAAATAGTTGATTGTTTCATAAATGTTTGTCTTGATAAATGAGAATAACTTAGTTGAAGCAGATGTTCTCCATGTTTAACATGAAGTTGAATGCGTTTAAAAACTCAATAATGCTAAATAACTTTAAAGAAATGGTTTATATATTTTATTAATCAGTAAGAATTGCATATTACTACCAATATATCTGCTAACAGTCTACTTTACACTAAACATTTTAAACACCATGACCCTCTGCCAATATAATATACAATAAACAATAAATGTTTTTAAAAAGAAAATGGATTTATATCAAAATATATTGACACCTGTAAAATAAGACTTTGAGTACATTACATGTTAATAGCTTCAATTAACAGAAAATCACTAAGACTTACACGTCAAACATGAGTAATAAAAGAATCACTTTAAAACAACGGCACTGGAGGGATTTTCATTCTCTAAACACGGACTGAAATTTTCTATGAATTTTGAGGGGCACTTTTGATGGCTCTGCGTTCACGTCCAGGGAAAATAGTGTTCAACCAGTCCACATACTGCTGCCTGATCTGAAAGACAATGAGAGGAGATGAGTAGATGTTTATGTCATTTTGTATTGTTTGATTGTAGCAGGATAGGATGACATATTCCTGTAGTACTGATTTGTGACATGCCTCTTTTTCAGCATTATGTACTTGTTGACCAATCAGTGCCCACTTTTATTCTATATTAAGGATAATACATGCCATTAAGGTGTGTCATTAACAGGTCTTTCTAGGGCCTGATTTTACTACCTGAAAGTGGAGTTCAGGGACACTTTTTTATTGTTCGGCAGGCTGCTGATCCCCAGATACATGGTGTCCTCTGCACATCTGCTAATGGTATTTCCCCTTCTGTCACAGACTTGACTTTGTTTCGAATGAAGTGACACAAGGGGTCTTCCTGGGACAGCAAACGTACCTCTGAACCTGATGTCAATGTCAAGTTGGCAGACAGAATTTGCATGCCCCACCCAGGACATACGGGTATAAAGGGAAGCGGGGCAGCAAAAGCCAGTCTGAATTTTTCTTTGGAGCCAGGAATGGTTGTGCAACAGCAAGCTGAGTTCACCACTGTTTCACTCACATCTACTGGGGATAAGCATTGCTGTCGGATCTACAGCGCACTTCCAGCTGGTGTTCTCTCTCTCTGCATGCTGTGCAGTCCACGCCCCTGGGTGCTTCGAAAGTGCTTTCATTGCCTGAAAGAGTGTTTCTCCTCCTAAAAAGTTTATTTCCTCTAAAAGAGTTTGAGTTCCCACTCATAAAAGAGCAATACACAGCAGGCGTTGAACATCCTTTTCAGGATACGTCTTTTTAAATATGTCTTCCGCCTCTGTGTAGTTCCTGATGTGGTTGATTTTTCTCAACTTCTGAAGGTCATAAAAGCTGCCTCATGTGCCTTGGCTGCGAACACAAGCAGGCAGCGTTTTATGAATGGTTCATGTTCTCAGTGCGAGAACATAGCCATGGCAACATTGCGGTCATGGATTTCTTTTCTCACGAGAGAAAACCACATCAGGGAGGGAGGACGAGGAACAGGTCATCCTGGTGGCCCCTTACTGGCCCAACTGGGCCTGGTTCTCTGATCTCACACTCCTCACAACTGCACCTCCCTGGAAAATTCCCCTGAGGAAGGACCTTCTTTCTCAGGGATGGGGTACCCTCTGGCACCCGTACCCAGACCTCTGGAACCTCCACGTCTGGCCCCTCGACAGGATGCGGAAGATCTAGTTGATCTACTACCTGCAGTCATAGACAAGATCAACCAAGCCAGAGCTCCCTCCACCAGGCAACTTTACGCCCTAATGTGGCGCTTGTTCACTAATTGTTTTTCTTCTCAATCCGGCACATTCTCACATTATCCTGAGGCCGCGCTGGGCTACGTGCCCAAGGTTCCTACAACCCCCTTCAGGGATCAGGTTGTGAGCCTACAAGCAAGCTGCCCCGGGAGGAGGCAGACCCAGCCGCCTTGTTGCTGTGTCCAGTACGTGCTTTGCGTATCTATTTGGACCGCACGCAGAGCTCTAGATGTTCTGAGCAGCTCTTTGTCTGCTTCAGCAGATGGCGGAAAGGAAATGCCGTCTCCAAACAGAGGTTAGCTCACTGGGTTGTTGATGCTATGTCCTTAGCTTATCACACCCAGGCCATGCCCGCCCCCTTGCGGGTTCGAGCACACTCTACAAGCAGTGTGGCATCCTCGTGGGCACTGGCCCATGGCACCTCCTTAGCAGTCATCTGCAGAGCAGCGGGCTGGGCAACACCAAATACCTTTGCCAGATTTCACAATGTCAGGGTTGAGTCAGTCTCGTCCTGTGTTTTGTCAGGTCCGAGCCAGTAGAACTCAGTAACGCGGCCCAACCGACCGGGTGTTCCGCTTGCACACAGTGCCCTTCACCATGTTGATCCAGTGTGCCTTCTATCCCAGGTTAGCCACGAAGTGTCGCTCCTTGTTCTCCTCCCTAGCCTTCTGGCCGGTGAATTCAGTGGAGCCATTCTTGGCCAGACCCACTACGAGTCACAAGTGCTCTGTACTGGGTTCAGGCTCCACGGGCTTAGTTCCCTTTTCAGCCATTCTCCCCGTGATGTATTTCCCGTGGTACAGTCCCCCTGTTGGCGGACTCGTGTTTCCCTTGGGCAGCCCCGCTGCACCGGTCGCCGTGCTTGTAGAGTCCCCACTCATTAGTCTGGACCTACCAGCGTGCTATTTCCCACGTTTGGCTTCACAACACTCGTGGTGTATTTGCCACATGTTACCTCCCCCTAGACTGGGCAGGATGTGGCCTCCGAAGGGTCTTTCCCCCCTGAAAGAATAGGACCGGGAAAGACCACCTTCCTTGACCCATTTCATAGCGTTAAGACAGCCCCAGCCGCTTCACGTCCTATGTGAGATAAAAGGCGCATCTGCCGGGCTTGCTCCAATGATAGTCATGTAGTGGCTGTTCCTCCCCTCAGGGGTGCGGGGAACCTAAGGTCTGTATGTGACACCTCTATGGGGGCATTGGGGAGGGCTACGTGCAGCCAATACAGTTGCCTCTAGCATGCAGAGGCCTGCTTGCACCTGTCTCGGTAGTTCACGTAACACGGTCTGTGCGTGGCATTTTTATATGGGACCCCTTGTGCCACTTCATTCGACACAATGTCGAGTGAGTGACAGAAGGGGAACGTCGTGTTACTGTTGTAACCTCTGTTTCCCGAGGTAAGGACCGAGACATTGTGTCCCTCCTGCCACAGCATTAGACCTAACACTGTAAACGGCCATACCTTATTTTCGGCTTCTCAGTGGAAAATCCTGACTGGCACTCGCTGCCCCGATTCCCTTTATACCTGTATGTCCGGGGCGGGGCATGTAAATTCTGTCTGCCAATTTGACATTGGCCTATTCTCAGGTTCAGAGGTACGTTTGGCATCCCAGAAAGTCCCCTTGTGTCACTTCGTTTGACAAAACGTCTCGTTCCTTCCTTCGGGGAACGGAGGTTACGACAATAACCATGACGATCTTGATTTGGTTCAATGTGATCATATACCTGGTAGGCAAATACCTGCTTGTAATTTCACGCTTGGGCTGTATGAATTGCGATTCATATGCAGCTGTTTTGCTTCAATTGATTGCTTCAAACTGGTCAAGATTCTAAAATGTTATTTTCTTTGATTTATATATTTATTGTATCTTATTTAATATTTGTACATGTCATTACATTTGAACTTTTCCATTTACTCAATCTATCACCGAATGGAATCATGGCCTGGTTTTGGGGTATTTGCTGGATTTATTACTGTTCTGTTTGTGCTTGTGTACTAATTAGTTAGGCCTATTTAAGAGTCATTTGATCCAGTTATATTGGGCATCATTCTGTCTGATAATTTAGTATTGTTGTTGTGTCAGCTGGTATTGTCTATCTACATTTCCATTCCATGTTGCAGGTTCTGAGTGCAAGGAGGCTAGCTCTTTTATACTGGTGGTGGTATCCCCCCCTCATGGTGTGCCATGTTCATGCACATTCGAATGTTGTTTCTTTGAGACCAATTGATTCCATCACAAGCCTGTCCCTTTTGCAAGAAAGCCTCAGCCCTATAGATTTGGTAATTATGTCTTATTGCGGGGCAGCTGTGGCTCAGGTGGTAGAGCAGGTTGTCCACTAATCGCAGGGTTGGTGGTTCGATTCCCAGCCCACATGACTCTATGTGCCGAAGTGTCCATGGGCAAGACACTGAACCCCAAGTTGCTCCCAATGGCAAGCTAGCGCCTTGCATGGCAGCTCTACCACCATTGGTGTATGAAGCACTTTGAATACGGCTAAGGTTAAAAGGGTGCTATATAGGTGCAGACCATTTAACATTTATTGTGCTTCATAACATTGTGTCTTTGTATTTGTCTGCATAACATTTGGTTGACAGTAAAGAGCTGCTGTGATTAGAGAGACACTTGAGCAAATGTACACCTTAATTTAGGATGTGCAAGTTAGGACAAAAACTTTCAAAATAAAAAATGTTTAACCGCAAACTCTCTTACAAGTTTTTTTGAACATTTTTTGAAAATGAACTTAAGATTTATCAAGAATTATATGTTCCCACTTGTCGAGTGTGAGAAATTCAGAAAAATCGATTTGCATTTTTCTTTAATAACAAAATGAGTTGCATGTCAACACAAAACTTTAATAAACTGTTTTTTTTCTTTAGCATACCTAAATATATAGACTATTTATGGATGAAAGTAAAAATGGTTGAACTATTTTGACATTAACATTACTTGGATGTGGTTAGTGACATTAACTAAATTTTAATATTAAAGATTAATTGTAAGACGTCCTTCATATGTACTATCCTACATCCTACAGGTAAAGTAAAAGAAGGCTGACCTCATTATTGAGGACACAGTAGATGATGAAGATGAAGGTTCCTTGCTGGGAGTTCAAGCTCAGAAAGATAATCTCCACCACCTTATTGTCCCCAGTGAAGAAACCCAGAATCCAGGGGCAACCAAGAACCACAAACTGGGACAGTGTTTTAAATACCAGAATCCTGAAGAGAAAGAGATTCAGCAAGGGAATAAAACATATTCAATTATTCTCTTGAGGATCTCTTTACAATATTTTAATTGCAATGTTTGTTACTTAGTTTGTTTCATCTGTGAAACTCCTGCATTCAGTTTTGTGAGAGTTGAGTTCAGACTGATGATGATGCTGATGAAGAGAATCGTGTTTAACTGCAGAAAACACAGAAGAGTCAAATCACTTTTTTACTTTTCCTTAATTTTCCCCATTAAATCTATTAATAGGCATAAGCATACATCATATAATTGTGCCAGATGAGTAAAGCATTAATTAGACAACACAAAAAGTGCCTTTAGAAGGCAATATATCGTTTCCATTCATAGTTCACTTGACACACAAGTGGACATGTGGTCTGAAGCCCTTACACAATCACACCAATTTATTGAGCTTTAACAACGGCCCTAAGGAGCTTCATCATGGGTTGCTTTTAAGTTATCTCACTAGCGTCATCACTCTGATTTTCTTCATTTCAAGTGCACACATTTTTCAAGTGACTCATGCTGAAATGAGGATTATGTTCTCCTTTTTGAGATGAACACTTTAGGATGTTGTTGGAAAGTTAGTGTGGATTCCTGCATTGTGACAAACCAAGGGACACGCAAAATGTTAACTCTGTCCCTATTCGATGGCGGCGTGGACATCGTGCTCCTCGCATCTTTTAGGCTGTGCTGACTCTGCATTCACTGATTTTGCATCCTTCCAAGGGTTAAGGAGTTTTGGTTTGAGTTCACTGTTTGCCTCATTTATAATTCCCAGTGTCTGTGTGTATGGAAGGCCAAATGAGTCTCAATTTGACATAAAAAAGAAAAGAATCACTATCAGAATTAACTTTGTCTCCCCCTGTGGCTCATGCTGGGAAATAAGCATTTAGTGTTCACAACTCAAGTTTAGCCTCTGCACCCACAGCCGAGTGTCTTGAGCCATGCCTACTCTATGCAGTGTACAATATCTCATATCAAGCATCACATGAAGACTTTTATACATTTAATAGAGCTATTGTGGTAATACAATATTTATTATGAATATATTTCTGCCTAAAATACTACAGACAATACCGTTAGTGTTACTATAGTAAATTCTAGGGATGCACGATCCAATTTGGATTGGGCTCGTCAGACCGGGTATCGGGATCGGTGTCGGCCAATACTGAGATTTCCAATTTCAGAATCTGATCAGAAGAGAAAAATGGTATCAGTGCATCCCCAGTAAATTCATTATAAGGTGGTGATGTGTGTAAAGGCTGCTATTTTATATCTGTGCATGTTCAGGTTTCAGCATCAGTGCTGTTTTGTCGGGCTGTTTAATGTTTTCTCACTGAGAGGTTTGCACCAGAGTAATCTGTGCCGAACTCAAAAGTTTCCTTGACTCACGCCGGTATAGTGTATATATTCAGTATGTTTAAACATACTGTAAAACTTACTGCTAGAAGAACACAAACAGGTCCCAGAAAACTCCAGATAAAGTCTTTTTCCCTTTTAATCCAGCATCTATTAATGGGGAAACACTCAAAATATAAATATCCACAGATTACATAAAAAGGCACTAAAAGTATAGAACAAGTTTTAAATTAAAACTACATTTGAATAATAAGTAAAACTAAAATACAAGCTTACTTTTCACTGCCATAACCCTCAGGAACCAGCCCAAAAGACACGCCCACCACAAACAGAGCGATCACATATCCAATCACAATCATGAATCTGCTGCTAAGCACCTCCCTCTGTTTGGAGCTGATCTGTGATAGGTTCTTCACACAGATGAAAATCAGCACAGCTTCAATGAACATCCACACAAAGGAGGAGAGAAAGAGGAAGTGCAGAACAGCTGATATCGCTGCACACAACACCTGGAGACAACGAAAGAGATTGTAGTTATTATAATTCTATAATGAACAATACATTTAAACTGGAGTCATCAATACTTCTCACCTGGTTAGGGCGTATGTATTTCAGGAACTGTTGTGTGAGCAAGAACAGAAGGTGAGCCAACAGCAGACTCAAGCAGAGGTTGATTCGAGCCACATTGTTCACTCCAGGATTCCACCGACAAAAAACAAAAGTCAACAGGGCCAAACTGAGAAACACCAACCCCACGATCACAGCCACCAAATTCAGTATTTCCATCAGTGGATCATCCTGAGAAAATATCATGTCACATCAAACAGGAAACTCTGCATCATTTTCTGCTCCAGATGAAAACTCAATTCAGTGTTTGTACTGTTGTGAATACTTTTATGAATCTCCAACAGTTGTAAATCACCAAATCTCATTCAATGCAAACATCAAACAATGACAATAGGTGTGTTTGACTTTATGCAGCACTGAACCAGCTTCACTGTCGCATCACCATTACATAAGCCGTTAAAGAAGTGGCTGAGTCTTGTTTCGAAGGCGGCGTGGAAGGTAGGACGCGTCCTTTGAAGGCTACAGTATACCGAGAATCCTCCTTTAAATAAATCTTGTTTAAACGTCACAGCCTTTATAGGACAAATGGAAATGAAACGTAACATGGTTGCTATGACAGCGCGCCACTCTTTAACAAGCACCAGTGAGAAGGAAACAAAGTCCCTTTAGAATGTGGAGAGTTATAAAGATTTAAACAGAAAAGAAAATTATTTTCTTTTTTTAAATAGTTAAATTTTTTATTTTTTTAAAGTTTATTTTACAGGTGTACTTTTAGTCTAATACTTTAATTATATATTCATATATTCATACATATTATATACTCTGCACCATCTACTGAGGTTCTTCAACATGGGAATTAATATTACTTTCATTTGAACATCATATTTACATCATAAATTGTCGTTATTTTTTTAGACATTTCCGTTGAAGCAAAGAATTGTGGGTTGTGAGTGCCCACAAAGGATAAACCTCACGCATCCTCCAAATTTCCATAAAAGCAGGTCACATGAAAAGGCTGCATTCGAACTGTCCTACTCACTTTTATGAAACAAGACAGCCTTGATGACGTAGCGGCTGAGAAAGCTTCAAAATGAGACACAGGCAGTGTTTCAGCCGCCTGAACCTCTGAATGATGACACAGCTGATTCATGATTGGCCAGACTCACAATGTGACAACGGTTACAGGTTTCATGGGCTGCGTTCGCAATTGCATGCTTCACATTAGGAGTGTGCAGTGGAGTCATTATCTTTATTTGTATCTTTATCTGTTCATATGACAAAATTATCTGTATCTGTCTCTGTATTAATATGTGCATGAAACTTTTTGTTTGTCCGTGGATGTATAATAATATTGTGGATGTAAGAGGTGTCGAGCAAAATGTGAAATGTTGAGCACACATTTTGCAGTGAATAATAAATACAAATTCAAACATTAAAATAAATAAAAATAAAATCAATATAGCCTAAAAACAGGTGAATTACAGGTGAATAGAAATGTTTAACTTAATTTAGCACAGTTTAAAGAAGATGAAAAGCAAATTTCAGTTTCTTAATTTTTACATAAATTGTAAGGAAAAGGAGGAATATTCCTGATAGATGAACACTCTGTGGACCATTTTAAATGTTTTTCAGAATAAAGTCTAAACTAGATAATTTTCTTAATCGCTGATATGGAGATAAATGTGGTCAATTTTAAAAGACGGATTGACGAGCTCCGAAGTAAAATCATCTCTTTAGGTCTGGAATTTAACATTGCGTTCAGATTTATGCTATAAATATATACATGAGAATCACGTGTGAATCGTGTGATACATTAACAAAAGTGTATATGATGTTGTATCTTAGTTGATATTACACTTGATAAACTCCAGATGCACACAATTAACATAAGTCGAGACCGCGCACATCCGATCTGAAAACACACAGATTTTAATTCATAAAGTGTACACTTTAGAAATACTGGCTGCACAGATCCATAAAGTCGTTGTAATTTTGGATATGTTTATTTTTAAATGTCACTTCATCCTAGTGCTTTTTGGATAATCAGTCAAACGTCTCGGTTACTGTTGTAACCTCCGTTCCCCGAGGGAGGGAACGAGATGGAGTGTCGAAGGAAGTGACACAAGGGGTCTTCTCGGACGCCGAATCATACCTCTGAACCTGAGAAAAGGCCAATGTCAAGTTGGCAGACAGAATTTGCATGCCCCGCCCCAGACATATGGGTATAAGGGGAAGCGGGGCAGCGAATGCCAGTCAGGATTTTGCACTGAGGAGCCGAAGGATGAAGCACGGCCATTTACAGTGCTAGGTCTAGTGCCGTGGCAGGAGGGACACTGCGTCTCGTTCCCTCGCTTGGGGAATGGAGGTTACAACAGTAACCGAGTCACTCTCTTGACCAGTGTCGAAGGAAGTGACAAAAGGGGTCTATATACTATATCTTATATATTTTTATCCTATATAAAAACGGCACGCACTGATCGTGTGACGTGACTGTCGGAGCAGGGGCATAGCAGGCTATTGCGTGTTAGAGGCACCTGAATCGAATGCACGTCGCCCTCCCCAACGCCCCCCCAAAGAGTTTTAGCATATCTACCTTAGGTTTTCCCGCACCCCTGGGGGAAAAAGGTATTACATGCTAGCATGGGAGCAAGCCCAACAGCCGCGGCCTTCTCTCTCACTATGTCTCTCACATAGGATGTAGAGCGGCTGGGGGCCAACCTATGTCGGGGAAGGCGGTCATTCCCCGGGGGGGGGGGGGAGCAGGAGAGACTGGGCGGTGCTGAGAGAAGACTCAAAGCATTAACCCTGCTCCACGCACCCGGCAGGGGGCGGCTTAAAGACTGAGAAAGAGGCCTAAGGTGGTGTCTTCAAAACTCATCGGCACCGGCATGCTGGGCGCTGAGGCAGGACCGGAGGCAAGGTAGCTGTCTGGCCTGCAGATTTCCTATTCTTTCAGGAGGGGAAGACCCTGCAGAGGCCATACCCTGCCCAGTCCAGGGGGAGGTAATGTATGGCAAATACACCACAAGGGTTGTGAAGCCGGACGTGGGAAACGGCGCGGTGGTAGGTCCAGCCTAATGAAGGGGGGACTCTACAGACACGGGGCCGAGGCAGCAGGGCTGCCTGAGGGAAACGCGGGTCCGCCGAGAGGGGGACCGTACCGAGGAGAATATATCACAGGGAGTTAGTCTGAAGAGGGAACTATGCCCGTGGAGCCCGACCCCAGTACAGAGCCCTAAGACTCGTACTGGGTCTAGCCGCGAGTTGCTCTGCTGAATTCGCGGGCCAGAAGGCTAGGGAGGAAAAAAGGCAGCGACGCTCAGTGGCTGACCTGGGACAGAAGGTACACTGGATCACCTTGGTGAAGGGCGCAAGATGCAAGTGGAACACCCGGTCAGTTGTGCCGCGTTACCAAGTTCTACCGGCTCGGACCTGACGAAACACGGGATGAGACCGACTCAACCCTTAGATTGTAAAACCTGGAAAAGGTATTGGGTGTTGCCCAGCCCACTGCTCCGCAGATGTCTGCTAGGGTGGCTCAGTGCCCACGAGGATGCCACACTTCTAGTGGAGTGTGCTCGGACCTGCAGGGGGGCGGGCCGCCCTGGGCATGATAGGCTAAGGCAATAGCATCAACGACCCAGTGGGCTAGCCTCTGTTTGGGCACGGCGTTCCCTTTCCGCCATAGCAGACAAAGAGCTGCTCAGAGCATCTAAAGCTCTGCGTGCGGTCCACATAGGTGCGCAAAGCACGCACTGGACACAGCAACGAAAAAGGCTGGGTCAGCCTCCTCCCGAGGCAGTGCTTGCAGGTTCACGACCTGGTCCCTGAAAGGGGTCGTGGGAACCTTGGGCACGTAGCCCGTTCGGGGTCTCAGGATAATGTGAGAAAGTGCCGGACCGAACTCCAGGCAAGAGTCGCTGACAGAGAACTCTTGCAGGTTTCCTACCCTCTTGATTGAGGCTAACGCTTCATCTTCAGGGAGAGGGCCTTGAGCTCGACTGAATCAAGCGGCACAAATGGGGGTCTCTGAAGGCCCGAGAGGACCACTGAGAGATCCCAAGAGGGAAACAGGTTAGGCCGGGGAGGATACAGTCTCCGGGCGCCTTTCAGGAACCTGATAATCAAGTTGTGCTTACCAAGGGACTTGCCATATACTGCGTTGTGGTGGGCTGCGATAGAAGCTACATACACCTTCAAGGTGGAGGGGGACAGCCTCCCCTCCAGTCTCTCCTGCAGGAATAGAAGCACTGACCGAACTGCGCATCTCTGTGGGTCTTCGGCTCGGAAAGAACACCAATTCGCGAACAAACGCCACTTTAGTGCGTAGAGTTGCCTGGTTGAGGGAGCTCTGGTCTGATTGATCGTATCTACGACAGCAGGTGGTAGATTTGCTAGATCTTCCGCATCCTGTCCGGGGGCCAGACATGGAGATTCCAGATGTCTGGGCGCCACCAAGGCGACCTGTTCCCCGTCCTCCCTGATCTTGCACAACACCGATGCAAGAAGGCTCACTGGGGGAAATGCATACTTGCGCAGCCCCCAGGGCCAGCTGTGTGCCAGCGCATCTGTCCCAAGGGGAACGTCCGTCAGGTAATACCAGGGCGGGCAATGGGAGTTGTCCTGGGAGGCAAAGAGGTCTACCTGTGCCTTGCCGAATCGGTCCCAAATGAGCTGGACCACCTGAGGGTGGAGCCTCCACTCTCCACTGGGTGAAACCGATTGCAACAGCGTGTCCGCCGTCGTGTTGTGGTTGCAAAAGAGGAGGAGATGGCGGGCGAGTTGTGACATATGACGAGAGCGCATGCCGCCCTGGTGATTTATGTACGCTACCGTCGCGGTACTGTCTGAACGAATCAGAACGTGCTTGCCTCGGTTTAGTGTAAAAACCTCCGTAGAACAAGAATAACAGCCATCAACTCTAGGCAATTGATGTGCCAATGCTGCCGGGGACCTTTCCAGGTGCCAGCGGCAGCGTGCCCATTGCACACGGCGCCCCAACCCATGTCTGGACACCTGCTGCAAGGGAACTCTGGCCCGTAGGAAGCAGAGGTCTGTCCATGCGCTGGAAGTTTGATGGCAGGCAAGGTTGATTGTCACACAATGCGTGCTGTGGCGCCATGCCCATCTCGGGACTCGAGTCTGTAGCCAGTGCTGTAGCGGTTTCATATGCATCAACCTGAGCGGCGGGGCTGAGGATGCCATATGCCCCAGGAGCCTCTGGAATTGTTTTAGAGGTACCGCTGTGCCAGGCTCAAAGCGAGCGAGGCACCTGAGCACTGGCTGGACACAATCGTTGGTGAGACGCGCTGTCCTTGAGACCGAGTCTAACTCCATACCGAGAAAAGAGATGCTCTGAACTGGGACGAGCTTGCTCTTTTCCCAGTTGACCTGAAGCCCTAAACGGCTGAGGTGCCTGAGCACCTGGTCCCTGTGAGCGCATAGTAACTCTCGAGAGTGGGCCAGGATGAGCCAGTCATCCATGTAGTTGAGTATGCGAATGCCCGCTTCCCTTAGTGGGGCAAGAGCAGCCTCTGCAACCTTGGTGAAGACGCGAGGGGAAAGGGAGAGGCCGAAGGGGAGGACCTTGTACTGATACGCCTGGCCATCGGACGCGAACCATAAGAAGGGTCAGTGTCACGGCAAAATAGAGACATGGAAGTACGCGTCCTTCAGGTCTACCGCCACGAACCAATCTAGCTGTCGAACGCAGGTAAGAATCTGCTTCTGCGTGAGCATTTTGAACGGGAGTCTGAGCAGGGCCCGGTTGAGAACTCGCAAGTCCAAGATTGGTCGCCTCGCGATGGCCCGGGAAAGCATAGCGGACATCTGCGAATCAGCCTCAGACTGGGCGAGCAGACCTGAAGGTGGCAGCCCAGGCGAGTCATCAGCATCAGACGCCGCTGTGACGCTCTCCGATGCAGCGGCGATGTCATCATCCAATTCCGGGGGCTCAAGGGAAAATGCCGGCTGGCCGGGAAGCGAGCCGCACTCTTCCTGAGCTTGGACTGAAGCAAACAAGTGTGCCGGGGGGCGGGTGGTTCGTAGGGATTTACCCAGCAAAACCGAGCCCGTGGTCATCCCCAAATCGCCTTCATCGCCAGCCGTGTCGACCTCAATCCCGTGGGAAAAAGGAACAATGCGGGAGGCGGCTGAAGTGGCTTTCTCTCATGACAAAAGAAAGCCGTACGACCACGATGTTGCCATGGTTATGTTCTCGCACTGAGAACATGAGCCATTCATAAAACGCTGCCTGCGTGTGATCGCAGCCCAGGCATACAAGGCAGCTTTTATGACCGTCAGAAGTGGAGAGAAATCAACTGCATCCAGGAACTACAAAGAGGCGGAAAGATGCGTCCTGAAAAGAACGTTCAACGCCTGCTGTGTATTGCTCTTTTATGAGTGGGAACTCCCTCTTTTAGAGAATATATACTCTTTTAGGAGGAGAACACTCTTTCAAACAGAAAGACGCGCTGTCGAAGTGCCCAGGGGCGTGAACTGCACAGCGTGCAGAGAGAGAGAGACGCCTGCTAGAAATGCGCCGTGCGTATCCAACAGCAATGCTTCTCGCTGGTAGAGGTGAGTGAAACAGGAGTGTGTTTCAGCTGCTTGCGGTATAACCATTCGGCTCCGAAGAAAAATTCTGACTGGCAATCGCTGCCCCGCTTCCCTTATACCCGTATGTCCAGGGCAGGGCATACAAATTCTGTTTGCCAACTTGACATTGGCCTTTTCTCAGGTTCAGAGGTACGATTCGGCGTCCGAGAAGACCCCTTGCGTCCTTCCTTCGACACTCCGTCGAGAGAGTGACAGAAGGGGAACAAACTTTTTTTATATTATTCAGATGAATTTGTTATTTCCCAGTTCAGCCCCACACGCACGGCGGACCAGGCAAGCATGTCGGCCATCTGGGCGTCAGCATCAAACTGGGCGTGCCAACCCGAAGGTGGCAGCCCGGTCGATTATTCTGCGTCAGATGCCGGAATTCTCTTCGATGCTGTGCCGAAGTCATCGTCCAGCTCAGGGGGTGCGAGGGCAAAGTCAGGCTGACCGTGAGGCGAGCTGCTCTCACCTCGAGACCTGACGGAAGCCAATGAGCGTGCTTGGGGATGGGTGGTTCGCGGGGATCTACCTAGCGATACCTAGCCTGCTGCCATCCCCAAATAGCCTCCATCGCCTGCTGGGTCATCCTCAATCCAGTGGGAGGAAGGAGCGATGCAGGGGGCGGCTGGAGTGGTGTTTTCTTTAAGGAAAGCCGCGACCGCAACATGGCCATGGTAAGGTTCTCACAGTGAGTACACAAACCATCCACAAACACCGCCTCAGTGTGATCGTGGCCCAGACACACGAGGCAGCATCTATGACCATCAAAGGCGGAGAGATATCGACCACATCCAGGAACTACACAGTGGCGGAAAGGCATCTTTAAAAAGACGTGTCCCGAAAAGGACGTTCAACGCCAGCTGTGTATACTCTTTTAGAGAAATTAAACTCTTTCAGTGAGAGAGCAGTGTGCAGTGAAGAGAGAAAGCCACTGATGGTGGGCGATCCAACAGCAATATCCTCTGCAGAGGTGAATGGGGCAGTAGTAGTACTATCAGCTGATTGCACAATTGCTCAGCTCCGAAGAAACAATCTGAATGAACAGACGCACGCCCTCCTGCCTTTATACCCATATGTCGGGGGAGGGGCATGCAAATTCTGTCAGCCCATTGGCCTTTTCTCAAGTTCAGAGGTAAACGAGGCCTTTAAGAAAGACCCCTAGAGTCGCTTTAATCAACACAACTTCGAGTGAGCAACAGTAGGGGAACTCTTAGCTAGGAAGTCTTTGGAGAACTTTGGAAAATGGGTCCTGAAGAAAATTAGCGACCATCTTCTCTGTATGCAAGTCTAATTTGTTATTCATTGTTTGAGTTTTTTCTGTTATTAAATGTGTCATCTTGTTGGTGCTCTTGTGTGGCTGATGGCATGTTCCTGGGAGAATGAAGTTAAAAATGTGGTAACCCTCTGCATGTCACGGTTCGTAAATTCATTGTTTCCTTCTTGTCTCGTGTAGTTGTTATTGTGTGACTGTGGGCGTGACGGCTCGTTACACTTGCAAATAGAAACAAATCCATGATTAACCAAGTAGGAACAAAACAGCAGCAACTGCAGTGTCATGATAGATGAAGCGGAAGCAATAATGCAAGTGACTCTATTTATTGGGTCGGAACAAAAGGTAAAGTCTCTGGTGTGTAGGTGACGGTGACGAAACGGTGGATATCCAAACACGAAACAGAAGCCAGGAACAAGGACAGGAACAAAACCGCAAAGCTGCACAGATGACTGGAACAGGACCACACACATGCGAGAACATCAAACAACGATCTGACAAAGAGAGGAGAATGCGATGAGTATTTAAGTAAGAACAGATTGGATGCAGCTGGAGAGAAGATTGATCAGCTTATCGTTGCTTCATAAGTCTTGGTGCACTCAGTTGTGTTGATGTTCAGTATTTTGATTTATAATTCATTTGTTTAATTAATTAATTTTTTCTTTGTATTTGTCTATATATTATGCCGTAATTGCTGTCACTGGGGTTGCACTGAGTCCACTCAAGTGCTTTTGGATTTCCTGAGAAGAGCCTATAAACCATTGTTGAAAGTGCAGCTCCTATCTTCTTCAATCAGGAAAGACTGAAATCTTTAAGATGGTTGGTCAATATTACGATCAAGACAGTATATCAAATCAGCAGTATAATCTGACAACAGTGGGATCATTAATTGTGCTTCTTTTGCTCAGATCACACTAAAAAAATGCTTTTTTTTCAGGCAGGTTCAGCTAATGACATGAATTGATTGACAGATGATCTCTCTATCCAAATGCTGATTGGCTCTTCAAACTGTGAGTCAGGATTTCCTTTTCAACATCCATTGGCTGTTAGGTTTTCCAATTTCTCCTATTTATTTAAATATAAGTGCTCTGTCTCTGATAAATAGTCTCTGGTACTGCAGTAATATTGTGTCCAAATGACCAAACTTGTACTGCAGTTTTTTTTTGTAAGGGTGAACTCCCTTTTCTAACTTAAAGCCTCAATTAGTCATTTTACTCCGCCCTTGTCTCCGCTACAGCAAGATGGTAAACTGTAAAATGGCATTTTGACTCTGAACACAGATGCTCTTGTCCAAATCCACTCCCTGCACACTTACTAGAGGAATAATACACCTGGAACAAACTGAAGTTACCTTTCTTGCTCAAGAGCTTAAAAATGATGGTTAATAATAGTTAAACGTTACCAAACTTGAGCATGTAACCACTCCACCACATGTATAAATATCACCTGTCTGACCTGTTCTCTTACCTCTGGTGGTCTGCTGGTTTGCATGATGAGAGCGAATGTTGACAGATGATCACAGGAACACACAGTGTGGCTGCTGTTGGTTTTTACAACAGAACAACCATCTACAATCCACTCACTGATATTCCAGTACACACAGGACAGATTGCCTCCAGAGACAAACTCCTTCAAACGAAGAACAAACATCTAGAACATTCTGTGTCATTCATCACAACTTAAATTCAACAAAGACTTGGACAAAATGGGACAAATATTTTCCTGTTTACACAATCAGGTCAACTTCAATGTCTCATTAGCACATCAAGGGTTTCTCAACATCTGAAATGAAGGTAACTCACTCTGATGTGTTTCAGGGTGAAGTTGACTGGTTTGGTGAGTTTTGTGTTGTCAGTTTTGGGAAGAGTAGCTGAGATCACAGTGGACATCATGGTTTTAATTGAGTCATCTGATGTGTTGAAGAAGTCAGGTCTCAGTAGAATCTCCATTGTGGTGAAGCTCATGAAAGCCACAGCAGCTGATTCTGTGTGACAGAAATAGAAACGTAGTGAAGAAAATCTAAAAGCATGTCAGATATTTTTTTTATCAAAGCATACCATCATTTTTACATACTTGTTTCTTTGTTATTCAGAGCAATTCCAATGAGATCGATGTCCACAGAAGCATTTGTTGTGTCCAGCTGAGGAATTTTATGCAAAGCTACCTTTGGTCCAACCATGAAGACTTGTGCCTCTAATTTAGAACAAAACAAAAAAATCCTGTTACTGTATATGCCATTTTCTTTGTAGTTTTCTAATTTGCTTTACAAGTTTTCTTTCTTTTTATTAAAAGTTGACTAAAAAAGCCAATGCAAGACCATTTTTATTTGATTTAAATCTGCTCTGTCGAAAACTGAAAAAATCGAATCATTTGGTGTCAGGCTGCTGATGGCAGTCAAGAATTGCATTTATTGTTTCCACATAGTTCCTACTCAAAACTACTAAAACATTTGTTTATGGAACCATTAAGGAATCAGAGTCGTTAAGAGGAATTGACATTGTTAAATTCGTTATGATTACCATCACCAGTCTTCACTCACCTACAGTTTCAAGAGTGAAATTGGCCGAGTCACTTGTGTCTGTTGGCTTCACTAGTGTAGAGATGAGTTTCTCACTGGCTTTTAACACACGGTTTCCATAAGAGACTAGTTCATTTGTGTTGTTGGATGGAATCTTTTCAGAAGTGTTCAGGGCCATGCCCAAAATGTCGGTCACAACCTAATTTATTAATAAGAAAAATATTCTCATTTAAAATGTCAAGACCTCCATAAAGAGCACATCACTGAATGAATCATCTATCATTTATGTAAGCAAAATACTTTAATATTTTATAATTTAATTCTTAAAGACTTACATTCAAAGGAAGCACTTCAGCAGTGATGTTCTCTATCTGTTGTAGAAGATTATCTACACATTCTGCTGTGATCTGAATCTGAAATCAGATTTGAGGGGAAATAAAGAAAACAGACTCTGTGCGAAGCATTTTGCCCGAAAGAAGATCGCGATGCTCGCATTGTCTCTTAATTTCACAGCCGCTTTATTATTATGTGCAGGATTTCCAGGGGTTCAGTGTCCTCAAGAACCGAAGAGGCGCGCTTCAGGTTTACGAGGATCAGCTGGATCTGGTGAGAGAGCGAGCGAAAGGGATGAACCCATCTCTCGCTCCTCAGCCAGATCCATACAAGAGCCCCACAAATGAAGTGTGGGCACTGACTCCCGGAAGTAAGCAAGGCGAGCGTGAAGCATTTAGACTGTAAACAGATCGCAAGGCTCGCACCTGCTCCACCCCAACGCAAGAGCAGCATGCTCTTCCCCAAACACACAAAACAAAAACTGGTCTGTGTTCGTTTCAGCCATAGTGCGTAAACATGGGAACACACACTGCTTGTTTTGTTTGTCAATCATTATTCTTTTTTCTTTTTCTTTTCAGAGGAAATAGAAAGGAGAAAAGGTTCACTGCACACTGCCTAACAGAATCTAACACCTAACAGAGGAAAGAAAGTTTGACAGGCTTGTGAAACACAGCATAGAATGGCTCTTGAAAAAAAAAAGGATCTGATGACACACTGGTGACGCCTCTATTTATAGCCTGGCCAAAGGTGCATCTAATGATTTCACCAGCCGAGGCTATAAATTCTGGTCAATGTTCATTGATGTGTTACGCACATATTCACAGCTGGTCTCAATTCAGGATTGTTCCCAAAGCGCTCTTCAGCGCAGCATCCTAGTGAAGCTTTTTGTAAAGGGAACAGACTCTGTGCACATGGTGGAGGCAGTATGTGTTGATTCTGATCATGTAACCAAAAGTTTATTATTGTTGCTCATGCACAGAGTAAGAGAATGAATGAAATAAATGAAAGGTCCTCCAGTGATGTTGTTGATGTCATAATAACAGCATGAGACAGTCAACAATAAATACAACAGCACATTCAATATCCACAATAACACACATAATCAATCATCAGTATACAAAAACTCAATTTAATGCACATTATATCACATTATTGCACTATTCTTTGAGGTATAATTGAAAAGCACAGCTCACAATTGACCCGTCACTACCTCTGACAAGCTCTGCAGAACTTCACATTGGAATGAACTGGAGATTGCGGTGAACGATAATTTTTTGGCAAAATATTCTCATAAATTAAATGCATAATATTTTACTTGGGCTGGAATGAAGAGTAACACCTCTACCTAACACATCTCTAATTCTAGTGAGAATGGGGAGAGCGGCATATAAACAGCCACATCACCGGCAGAGAGGGAGAGAGAGTCTGGGTCCAGAAGTCTGTTTGTGAAGAATTATTGTGAAGCTGATGAATTATTGTGAAGCTGATGAATTATTGTGAAGCTGATGAGTTATTGTGAAGCTGATGATTTATTGTGAAGCTGATGAGTTATTGTGAAGCTGATGAGTTATTGTGTTACAGTTGTCAATTAAAAGAGCATTACCTGTGACTGAAGAAACCTGGTTCCCCGTGTCCTCTTTCCCTCTTGCTGTGAATCTTTAACAGTTTTTACATTTTTTTGTTTATTTTTATAAAATCCTGCTTAAATGTACTCAAACTCACATTAAATAGCAAACGTGTGTCAGAGTAATGGCAGCAGGGCAACAATCGCTCAGACAGGATTGGTCAGAAGCGCTTTTAAGGCGGGATTTAATGAAGGGTCAACTGTGAGTCTGAAATCTCAGTTTCAGAAACTCTTACCTTGCATTCCTCCGGCAGTGTGATATTTGGAATGATGATGCTGGAAGCTGTTGAAATAAAACCAGGAATGACAGAATTAATCATGGAAATTATGATAAAATATAACAGCAGGTCAAAATATCATCAAGTTCATGACTAAAGTAGTGAATGCTTCTTTATTCTTTATATTCCTAATTTTCTAATAATTATCCATTTAAAACAAAAGTTCTGGCTGCTGAAATCTGATTGGCTGTTGGTGGCAATTTGTGTTTTTTCTCCAAAATATATTTTAAAACACTTTTTAAACACAATTTTCGGGGTGAGATTTTCTATGTGAAAAACAATTAAATAATATTTTTTTAAGGGATCCACTAAAATCGTGTTAACACACATATTGTTTCTGTCTTGTGGTTATACTTTTGAAACAGTGAGTATTTTAATGTTCGAAAATTGATCCCCGTTCACTTCCATTGTAAGTGCCTCACTGTAACCGAGATTATTATTCATTTATTTATTGATTTTTTAAAAGACTAACGAGTCAAAATTCAAAACTTTTATTGTAAACAACATTATACCACAAATGCTGTCGATTGAGCTCAATTTGTATTTTTTGGGAAACATGTTTGCAATTCTGACTGATGCTGTTGGACACAGTAATCTATAACAGCAGCTTTAAACTCTGATAAATCCTTTAAATTTAACTTTAACTAATCTCAAACACACTCACACTGACTCAATACAACACATCTGCTCATATCACCTCACACAGTATTTACCTGCACAGTAGGCCATATTGCAGTGAGTTGGTTTGACAAACTCATAGACATAATAATTGTCTGGACAGGCTTTGACTCTAATGGGAAAGGACTGGTAATGGCAGCAGTAATTGTTCCAGTGACCGCAGACATCTCGGCTGACCACTCCATCACCAACTGTTGGGTGTCCACCTCTTAACCACAGAGGGTAAACAGTGCCACATCTATATTTTGCAACACATGTGTCTGACATCTGAGCGTTCAATCCCTGAATGAAGAGACGATACCAGCCGACCCAGTTGACATTCCTGTCACACATGAGGACTTCTTTTTTTAAATGGTATTTTTCATAGATGAGGATGTTATTTGTATTGTCGGTGGATCTCCAAGTGTCGTTCAGCACAGTGTAGTTGTAGCAGGGGTCAAAAGAGGGATAATCTGTTATGAAAACATTGAAAAATAAATGTGTTGTTAAAAGAAGAACTAATTAGTTTTAATAAACAAAAAAATAAAAAAACTATTTGGCACTGGAATGAAATCTGTCAATCTACAATAAAGAAACTTTTTCCTGACATTAAGAAATTTAAATAACAAATAATTCTGCAGAGGTGATTTGTGTTGAACGAGTAGACAGCAATCAAACACACACACACACACACACACACACACACAGACACAAACACGCACACACACACACACACACACAAACACACGCACGCACACAAACACACGCACACACACACACATGCACACACGCCCACACACACACACGCCCACACGCACAAACACACACACGCACGCGCGCGCACACACACACACACACCCACACGCACACACACACACACACAGACACACACATGCACAGACACACACGCACACACACACACGCACACACACGCCAACACGCACAAACACACACACGCACGCGCGCACACACACGCACACCCACACGCCCACACACACACACGCACACCCACACGCCCACACGCACGCCCACACGCACACATGCCCACACGCACACATGCCCACACGCACACATGCCCACACACACACACACACATGCCCACACACATGCCCACACACACACACACATGCCCACACGCACGCACACACACACACACACACACACACACAGTTAGAAACAAGCATGTTCTGTATATTGAGCGCTCTCTTCTACATGTGTACTTGTGTACTTTTCATAAAGTTTGGAGGTTTGTTGATCGTTTTCTGTTTTTGTTGAAACATCTTAATGATATATAAATAATAAGATCAGAATGAATAAAAATATAAATAATAAGATCAGTATGAATAAAAATATAAATAATAAGATCAGAATGAATAAAAATAGAGTAACTGGAGCTGCACTGACTCTGTGAATGTAATGAGGATCTATAGAAAGTAAAAGTAACTGCTTTAATATAAATATATATATCAGGACCAGAAATATGTCATGTTGGGATTGTGAGATGTTGTGATAATTTGTGCAGAAGCAGGAGGAATTGTTTACAGGTGTCCTCATGGACCCTATTCAGAGACTGTGATGACACATTTCCACTTTAATTTAACAGAGTAAATCTAGCAAGCGTTTTATATTTGATTTTTAATCATTATTATTATTCAATGTACACTTAGTCATTGTTATTTTACTTTGGCATCATTCAAAATAAATAAATAAATAAATAAATAGTCAACACTCCTATAGCGGCTGTGACAACGCAAAACAAAACTTGCAGCCGCGAGGGGCTAAACACTGAGAGATGGAAAACACTGTGACGCGCAGAAACTCAGCTCCACTCGACGATCTCATTTCAATCATTTATTTCACTTCAATACATAAAAGTACAACTGACACTGCAGTTACCAAGTCATAAGGATTCCGTGTAAGTGCGGAAGTGCGCGATAGCGAGTGCGGTCAACAGAAAGTGTTCGCTCCCAGCCTCACCCCGTCTCTCTGTCAAAGCCATAAAAAACCAGGTGATCCAGTGAAGCAAACATATAGACCACTATCACTTCCGCCCAAACTCCACCACCTACAATACGAGTGCGGTGAATATTATGAATGAGACCATAAACATAGAACACATGGGAGAATTACGCTGGCTCCTACAACTCCTGTGATGAGGTTTCTAATGTAAAGTGACTGAAAGTAAATGTCGAATCTTCTCTCTTCTGACTGTCATATTCCCCAGTTCTCTATTGTTTTATTCTTCTTTGTGGAAGTCATGGAAAGTGATAGTGGATTTATTTTCTTCTGCTGTTAGAGTAAATGGGAACATGAAAATAAAATAAAAAGTAAAAAATATTTTTACATTACCAGCTGAAGTTGTCTGTGGTGTGACTGTTGCATTGACAGATACAATGTTTGTGTTGTCTGAGGAAAAAAAGATTCATGAACAACAACTGATCAACAGAGATACAAATATTACTGAAGTATATAAGGACACATGTTCATATATTTACCAGCAAGTATTTAAATTAACTGTGAATTTGCCTGATTAACTCGATTTTACTTTAATGAACTGAACTGGATGTTTTCTGATTCAAAGATTCAAATACAGGTGAAACTCGAAAAATTAGAATATCGTGCAAAAGTTCATTAATTTCAGTAATTCAACTTAAAAGGTGAAACTAATATATTATATAGACTCATTACAAGCAAAGTAAGATATTTCAAGCCTTTATTTGATATAATTTTTATGATTATGGCTTACAGCTTATGAAAACCCCAAATTCAGAATCTCAGAAAATTAGAATATTGTGAAAAGGTTCAGTATTATAGGCTCAAAGTGTCACACTCTAATCAGCTAATTAATCCAAAACACCTGCAAAGGGTTCCTGAGCCTTTAAATGGTCTCTCAGTCTGGTTCAGTTGAATTCACAATCATGGGGAAGACTGCTGACCTGACAGTTGTGCAGAAAACCATCATTGACACCCTCCACAAGGAGGGAAAGCCTCAAAAGGTAATTGCAAAAGAAGTTGGATGTTCTCAAAGTGCTGTATCAAAGCACATTAATAGAAAGTTAAGTGGAAGGGAAAAGTGTGGAAGAAAAAGGTGCACCAGCAGCAGGGATGACCGTAGCCTGGAGAGGATTGTCAGGAAAAGGCCATTCAAATGTGTGGGGGAGTTTCACAAGGAGTGGACTGAGGCTGGAGTTACTGCATCAAGAGCCACCACACACAGACGGGTCCTGGACATGGGCTTCAAATGTCGTATTCCTCTTGTCAAGCCGCACCTGAACAACAAACAACGTCAGAAGCGTCTCAAGCGCTCTCAAATTCCAAATTTGAGAGCAAATTTTGCATCTCATTTGGAAACCAAGGTCCCAGAATCTGGAGGAAGAATGGAGAGGCACACAATCCAAGATGCTTGAAGTCCAGTGTGAAGTTTCCACAGTCTGTGTTGGTTTGGGGAGCCATGTCATCGGCTGGTGTTGGTCCACTGTGCTTTATTAAGTCCAAAGTCAACACAGCCGTCTACCGGGACATTTTAGAGCACTTCATGCTTCCTTCAGCAGACAAGCTTTATGGAGATGCTGACTTCATTTTCCAGCAGGACTTGGCACCTGCCCACACTGCCAAAAGTACCAAAACCTGGTTCAATGACCATGGTATTACTGTGCTTGATTGGCCAGCAAACTCGCCTGACCTGAACCCCATAGAGAATCTATGGGGCATTGCCAAGAGAAAGATGAGAGACATGAGACCAAACAATGCAGAAGAGCTGAAGGCCGCTATTGAAGCATCTTGGTCTTCCATAACACCTCAGCAGTGCCACAGGCTGATAGCATCCATGCCACGCCGCATTGAGGCCGTAATTAATGCAAAAGGGGCCCAAACCAAGTACTGAGTACATATGCATGATTATACTTTTCAGAGGGCCGACATTTCTGTATTTAAAATCCTTTATTTTTATTGATTTCATGTAATATTCTAATTTTCTGAGATTCTGAATTTGGGGTTTTCATAAGCTGTAAGCCATAATCATAAAAATTATATCAAATAAAGGCTTGAAATATCTTACTTTGCTTGTAATGAGTCTATATAATATATTAGTTTCACCTTTTAAGTTGAATTACTGAAATTAATGAACTTTTGCACGATATTCTAATTTTTCGAGTTTCACCTGTATGTTGCAGTTTTAAAGCGCTCTTATGCAGAATACTAATAATAAAATGAGATAAAGCTTTATCAGCTCTTCTGTTTAACAGAGCATGTGAGTGTATGTGAGTCAAATATTCGCTCGTGTGTGATCACTCAACTCCAACACTCAAGATCAAAAGTCATCGATCTGCTCCTCGCTCACGATGTTGCCGCATACAGTACAGACATCCTCAGTAATGCCTTCTGCATTAAAATATTTAAAGTCCTTCAGCAACAAAAACAGTCTCTCTTAATTCCTTTTAAAGCCATTTTTCTCTCTGCCCTGTTCAGACGCGATATCTTTTATACGGGACGTGGGGTAATGTAATTATTGCCAGAGCTCCTCAATGATTGAAATTTTCTTGTCAGTAATTTTTCCAGATGTTTTATTCACATTCCTGCTCCATTAAAGATTACAGTGTGTTTTTAACTACTATCACCCGGTAAAATGACCCCATGATTAAATGTTTCCATTCCAGTCTGTGAGCCCATTACTGTTGTTGTTTCTTAACTTCTCAAAGTCAAATGAGAAGATTTCCACTTCAGATCTTGCTGTTTAAAATCACCAGATATTTGACAATTAAATGTGTACACAACAACCATGTGGCCGCACAAGAAATGAGGAGTGGAAAGTGAAATACTCCTCACTAAACTCCCGCTCCGCTCCACTCACATGATCTGTTGTATAGACCCTTAATAATTCAGACTGAATCAAAAGATCAGATCAATACTTCATGTTATTTAAAGATGTGTAGAGTTATAAGTGTTGTCTTGACTCATCACATTGTGGTTTGATCAGTGAAAATGCTGGTAGAATCTTTATATGATTAAAGAATAAATAATATTATATTAAAAATCATATTTTAAATCTGTTTGATGCCGCTGAACACATTAATCACTTACAGCAGATTTAAACACTGTTTTATCTTTAATCTTTAAAGGAATATTCCGGGTTCAATAAAAGTTACTATAAAATCAATTGACAACATTTGTGGCATAATGTTGATTAGCATAAAAACGAGGCCAATCTTTTAGAGTTTAAAGGCAGAAATGTGAAGCTTATAATTTTATGAAAGCATTTACTGTTATTCTTCCATCAATTTACTATTATTCATTATTCTGTTAGAACTTGTGAATGATTTAAACTGTAAAGTTGTTTAAATCATCATTTGGGGGATTTCAGAGTTTATATGTGGTATTCATGATGACAACAAAGTTGTAAAATTGTCTTAAACTTTACACAGAAAAGGTTAGTAAGTGATTTTATCACACTAGAATCATGTTAACACAAACACTGTTCATGTCTTGTGGTTATATTTTTGAAACAGTGATTATTTTAAAGTTTACAGATTGTCCCCATTGACTTCCATTGGAAGTGTCTCACTGAAACTGAACTCAACTGAAATTGTTGCTCATTTTAAATAAAAAGAGGGATGAGTCTAAAGTATATTTTGTGGTGATCAACATTATACCACAAATGTTGTCGATTGATCTTAACTTGTGTTGAATCTGGAATATTCCGTTATCTAAACACACACTCAATACCTCACACAGTATTTACCTGCACAGTAGGCCATATTGCAGCGAGTTGGTGTAACAAACTCATAGACATAATAATTTCCTGGACAAGTTTTGACTCTAATGGGAAAGGACTGGAAAAAGCAGCAGTAACTGCCAGCGTAACTGCAGACATCTCGGCTGACCACTCCATCACCAACTGTTGGGTGTCCACCTCTTAACCACAGTGGGTAATCAGTGCCACATCTAGAGTTTGCAACACATGTGTCTGACATCTGAGCGTTCGATCCCTGAATGAAGAGACGATACCAGCCGATCCAGTTGACATTCCAGTCACACATGAGGGTGTTATTTGTATTGTTGGTGGATCTCCAAGGATTGTCCAGCACAGTGTAGTTGTTGCAGGGGTCAAAAGAGAGATAATCTATGAATAAAATTAAATAAAATCCTCTTAAAAAATGTGTTGTTGAAAATATATTTATATATATTCTGAATTAGTTATAATAATGCAATTTAAAAATAATTCTGTTTGATGCTGATATAGAAATCTGAAAACAGGTATGAAGCACACACACACGCGCACACACACACCAGTGTGTATATATACACTTTTAACTTTAAACACTAGCTAATACATTTATAAATACATTAAATAAAAAGTCATGTAAATTCATGCTGCTCTGTACATATACGAGTCTTGTGTTTTTAAGTTCTGTTCACTCATGGAGGAGAAATGAGCCGCGAGTCCTCTGAAAATCCCGCAGCTGCTTTAAACACGACACATATGATGCGCGTGAATTTGGTTTAAAAGTTTTCAAAGATGCCGAAAGATAATTATGTATAAACCCGCCCCTCAATTGAACTTGTTTATATAATAATGCCGCATTAATATACAGATATAGTATACGGACGGCGCCATCTTTGATATTTACATCAGTCACTGTCACTATGGTTACAGGTGTTAGAATCCGGTTGTGACTTTGGTTGTCAGTCCCGACCCAAACATTGACTGAACGTGGCCTTGTACTGTTGTGTTTATTACATACGTTTAATTCGGGAGCAGCACTCAACGGAGCCTGTTGACACATCAATCATGAGAGTCTCTTTGACTGAACATTATCAATCACACATCGCAGGAAAACTGTCAATAAGTCAGTTTGAAGAAAATAACGTCATAAGGATTCTTGTAAAATCTTCCATCGATTTTAAGACGCTTGTTTTCTGTCTGTAGCACTGTTCATCATTTCTAAACTTAAACGTGACTGCAGATTCATTTATTTAATTTTAAACATTCATTCAGTGTGTAATCCCTTCTTCTGAGATCTGTGAAGAGGGCAAACAGCTGAAGGTCAACCTGCATAGTGAAATGAACACATCTGATCGTCAGATTTTCTGTCACTCTGCTAATACAATTGAATCACAAAAACCTTCTAAAAATCCTCTGAAGGGGCACGTTGTGACGTAGATCTACAGTGTGATTTGATTGGTTGTCAGACTGTTAACGGTCCTTCAGAAGAAACAATACGAAGACATTTGAGGTAGTCTACATTAAATTTAAGTCGTTTTAGAAGTTGTATATTTCTATATTTTAATACATTTATTTTTTAAATGCATATATATTATTATATAAATGCTGGGAAGAGGGTTTCATCATTTCAGTAATGTTGCTGTCTCAGTCCATGTCACCCCTTTGAAGGGGCTGATCGCACACCACTGATATATAACTCTGGAAAAATTAAGAGGCCACTCCAAATGTTTCTTAAATCAGCATCTCTACATGTACGGCCTTTCCATTCCAGTGTCTGTTGAAATCCCAAATCACGGAGCCAAACGGCAAAAGTCTGTGTTCCAAACATTTAATGGCAGATACACAGGCTGCACGCTCTTCTCATAGGATGCATGAGAAAATTAATAAACGATTAGTGTCATAAAAGTATAATAAAGGTTAGAGAGAGCATATCGGTCATCATCGTCCTGCACCTGCACACAGACTGAGAAACTCTCTAATTAGACAGCATATGCATATGCAAATTAGATGGTCAGGGTCTTAAAGGTAACCTGCATACTAATAGAATGCATGTCAATACATTGTCTTAATCATTACAGAACGATCATCATTTTTATCAAGAAAATTCACAAGTAACCCTTCCAACCCTGATATATATATATATATATATATATATATATATATATATATATATATATATATATATATATATATATATATATATATATATATATTAATTACGCATGTAACAATACACAAATTTCACAGTAAGATACGATACAAGCACCCACAAATGTTTTGCTCAAACTTATTCAAGGATTCAACATAAATGTCTTTTAAATCATAAATGCCACAAAAGTGTCTGACAATGGCAACAAAAAGTAGAGCTCTATAATAAATCATATATATAGAAGTCTTAATATATCTTGTCTTAATGTCTTAAAGACCCCAGAGAGCAAGCTGAAATGACTTCTTTCAATGTTATTTAGAGGTGAATAAAAACACGCGAGAGGAACCTGACCTCTGGCTTTACGATATATGTGTGTACATAGTCCCATATTATTTAGCGGCATGAGCAAAAACCAATTGGCACACATCATTTTTTTTTTTTGTCCTCTCTCTCCGTTTTCACTTTGCATGTAAACATTACTGGCATTATTACTGACTTATCCAATCCACGCAAGTGTTGTTCTCAAAGCTGTTTACCTTTCTAAGGCAAAAGCAGAAAATTATAATTTGCATGATTCTTACTTTGTGTTTTTTTAATAAGCTGTTTTATGGGGGGCCTGGGTAGCTCAGCGAGTATTGACACTGACTACCACACCTGGAGTCATGAGTTCGAATCCAGGGTGTGCTGAGTGACTTTTGCGTTATCAAGTTGATTGACAGGTGTTGTAGGTATCTAAACATTGATTGGCTCTTTTACCTGTAAGGCAGGATTTCCTTTCTATATCCGTTGACCGTTTCAATTTCTCCCATTCATTTTAATAGAAGTGGTCTGATTATTGCACTCCTATAGTCTGGTGAAAACACGGGTTTCGAACGACAAACGACAAACTGTCACCTCACATGCCGCTGTAGTGGCTCAGGGTGTTACATCAGTGTGAAATCAGTGCATCAGTGCTTTGTCATGCTGACGACACGGGCAGATTCTTGACTTTTGTAACACTCTTCCATGTCTTCACTAATATTTCCAATAATACATATAATAATCAATAAAAGTAATTCCTTTGTTTGATTTGGTCCCAGTGAAGGTAGGGTAGTTGAGAGAAGGTTTTGATCAATTATAAATATATCTCAAGGAGATGTATCTAGAATGGGAGCTGGCCGGTGCCAGCCACGGCCTTTCCTCTCTACGTTTTTCTCTACACAGGAAGTTAGATTCAGCTGGAGCCTTTAAATGCTCATAAAATGTGCCGGGGAACACGTTCTTTTCCGTTCCTAATCTTTCAGGGGAAAAGAACCCACAGAGGCCACACCCTGCCAAATACATCATATGGGCCAAAGGCTGCACGTGGAAGAGGCGCGGTCCTTCCCTTTGTAGAGTAGCTCTACAAGCGACTGGGGCAGAGAGGAATCTGCCAAGGGAGATGCGGGTCTACCGAAAAAGGAGACCGTACTGTGGAAGATACATCACAGGAGGTTATGGGGGTAACTGAGACCTGTGGAGCACTTACCCCAGTACAGTGCACGTGGCACTTACTTTGCTCCACACACCCAGCTTAAGGCAGGCCGGTAACTGAGGAGGAGGGCCTCTCGGGCCATCGTCTTGACTTGTCACCAAGGACGGCCAGGGGTTTGGTTTGTGTGATGCAGAGAGGCACGCGACTGCAACGTTGCCATGGTCATGTTCTCACAATGAGAATATGAACCATCCATGAACTCTTCCTCAGCGTGATTCAGGCCCAGACACGTGAGGCAGTGAGCGTGACCATTAGAGGCAGAGAGGTAATGACCGCATCCAGGAACTGCACAGAGACGGACAGACTTTAAAAAGACGTTCAACGTGACTGTGTCTGCTCTAGAAGTTGAAAATATACTCTTTTTAGAGGAAAAGCTCTTTTAAATGTCCAAGGATTGGACAGCAGAAGACTGGTGCAAAGTTATTTTTCTCTGATGAAGCCCTCTTCAGACTGTTTGGGACATCTGGAAAATCAATAGTCCGGAGAAGGAAAGGTAAACGCTACTATGAGTCCTGTGTCGTGCCAACAGTGAAACATCCTGAGACCATCCATGTGTGGGGTTGCTTTTCACCCAAGGGAGTGGGCTCTCTCACAATTCTGCCCAAAAACACTGCCATGAAAAAAGAATGGTTTCAAAACATCCTGCAAGAGCAACTTCTCCCAACGATCCAGGAGCAATTTGGTGATGATCCGTGCATTTTCCAGCATGATGGAGCACCATGTCACAAGGCAAGAGTGATAATGAAGTGGCTCGGAGATCATTACACTGAAATTTTGGATCCATGGCCAGGCAACTGCCCAGATTTTAATAACATAGAGAACCTGTGGTCAATCCTCAAAAGGCGAGTGGACAAGCAGAAGCCCAAAAATGATGATCAACTCCGAGCACTAATAAGGCAAGAATGGATCACCATCATTCAGGATTGTGCCCAGAAGCTGATATCCAGCATGCCAGAGCGAATTGCAGAGGTTATGAAGAACAAGGGCCAACACTGTAAATATCGACTCTTTGCATATATTGAATGTTTTTGCCAATAAAAGCCTTTAAAGTATATTAAATGCTTATCATTGTTTTCCAGTATACCATAGAAACATGTGAAAAAATTATCTCTAAATACTGAAGCAGCAAACTGCAAAACACAAAATGTATGTCACTGCCAATTTGGCTATGGCTGTACATCAACAAAACATTGAGTGAGTGACAGAAGAGGAAATTATTATATACTGTACAGTCAAAACATTAAACCAACAGTACAAGACTCGTCACAATACATTACCAGCTGTGGCAGACACTGGTGTCTCTGTAAAGATGAAGTTAATGCTTGAATAATCTGCTGGGAAAAAGAATACAAATTAATAAATAAATTACAAAAGGCATTTCATGAGAAACAGTTTCCAGTTCACATACTTTTGCACTATTCTCACAATTTAGTTTGTTGTAGTTTGAGTAGTGTGAGTTGTATGTGTAGTGTGTTTAGTGTGTGTAGTGTGTGTAGTGTGTGTAGCATGAGTAGTTTGTGTAGTATGAGTAGTGTAATTAGTGAATAGCGCATGTAGCGTGAAGTAGTGTGTGTAGTAAAAGTAGTGTAAGTTTTGTGTGTAGTGTGAGTAGTGAGCAGCGCGTGTTGCATGAGGAGTGTGTTTAGTGTGAGTAGTGTGTGTAGTGAGTAGTGGATATATTGTGAGTAGTGTGCCTAGTGTGTGTAGTGTGAGTAGTGTATGTAGTGTGAGTAGTGAGTAGTGTGTGTTGTGTGAGTAGTGTGTGTAGTGTGTGTTGTGTGAGTAGAGTGTGTAGTATGAGTAGTGTGTGTTGTGTGAGTAGTGTGAATAGAGTGAGTAGTGTGTGAAGTGTGAGCAATGTGTGTAGTGTGAGTAGTGTGTGTTGTGTGATTAGACTGTGTAGTGTGAGAAGTGTATGTAGTGTGAGTAGCGTGTGCAGTGAGAAAACTGTGACTAGTGAGTGTGTGTAGTGTGAGTAATGTGTGTAGTAAGTAGTATGTATAGTGTGGGTAGTGTGCGAGTAGTGTGAGTAGGTTGTGTAGTGAATAGTGTGTGTAGTGTGAGTTGTGTGAGTTAGAGTGTGTAGTGTGAGTCGTTAGTAGTGTGTGTAGAGTGAGTAGTGCAAGTAGTGTGTGTAGTGAGTAGTGTGTGATGTGTGAGTTAGAGTTTGTAGTGTAAGCAGTGTGTGTACTTTGAGTAGTGTGTGTAGTATGTATAGTGTGTGTAGTGTGAGTTGTGTGTGTAGTGTGTGTTGTGTGTGTAGTGTGTGTTGTGTGTGTAGTGTGTGTAATATGTGTAGTGTGGTCACACTGGACAGATGACGAAATTGAACTGGAACAGATTGTGGAATGTTAATAATGATGATAATTGTAATATATAATGTGCAGATATTTTTTATAGCAAAAATAATGTGCACTGGTCAAATCACAAACTAAACATGCAACACAGAGACCATCCACTTGGGGGACAAAAGACCCATGAGATATTTTAATTTACAACAAAAAAACAAACAAACAAACAAACACATCTGGCTTACACTTACACAGCATAACAGAGATGATAGTCCACGGAGCCCTTAAAAAACCTGTCATGAAAATAATTAATTAAAATAATCACATGTAATATATTGCAACTCTACATTTTTATAATATTTAATAATATTTATAACTAATTATTATAATAGTTAAAAGAATATTAATTGTTTAATACAAGTTCCCCGTCTGTCGCTCACTTCGACATCGTGTCGAAGAAGCGACACTAGGGGTCTCTCTTGAGATGATACCTCTGATCTATGAAAAAAGGCCAATGAGAGTTGGCGAACAGTATTTGCATACCCCGCCTCCGGATACGGATATAAAGGCGAGGGAAATATGCTCGTTCATTCAGTAATTTTCTTCGGAGCCGATGGTCTTGTGAATGCTGTCTGCTGTGCTACACACAACTTACCCTGCTTCTGATCCTCTGACGCGCTGCTGCTGTTGGATTTACGGCGCATCTTCAGCGGCTTTCCTCTTCTCTGCCAGCGTGCAGTTTGCCCCTGAGTGCTTCGACAGCGCAGTGTTTAACCTTTTAACAGGTCGACTATTGCGCAATAACTTCACGAAATGCAAAAACTCAAAAATTAAAAGATACACATATCTTACATCGTTGGAAAGCTGAAACTCTTGTGATTCGAACGATGTAAACCATTTTAATATACACTTAACACAGCGGGTACAATCGGTGTATTTCTCAGACCACTTACAGCAAAATAAACGAATCCAAAATGGTAGAAACTCACTTATAATTCTCATCTTACTCTACTGATCCACTTCATTCCATCAAAAATGGTTTAGTTACACTGAAAAGGGTCCATACAATACAATTCAACAAAGTTTTTGGTCCATAACACATTTATATATCAATAAACACCCACGTAGTATAGACGTAGCATTTCGAGCTAACCGACAGGGCTGACACAACTTTGTATTCTTTGATGAAGCTACCTTGAACATGTAAACATTACAGATATTTTTATGTCAAAATGTCCGCTGACCCCTGGACTTTAGATGGACAGGTCATTTTAGCCAGTCGGTGCATTTTAGAGGTGTGGCCAGGTATCAATATCCTTGAAGCCTATACATACACTTGGATAAACGTGTAAAACACTCATTTTCTAATGTATTGTTATCAAATTTTATATTGGGTTTGGTAAGGCTTCATGCTATGATCTAATTGTGTTTTCCAGCTATGTCCTCCCAGCTGTAGTTATCTGCAGGCATCTTTTTACAAAAAAAAAATGTAGGCAGAGTTTATTTCCCCTTTTTGAGTGTGTTCAAAGTTCTATTACTCAATACAAGTAAGACTTACAGTGATTCTGACTATTCAGGAACAAACCTCAAAGTCTCCCCTTTCAAAAGAGACCAAAAGCATGCATATACTCCAAAGGGTTCAAGAACAGCATGCATTTTAATTTGGGTAGGCCTTTTTTAGGCGTTTTTGGCAAATATTGCAGGATGTTTAAAAGGTTAAAAGAGTTTTCTATAAGAGTAATTTTCTCGTAAAGAGTTTATTTCTCTAAAAGAGCAATACACAGTGGTGTTGAATGGCCTTTTCAGGGCGCGTCTTTATAAAGATGCCATTCAAACCCTGTGTAGTTCCTGGATGCGGTAGAGTGCTCTCCGCTACTGATGCACAGGTGCTGTCTCGTGTGTCTGGGCGCCGATCACACCGAGGCAGCGTTTGTGGATGGTTCATGTTCTCATTGCGAGAATATGACCGTGGCAGCGTTGCGGTCGCGGCTCACTTTCAACAGAAAGCACGCCACTCCTGCCTCCCCCGTATCACTCCTTCTTCCCACGGGATTGATGGGGTTGGTGATTTCGGGAGTGCAGCGGGTGGAGCTCCGCCGGGTACGCCCCCTCGGACCACCCGCCCCCCGACACGTACGCTGACCTCCGTCCAGTCTCGAGGTAACGGTGACTTGCCTCCGGGCTGGTTTGCCTATCCTCTAGAGCTCGAAGCCGATGAGCTCGCCGCTCCATCGGAGAGCGCGGTGTCTGACGCTGACTCCTCCCCTGGGCTGCCGCCTTCGGGCCAGCACGCCCAGGTTGAGGCAGATGCGCAGATGTCCAACATGCTTGCCTGGGCCGCCGTCAGGGTGGGGTTGGACTGGAAACCTCCACCCTCCCCACACCCATCACGGTTGGACGACTGGTTCCTGGGGTCTGGGCGCCGCTCACAGCCACGCCCCCCATTTTTCCCGGAGGTGCATGACGAGCTGACGTCGTCATGGAGAGCCCCACTCTCCGTCTGTCAAAAGCCCTGCTCCTTCGCTCTCGCTACCTGGGTACACGGCGATTCCCCAGGTGGATAGGCCGGTTGTGCTCCATCTCTCTCCCGGTGACCCTACCACCTTGCACGGGCGCCCTGTACCCCCTTCCAAGGCCTGTAGGACTGCATCCTCGTTCAACCACAAAGCCTACAGCGCCGCGGGACAGGCCGCCTCTGCCTTGCATGCCATGGCACTCCTGCAAGTCCACCAGGCCAAGGCGCTCAGAGATCTGCACGAGGGTAGCCCTGACCCCGATGTGCTGCAGGAACTGCGCTCAGCGACCGACCTCGCCCTCAGAGCCACGAAGGTCACCGCGCAGGCACTCGGGCAGGCGATGGCCACCCTAGTGGTCCAGGAACGTCACCTTTGGCTCAACCTGGTCGAGATGCGCGAGGCCGACAAAGTTCGCTTCCTCGACGCCCCTGTCTCCCAGCTTGGCCTCTTCGGCGACACCGTCGTGGACTTCGCCCAGCAGTTCTCCACGGTGAAGAAGCAGATGGAGGCCATATCACACATTCTGCCTCGCCGCAAACCTGCCGCCAAGGCCATTGCCCCATCTGCTTGCCAAAGGCGTCCCCCTGCGGCTAAGAAACTTGCTCCGCCTCAACCCGGGCCCAACTCTCAGCCCCTGCGTCGAGCACACCGCAGGAAGCCGATGCCCCCTGTCTCTCGGACTCCCTCGAGGACCCGGAAGGCTCCCAGGCGGTCCTGAGACGGACGACCCAGCGACACAGACGTTAGCTCTGGAGGTGGTAAGACCGCTCCATCCCCCAGTGGAGGGCCAGGAGGAGAATCTTTTGTTGTTAAACAATTTTATTTGCCACCCCCCTTAGATGGGGTTGCGGTACCCACATTCTCAATAAAAGAGCTATTTCCTAAGTCTCTGGGTCACCTGGCCTGCAAATGCTGTTCTCACGGCACTTTGCCCACAGATCTCAACAGTCCTGGCCCCCTGGACACGGACCACCCACCTTCAGCCCCACGACTGTTCCCCGGCCGTCCAGAGGACGCCTACCCAGTTGCTAACCCGCCCCCTGCCGGGCGTGCGGAGCAAGGTAAGTGCTTTGAGTCTTTTCTCAGCACCTCAGCCTCGGGTCGCCCCGTCACCGCCCAACGCTGCCCTACCTGCTCCGCCCCGCTGCAAAGCCCCGCCGGGCACGCCAAAATTAATCGTCCCCTTGGTGCCCCTAGCGCAGAGGTTGGATGCGTGGCTTTCACTTCCCAACCCGTCTCGCTGGCTGGCCCGGACCATCCGACTCGGTTACGCAATTCAGTTTGCCAGGACCCCGCCCCCCTTCATGGGCATCTGCTTCTCCGCAGTACACGGCAAACATGCCCAGTCCCTGTGCGTGCAAATCGCGACTCTTCTGGCCAAAGACGTGATAGAGCCTGTCCCTCCAACCGAGATGAAGGAGGGTTTCTACAGCCCGTACTTCATTGTGCCCAAGAAAGGCGGCGGCATACGACCAATCTTGGATCTGCGAGTTCTCAACCAAGCGTTGCACAAACTCCCATTCAAAATGCTCACGCAGAAGTACATTCTAACCTGCGTCTGGCATCTAGATTGGTTCGCAGCGGTAGACCTGAAGGACGCGTACTTTCACTTCTCCTTCCTGCCTCGACGCCGCCCCTTCCTGCGGTTCGCGTTCGACGGTCAGGCATATCAGTACAAAGTCCTCCCCTTCGGCCTGTCTCTGTCCCCTCGCGTCTTCACGAAAGTCCCGCCGGGCACGCCAAAATTAATCGTCCCCTTGGTGCCCCTAGCGCAGAGGTTGGATGCGTGGCTTTCACTTCCCAACCCGTCTCGCTGGCTGGCCCGGACCATCCGACTCGGTTACGCAATTCAGTTTGGCAGGACCCCGCCCCCCTTCATGGGCGTCTGCTTCTCCGCAGTACACGGCAAACATGCCCAGTCCCTGTGCGTGCAAATCGCGACTCTTCTGGCCAAAGACGCGATAGAGCCTGTCCCTCCAACCGAGATGAAGGAGGGTTTCTACAGCCCGTACTTCATTGTGCCCAAGAAAGGCGGCGGCTTACGACCAATCTTGGATCTGCGAGTTCTCAACCAAGCGTTGCACAAACTCCCATTCAAAATGCTCACGCAGAAGTACATTCTAACCTGCGTCCGGCATCTAGATTGGAAAGTCGCAGAGGCAGCTCTTGCCCCGTTCCGAGTAGCCGGCATTCGCATACTCAACTACCTCGATGACTGGCTCATTCTGGCCCACTCGCGAGAGTCACTATGCGCTCACAGAGACCAGGTGCTCAGGCACCTCAGCCGCTTGGGGCTTCAGGTCAACTTGGAAAAGAGCAAGCTCACTCCAGTTCAGAGCATCTCTTTTCTCGGGATGGAGTTAGACTAGGTCTCAATGATGGCGCGTCTCACCAACGAGCGTGCCCAGTCAGTGTTGAACTGCCTCGCTGCCTTCAGGCCGGGCACAGCGGTCCCTTTATAACTTTTCCAGAAGCTCCTGGGGCATATGGCCTCCTCCGCGGCGGTCGCACCGCTGGGGTTGATGCATATGAGACCGCTCCAACACTGGCTTCAGACACTCCGAGAAGAGCATGGTGCCATGGCACGCACCGGGTAACGATCACCCCCGCCTGCCGCAAAGCATTCAACCCCTGGACAGACCTCTGTTTCTTACGGGCTGGAGTACCCCTACAGCAGGTGTCCAGATGCGTCCTGGTCACGACTGACGCCTCCAGATCGGGTTGGGGCGCCGTTTGCAAAGGGCACGCAGACTCAGGCCGTTGGAAAAGGGCCCAGCTGTATTGGCACATCAACTGCCTCAAGGGCACATCCTTTTAGCCCTGCGGCAGTTTCTCCCGTTAATTCAGGACGGACATGTCCTGGTCAGGTCGGACAGCACCACTGCGGTCGCGTACATAAATCGCCAAGGCGGCGTATGCTCCAGCCACATGTCGCAACTCGCCCATTGTCTCCTCCTTTGGAGCCAGCACCGACTTAGGTCACTGCGTGCCACTCACATCCCCGGCAACCTCAATGTGATGGCGGACGTGCTGTCACGACAACGTGGTGTCCTGGAGGAGAGTGGAGGCTTCACCCCCACTCGGTTCAGCTGATTTGGGAACAGTTCGGCAAGGCCCAGGTAGACCTGTTTGCCTCCCGAGAGACCTCCCACTGCCCGGTTTTGTACGCCCGCTCAGAGGCTCCCCTAGGGGCAGACGCATTGGCACATAGCTGGCCGGTGGGGCTGCGCAAGTACGCATTCCCCCCAGTGAGCCTTCTTGCACAGGTGCTGTGCAAGGTCAGGGAGGACGAGGAGCAAATCACTCTCATGGCTCCTTACTGGCCCGCCCAGGCCTGGTTCTTGGACCTCGTACTCCTCGCGACAGCCCCTCCCTAGCAAATTCCCCTGAGGAAGGACCTTCTTTCTCAGGGACGGGGCACGCTCTGGCATCCGCACCCAGATCTCTGGAACCTCCACGTCTGGCCCCTGGACGGGATGCGGAAGATCTAGCTGGGCTACCACCCATGGTCGTAGCCACGATCAACCAAGCCAGAGCCCCTTCTACCAGGCAACTCTATGCCCTGAAATGGCGTCTGTTTGTGAATTGGTGTTCTTCCCGGGCAGAAGACCCACAGAGGTGCGCAGTTAGGTCTGTGCTCCTGTTCCTACAGGAGAGGTCGGAGGGGAGGCTGTCCCCGTCCACCTTGAAGGTGTATGTTGCCGCTATCGCAGCTCACCACGACCCAGTAGACGGAAAGTCCCTGGGTAAGCAAGACTTAATCGTCAGGGCTTAATTCCTAAGATGTGCCCGGAGGTTAAATCCCTCCTGGCCAAACCTGTTCCCCTCCTGGGATCTCTCGGTGGTCCTCGCCGGTCTTCAGAGATCCACTTTTGAGCCACTAGGATCAGCTGGACTCAGGGCTCTCTCTTTAAAGATGGCCCTGCTGATCGCGCTCGCCTCCATCAAGAGGGTCAGGGACCTGCAAGCGTTCTCTACTAAACTTGTCTCGAGTTCGTTCCGGCAGACACTCATGTGATCCTAAGACCTCGACCGGGCTATGTGCCCAAGTTTCCTACCACGCCCTTCAAAGATCAGGTAGTGAACCTACAAGCGCTGCCCCTGGAGGAGGCAGACCCAGCCCTCTCACTGCTGTGTCCGGTACATGCCTTGCATACCTACCTGGAACGCACCCAGAGCTTCAGGCGCTCTGAGCAGCTCTTTGTCTGCTTTGGAGGACAGCAGAAAGGGTACGCTGTCTCCAAACAGAGGCTGTCTCACTGGGTGGTGGAGGCCATTCAGTTGGCCTATCACACCCAGGCCGTGCCGCCACCTTTGCGGGTTCAAGCCCACTCTACCAGGAGCGTGGCATACTCATGGGCACTGGCTAGGGGCACCTCTCTAGCAGACATCTGTAGAGCTGCGGGCTGGGCAGCACCTAACACCTTTACAAGGTTTTACAATTTCAGGGTTGAGTCAGTCTCGTCTCGTGTTCTCTCAGGTTCGAGCCCATAGAACTCGGTACACGTCGACGATCTGACCGGGTGAATCGCTTGTTTCCAGCGCCGTTTCCCTCTCCGAGGCAGAACAGTGCGCTTCTTTCCCAGAGGGCCAAGGTCCCTGGTTGATTCCTCCCTAGCCCTCTCGGGCCCGCAACAGTTCAGTGGAGGAACTTGCCAGCCCAGTCCACTACGGGTACCTCTGGCTACCCCTACTGGAATAGGTGCTCCACAGATCAGGCTTCCTACGGGACTCCTCCTGTGTGTATTTCCACAGTACGGTCACCTTGCGAGCTAAACCCGCGTCTCCCTTAGGCAGTCCTTTGCTGCCCTCCGGTCGCCGTGTTGTAGCAACTCTCCCCTCCTCGAGGTTGGATCTACCACCGCGCCATTTCTTCCCACATGCCCAAAGTGGCCATGTGATGTATTTTGAAACCTTTACCTCACCTGCTGGGCGGCTGTGGCCTCCGCAGGGTCTTTTCCCCCTGAAAGAATAGGAATTTGGGTAAGACCCCATTCCCTCGATGTGGTAAGGTGCCCGGCTGCTCTTGCTCTATGCCGAGAAAACATAGAGAGAAAAGAGGCCCAGCCAGGCTTGGCCCATTCCCTAGTTGGGAGCGTCACCTTGTTCCCCCCCTAGGGTAACCAAAAGGATTCTGACGACTCTTTCGGGGCATTGGGGAAGAGTACGTGCAGCCTGAAGTTGGTCGCTGTGCACGTAGGAATACCTGCCCGCTTCTGTGTAAGCAGTACACGTACACGGCTCAGCGCATGGCTAGTTTTGAAGTGGAACCCTAGTGTCGCTTCTTCGACACGACGTCGAAGTGAGCGACAGACGGGGAACGTCTAGGTTACGTATGTAACCTCCGTTCCCTGAAGGAGGGAACGAGACGTCGTATCTTCCCGGCCATGTCGCTGAGCCGAGCCGCTGAGGTGTACACTCCTGGCTCCTCAGAAAAATCCTGAATGAACGAGCATATTTCCCTCGCCTTTATATCCGTATCCGGAGGCGGGTTATGCAAATACTGTTCGCCAACTCTCATTGGCCTTTTTTCATAGATCAGAGGTATCTTTCGTCGCTCAAGAGAGATCCCTAGTGTCGCTTCTTCGACACGACGTCTCGTTCCCTCCATCAGGGAACGGAGGTTACATACGTAACCTAGACGTTATGCTCAATCAACAGCATTTGTGGCATAATGCTGATTAACACTCAAATTTATTTTTAAAAATTATTTAAAAAAGTCAAAAAAAAAAAAAAAAGCTTTTTTTGGTTTTAAGGTTTTTTGGTAACAAAGTTGTAAAACTGGCTATAATTTTACACAGAAAAGGTTATTTAATTATTTTATCACACTATTATCATGTTTACACACATATTGATGCCTTGTGGCTATACTTTTGAAACGGTGAGTATTTTAATGTTCAGATATTCACTTCCATTGTAAGTGTCTCACTGTAACTCACTGAAAATGAGGGACGAGTCGAAATATATTTTTATGGTAATCAACATAATGTTACAAATACTGTCGATTGATCTTAACTTGTATTGAACCTGGAATATTCCTTTAACTGTTTAAATGTATTTTGATGTATAATCTGAAATCTCGAATATGATGAAATTATACGAGTAGAATTGAAAGATTCTATTACAAATAGTAATAAAGACTAACATGTAAATTACTAACACAACATATTTGGATTTAACAAGCGTTTTTACCTTCTGATAATTAAAATATTAATGAAGAGAAATGTCAAAGATGCAAATGACTTACTTTTAAGAGAATCCATTATTAAATTAGACAGTCCACTCTGTAGATTATTTTAGCAACAAAAGATTTGAGAAAAGGATGATTTCCTGTAGACAAAACATATTAGCATTGATAAACATGCATAGATTTCTTTCTTTTCTTTTTTAAGTTTGTTTCCAAATCCTCCACTGGAAACTTCCATAGAATTTTAATTTACATGGTAAAGAGTCATACATTAGGACAAGTTTTTTAAATAATTTATTTTCAAAGAAAAAGATTATTAGAATAAAAGAACAAAGTTTAATTTCTAACCTGTCCACCGTTTTCTTGGGGTCTTAAGGCCCCAGCACACTCACAGAGAAGTTCTTCGTTCTTTGTTCAGAGCCTAAAAGAAGTTTAAAACAGCTGAGCAACGACGATCATGCTGAGAGTGAACATTCAGACACCTGCCACACTGCTGGGTGAAGTGTTAAAGGAACATTTACATGTGTGGACACTTAAGGCAACATATAAATCATCTGCTAATATATAAATATATATCATTTATTTTTATTTTCTGACCTTTTTCTCCCCAATTTGGAATGCCTAATTCCTAATGTGTTCTAAGTCCTCAAGGTGGTGTAGTGACGTGGCATCTTATCACGTGGCTTGTTGAATGCGTAACCGAGGAGACCTAGCATGTGTGGAGGCTTCATGCTATTCTCCGCGGCATCCAAGCACATCTCACCATGCGCCCCACCCAGAGCGAGAACCACATTAAAGCAACCATTAGGAGGTTAACTCAACGTGACTCTACCCACCATAGCAACCGGGCCAATTGGTTGCTTAGGAAGCCTGACTGGAGTCACTCAGCACACCCTGAATTTGAATTTGCGAATCCAGTTGTGGTAGTCAGTATCTTGCTGAGCTACCCAGGCCCCCCAAACATCTGCTAATATAACATTTAAATGAGTTATCAATGATTCATGCCTCATTGTAGAAGTAGAATTCACACAAGATCAGTAAAAGAAGCTGTTTCACCACTCCATGATGATTTAAAGTAATGTTTACAGTATGCACTAATGTGTCAAAATTGATGAGAGAATTTTTTTAAAATAAATTATATTAAGAATATAAATATGTCTTCATTTTACATTTATGATATACAGGGTAGGTCTAATATGAAAGGGCAAGAATAAAAACAAGAATGGGGAACATATAGTTTACAATAGTAGTAGTGACCTGAGTACAGTAGACCTGAGCGAGAGTGTGACCATGAAGAAGATCACTGACATATAATGGAGCAAGATTATTTTTAATTATATTTACTTATTAAAATAATTAAAAATAATCTTGCTCCATTATATGTCAGTGATCTTCTTCATGGTCACATGAAGTAAAATAAAATTATTTACTTATTAAAATAATTAAAAACTAATAATATAATTTTAAAATCGATTCTGAACCTCACAGCTAGCCAATGCAATGAGGCCAATACAGGTGTAACTGTAAATTGTGTCAATCCAAAATATAATTAATTACAACAATTCAACTGAGATTAAATAAGTGCATGAGGACTATTTCAGAATCTTTCTGTGATATAAATTATTTTGTCTTTGAAATTGATGTGAGTTGGAAAAAGCTCCCCTTAATGACAGAACCAACCTGCCTGTCAAAAACTAAATAGGAGTACAAAATGACACCAACATTTTTGACATTATCATGCATGTTAGAATCAAGGGGATCTTACAAATTTCCAACAGATATAACTGAGGCAGGAGAACCAAAAACAATTACCTCTGATTTGTTTTAATTAAGCTGAAGAAAGCATAATGCCATTCAAGATTTAATGTCAGAAAAATAAATAAAAAGATTTCTTAAGAAACTATAATCCGATTTAAGTGGCAGATAAAATTGTGTGTCATCAGCATAACAACAATGGTATGAAAGATTATACATTTGGAAAATAGAACCCAATCGGAGCATGTACAGTATAGGGAGAACAAAAGAGGACCCAAAATGGAACCCTGGGGAATGCCATAAATAATGTGTGCTGGCAATGAGGAAAAACTACAGATATTATCAGAACAAGTTCTCCCTTTGAGATAGGAAGCAAACCACTCAAGGCCAACGCCCTTGATGCCCACAACACACTGGGGCTCTATAAGAATGTCATGGTCAATTGTACCAAATGATGCGTAAGATCTAGTAATACAAATATACAGTAGTATTGTCATGGAATCAGATATGCTTTCCTCGAAATCTCAAAATATATAGATGGTAACTGTGTTTATGAAGTAATGCCCATGTTTTATGCAAAGCATCACAGGATGAAGGAAAAAGGTGGATAACAGTTTGTCACCTTTACTCAATAAAAAACTAGACATCAATCATATCTCTGTACACATGAATCATGAATATCAATACAAATTGCAAGATCAACTAAAATATGTATTTTCTGCATGTGAGTTGGTTTCTATGAGTTAGAAATATCTTGCTGGTGGGGTAAACCTAATTTCAACAAAATCTTGTTAATCAGCTAGATAGATTAAGATCAGCAGAACAACAGGGTTCAGTTCATTACAAAAATCCAAATGTTGTTTTCAAGAAACACATGTAGGAGAAAAGATTAATAACTGTAAAAATACTGATAATAGTGATTAAGCAACAGCAACAATGACGTGAGTTTACAATGAGTGATCCACACCAAACAGGACTGACTGTCATGTCAATATTTATGTCAACAGTGTTTATAGAGCAGTTACCTGATCATCAGTCTGATAGGAAAAAAATATTCCCAGTTTCTCTATTTCCCTCTTCCTCATATGTAAATTTGGATTAAAATTCATACACAAATACACACCAAAAAAAGTCACACAACAAACATCTCCAGTGCTCTCATTTTACTGGAATCAATACGAATAAGAATCAATAAAATGTAATTGTTTAATATTACCATTTAAGTGAATTAATTAGCTCAAATTAATTAAATCCATATAAAATCACTGATTTATAAGACTCACAGATGAATGGAAAAACATACTGACAGATGAGAAATATAACAATCAGATTTAACATAAGTATAAAGTTGATTTAGTTTATATAGTGTATCATAGATTATGTAATTGTCTTTACAGAAAGAGAGTTCACAGATATCGTCTAGGTTATGTATGTAATACATGATGGAGGGAACGAGACGTGTGTCGAAGAAGCGACACTAGGGGTCCAATTTAAATCACGACACAAGAGCAGGCAAGTATTTCACATGCAAAATACTTGCTTCCCCAATGCCCCATAAAAGTCGTCGGAATCCTTCTGGTTGCCCTAAACAGGGGAACAAGGCAACAGTTACCAACCTGGGAACGGGCCGAGCCTAACCAGCCCTCTTTTCTCTCTATGTTTCTCACATAGAGCCAAACGGCTGGGGCCCTTACACACATCGTGGGAAGGGGGGTCTTACCCAGTTTCCTATTCTTTCAGGGGGAATAGACCATGTGGAAACAATTCCTGCCCAGGAAGGGGGAGTTAAAAGTGGCGAAATACATCACATGGGCCACTCAGGTCACATGTGGAAAATTGGCGTGGTGGTAGATCCAGCCTCAAGGAGAGGGGAGTTGCTACAGCACAGCGACCGGAGGGCAGCTGGAACTGCTTAAGGGAGACGCGGATCCACTCGCAAGGGAACAGTACCATGGAAAATACACACAGGAGGAGTCCACGTAGGAGTCCCGACCTGTGGAGCACCTATTCCAGTACAGGGTAGATTCGAGTACCCGCTGTGGATTGGGTCGTCGAATTCCTCCGCTGAATTGCGGACCCACGGGGCTAGGGAAAAGTTATCCAGGGATCCGTATGTATGGAATCTCCTGGAAGAGAAAGCGTACAGTTTTACCTCTGCCGAGGGAATGGGTGCTAGGTGCAAGTGTTCCACCCGAGTTCTACCGGCTCGGACCTGAGAAAACTGGGACGATACTGACTCAACCCTGAGATTGTAAAATCTCGCAAAGGTATTAGGTGTTGCCCAACCCGCTGCTCTACATATGTCTGCCAGGGAGGTGCCTCTGGCCACTACCCACTCCTTGAGTGTGCTCGGACCCGCAAGCATATCTTGGGTGTTATAGGCCAATGAAATGGCATCCACCACCCAGTGGGACAGCCTCTGTTTGGAGACAGTGTTCCCTTTCCGCTGTCCACCAAAGCAGACAAAGCAACGAAGGGGCTGGGTCTGTCTCCTCCCGGGGCAGTGCTTGCAGGTTCTCTACCTGGTTTATGAAGGGCGTGGTAGGCAGCTTGGGCACGTAGCCTGGTCGCGGTCTTAGGATTGCATGTGTGTCTGCCGGACTGAACTCCAGGCAAGTGTCACTGACAGAGAACGCTTGCAGGTCCCCAACCCTCTTGATGGAGGTGAGCGTGATCAGCAGTGCAGTCTTTGTAGAGAGGGCTCTGAGTCCAACTGATTATAATGGCTCGAAGGGGGGTCTCTGATGGCCCGTGAGGACCACTGAGAGATCCCAAGAGGGGAACAGGCTTGGCCGGGAAGAATTTAACCTCCGGGCGCCTCTTAGGAACCTGATGATTAAGTCATGCTTGCCCAAAGACTTGCCGTCTACTGCGTCGTGATGGGCCGTGATAACAGCAACATATACCATCAAGGTGGAAGGGGACAGCCTCCCCTCCAGCCTCTCCTGTAGGAATAAGAGCACTGACCTAACTGCGCACCTCTGTGGGTCTTCAGCCTGGGAAGAACACCAATTCGCGAACAAGCGCCACTTCAGGACGTTAAGTTGCCTGGTAGAGTGGGCTCTGGCTTGGCTGATCATGTCTACGATGGCAGGTGGTAGACCAGCTAGATCTTCCGCCTCCCGTCCAGGGGCCAGACGTTTCCTCAGGGGAATTCGCCAGGGAGGGGCTGTCGCGAGGAGTATGAGGTCCGAGAACCAGGCACGGGTGGCCCAGGAGGGAGGCACTAGGGTGACTTGTTCCTCGTCCTCCCTGACCTTGCACAGCACCTGTGTTTTTTTTGTGTGTGAATGAAGTCAAATCAACATCTACTGTCATTATTCCACAGCATCTTAAGAGTCCTCCACCATTTCTGTGTTCTTCGTATTCTGTGGCCTGATTAAAGTTGAATACTTTTAGACCGCCATATTTCTACACAGCTATGGTAAATGTAATCATATCTGTGTGTTTAGAAGCGTATTTAGGCTTATTTAATTTAAATCTTCCCAAATAAATATGTACCTTGCTGTTCAGACTCAGAATCCATGAGTGCATTAAAAAAAACATGAACATGTTTCTTAACAACATGAACGCCCAGCTCCAATGTCCTCCAGGGCCAAATGCGATGGCATGCACAGGCCACCTGTATGAGGTCTGCTTATGCCTCTGCCTCTTGTGTTTGGCCAGATGAATTTAATATTTTTGAAGTCCAGATATGGTGGTCTAGCTTAACAAAATGTCACTTATTCAAAGTATTTGTACTTATACACCCACCAATACAATACTTGAACGACTAACACATTAATCACATATCAGAAGAAACAAATTACTCACCAATACATGCTGCAGTATATTTGTTTTGTCTAATAGTTCATCATCAACATTGTCTGCAGAGATAAGTTAATGTCTAAATGATAGTTTCATTAAGGATTAAATAACATATTGAGACTTGTATTACAAACAACTAGTGACCAGAACGTAAAAGCTGATCAAAAAGTAAAAACTTATAGATAAAACTACTGTAAATCATTGTATTTTCTCAGACATTTCTCATTTCAAGTGTATGTATGAAAAAAAGGATCTTACCTGGTTATACGTAGTGATAAACCTCTGACTCAACTGATTACAAAACAACAACAACAGCAAATACCTGTGTATGTTAAGAGTGCCAGCCTAATAAGGAAATTCAGCAAAAACCTCCTGTGCAAATTCAAATTCCTATTCAAATGTAATTCAAAACTCAAACAAGGACATATCCATTGTCTTGGATATATATATAAAAATTCTGTTTAAGAGAGAGAGAGATACAATCATAGATATGCGTACCGGACTAGAGATGCGCTGAGTTAGCTCCTGGACGGGGCCCTGCCTGCTTTGGCACATCCACTACCTCAAGTTGTTGGCTGTACTCCTTGCCCTGCGGAGATTTCTCCCACTGATTCGAGGCAAGCACGTCTTGATCTGTTCCGACAGCACTGCCACTGTAGCGTACATATTTCGCCACGGTGGCGTATGCTCCTGTCACGTCACAACTCAACCGATTCGGGACCACATCGGCAGGGCACAGATAGATCTCTTTGACTCCCAAAACAACTCCCACTGCCCACTCTGGTACTCCCTAACGGAGGCCCCACTCGGCACAGACGCAGTGGCATACAGCTGGCCCAGGAGGCTGCGCAAGTACGCATTTCCCCCAGTGAGACTTCTTGCACCGGTGCTGTGCAAGGTCAGGGAGGACGAGGAACAGGTCACCATAGTGGCATAGACCCACCCGGACCTGGTTCTCGGAACTCATGGTTCTCGGAACTCATGCTCCTCGCGACAGCACCTTCCTAACAATTTCCCCCGACAAAGGACCTTCTTTTTCAGGGACGGGGCACCCTCTGGTACCCACGCCCAGACCTCTGGAACCTCCATGTCTGGCTCCTTGATGGGACATGGAAGACTTAAGCAGTCTATCACCTGCAGTTGTAAACACGATCAACCAAAATCTTTCTAGAAAGTCAGTCCACGGTCAGTCATCTTTGGAACACTCTCGGGAGGCTATTTCCAGGCATACCAGCGCAGCTCCTACCTAATTGATTGGAGAAAGACCAAAGTCAAAAAAAATATTAAAAAAAAACATATTTCAAATAATGTTCCCTTTCAAAAAGCTCTACTTATGATGCTACACTGAGTTAGCACTTTGGGAACAACTTTAGGTGTGACCAACTGTGAATATGTATGCAACACGTCAATGAACATTGGCCGGAATTCATAGCCTCTGCCGGTGACATCATTGGATGTACCTGTAGCAGGGCTATAAATAGATGCTTCACAGGTGCATCGTCAAGTATTTTGTCTGAAGTTGCAGTTCTGGGGCATCCCAGTGTGGCAATGAAGCGTAGCATCTCGTTCCGCTTTTATCAGGGAACAAGGGTTACAGTCAAGTAACCCTGAGACGTTCCCTTTCAAAAAGCTACACTCATGATACTGCGCTGAGTTAGCGCTTTGGGAACGAGAATACCCAAGCCTCCACACTGTGGATGTCCGGACCCATTACGGTTGTGTTGTGTGCTCACAAGAGCGCGAGAGGTCTAAGACATGAGCTTGTGATGTCGACTCAAGAACATAAGAGCCCGGAGTGGCATGAACATCCAAAATCTAATGAATGTGTGCGCAGAGGACCAGACTGCCGCAACACAAACATGCTGCAGAGGGACACCTCTAGCCAAGGCATTAGAGGTGGCGACCCCTCTGATAGAGTGAGCCCTGATACCTATTGGCGAAGCTTGACCGCGTGCCTCGTAGGTCAGGGCAATAGCGTCCCTCACCCAATGCGACATAGGCAGCCCCCATGGCAAACGATTAGTTGCCCTGACTTTGTCTTTGCTGCTCCGGCGTTGTAAACAGCGGGGAGCAGAAGGCTTCGAGAGTGACCGGATGTAAAGTCGAGAAAGGAACCATAGGCAGGTAGTCAGGGTGAGGGTGCAAAATTGTTTTAGCCATTCCTAGGGCAAAATCTAAGCAGGCTGGCAAAACAGACAGAGCCTGTAGATCCTCTGTTCTTTTTAGAGCGGTGATTGTCATAAGAAAAACCATCTTGAGAGTCAGATGTTTATCAGACGCTGACTCTAGAGGTTCGAAAGGGGTCTCAACCAGACCCTCGAGGACTATTTCTAAGTCCCATGAAGGGGTCCTGGTCATAGCAGGAGGCCTCAGTCGCATAGCTCCACGAATGATGAGAGCGAGTAGAGGATGTCTCCCCAACGGCACCCCATCAATCAAGGCATGGCAAGCCGAAATGATGGCCACATAGACCCTGAAAGTGGCAGGGCATGTGCCTGCTGACAATTATTCCTGTAGAAAGTCCAGAACTAAAGCAATCTGTCAGTTAACCTGATCTGCATTGTGTGCACTGCACCATCTTTCAAAGACACCCCATTTATTTACGTAACTTCTTCTAGTAGAGGGAAATTAAATATTGTCCCCTGCGCCTGAGACAGAAGGTCCCTCCTTTCCGGAAACGAAGGCCCCACCCTCTGAGTGCGGCGAGGAAGAAACTGCCCAAATGCTTCCTTGTGATTCTTTGCCTCCTGGAACCTGGTGATAACTATATTCATAGAGTCCCCAAATATGCCAGAAGGCGAAACCGAGGCATCAAGAAGGAAAACTTTGTCCTTATCTCCGATGCCCGATAGGTTGAGCCATAAGTGTCTCTCCGTGCTGACTAAAGCAGACATAGACTGGCCAATGGTACGGCCGTCTGCTTGGCCGTACGAAGAGATAGATCTGTGGCTCGACGAAGCTCGGAGAAAGCCTCCTCATCGAGCATGGTACCCGCACTCAGGTCCTTCAGCAGACAATGCCATAGTGTACAGGGCAGCACCAGCCTGACACGCTGCCTGATAAGCCTTCCCTACTAGCGTGGAGGTAGTCCTACACGGCTTTGTGGGGAGAGAAGGTCTTTTTAGGGATGATGTCGAACCCGGCGAGAGATAACCCGCAAGTGTCTCTTCAACCGGCGGCATCGCCGAATACACCCGTGTCTCAGCACCCACGATAGTCGAATATATCGACGTCGAGGGCACGTAGACACAGGAAGTATAAGGTTTCCTCCATGAATGAGAGAGCTCGTCATGGAGGTCATCAAAGAAGGGAAGGGACTGATGAGGCGTTCCCTTCCCCTGGCCACCAGACAGAAATCTGTCCTCCAACTTGGAGCGTTTGGGGGTCTCTTCTTCGCATGGCCAGTCTAATTGAAGCCTGGCCACTCCACAAGTAATCACATTGAGTAATTCCTCCAATGACTTATTATCATGCCCGGAATGCTTGGAGGTGGATAACTCAAAGTCTGCAGACTCAAGAGATTCAAGGTACCCTCATGAACCAAAGAGGCGCCGGAGCACGCTTCAGGATCACACGAAGGACCAGCTGGGTCTGGGGAGAGAGCAAGCGATAGGGACGGACCCGTCTCTCACTACTCATCCAGATCCATACGAGAGCCCCACGATTGAAGTGTGGGCGCCGACTCTCGGAAGTAAGCGAGACGAGTGCGAAGCATTTTGACTGAGAGCAGATCGCAATGCTCGCACCTGCCCTGCCCCAACGCGAGAGCAGCATGCTCTTTCCCCAAACATACAAAGCAAAACCGATGTGTGTCCCTCTGAGCTATAGAGCGTAGACAAGGGAACACACACCGTTTGATCGGTCTTTCAGTCATTTCCTCCTTTTTTTTTCTTTTTTTCTTTTCTTTTTAGAGAAAGAAGAAAAAGGTATCTGCGCACTGCCTAACAAAATCTAACTCCTAGCAGAGGAAAGTAGAAAAGTTTCTGACAGGCTCGTGAAACACACACACACAGATTTATCTGAAGACAAAAGATCTAATGATGTACCTGTGATGCATCTCTATTTATAGCCCTGCTACAGGTGCATCCAATGATGTCACCAGCAGAGGCTACAAATTCCGGTCAATGTTCATTGATGTGTTGCACATTTTCACAGCTGGTCACGCCTAAAGTTGTTCCCAAAGAGCTAACTCAGTGCAACATCATAAGTGTAGCTTTTTGAAAGGGAACATTATTTGAAATATGTTTTTTGATCATAATCTTGACCAATATTTTTTTTGACTTTGGTCTTTCTCCATTCAAGTAAGTAGGAGCTGCACTGGTATGCCTGTTCCAAAGATGACTGAGTGTTCCAAAGATGACTGACCGTGGACTGACTTTCTAGAAAGACTTTGGTTGATCGTGTCACACAGCTCGCTGATCACACAACCGCTCGGCTCCGAAGAAAGAATCTGTCTGACAGACACTCGCCAGCTCCCCTTTATACCCATATGTCCGGGGGTGGGACATGCAAATTCTGTCTGCCAATTTGGCATTGGCCTTTTCTCAAGAAGAAGGTTCACAATCAACACAACGTCGAGTGAGTGACAGAAGGGGAACTATTATTAGACCAATAGCAGTTTCGGGACAGCGTATCCCATGGAAAATCATTTAACCTTTTAACGGGCCCGGTCAACTTCGCAATATGCAAAAACAATATACACACATATCTTACATCGTTGGAAAGCTGAGACTCTTGTGATTCGAACGATGTAAACCATTTTAATATACACTTAACACAGCGGGTACAATCGGTGTATTTCTCAGACCACTTACAGCAAAATAATCGAATCCAAAATGGTAGAAACTCACTTATAATGCTCATCTTACTCTACTGATCCACTTCATTCCATCAAAAATGGTTTAGTTACACTGTAAAGGGTCCATACAATCCAATTCAACAAAGTTTTTGGTCCATAACACATTTATATATCAATAAACACCCACGTAGGATAGACGTAGCATTTCGAGCTAACCAACAGAGCTAACACAACTTTGTATTCTTTGATGAAGCTACCTTGAACATGTAAACATTACAGATATTTTTATGTCAAAATGTCCGCTGACCCCTGGACTTTAGATGGACAGGTCATTTGAGCCAGTCGGTGCATGATAGAGGTGTGACCAGGTATCAATATCCTTGAAGCCTATACATACACTTGGATAAACATGTGTAAAACACTCATTTTCTAATGTATTGTTATCAAATTTTATATTGGGTTTGGTAAGGCTTCATGCTGTGATCTAATTGTGTTTTCCAGCTATGTCCTCCCAGCTGTAGTTATCTGCAGGCATCTTTTTACAAAAAAAAATGTAGGCGGAGTTTATTTCCCCTTTTTGAGTGTGTTCAAAGTTCTATTACTCAATACAAGTAAGACTTACAGTGATTCTGACTATTCAGGAACAAACCTCAAAGTCTCCCCTTTCAAAAGAGACCAAAAGCATGCATATACTCCAAAGGGTTCAAGAACAGCATGCATTTTAATTTGGGTAGGCCTTTTTTAGGCGTTTTTGGCAAATATTGCAGGATGTTTAAAAGGTTAAAGCAGAATTAATTTGAAAAGTTGCTGCATTTGTGCTGTTCCACATTTTTGTACTGCTGATTTATTTAATGAACTACACCCTTACAAAAACCTTTGTTTTTATAGCTGCAAAATACCTTCACATCGCCATTTATGAATTCATCTTACCAATTGCAGACAATAAATACTTTAAAAAACTTTACTTTTAATTTGCTTGTATTTTTATTAAGTAATCTGAAAATATATTCAAACTACTCTGATAAGTAAAAAAAAAGGTATTCTGATGAGTAAAAAATGCTACAAAGATAACCTTGTGTGGTTAATAGATTACATTTTCTGAGAATAAAAGGGTAAATTAGATTTACATTAAAACTGTTCAAATAACTATCAAATGAACCTTGAAATGGTGCTCATTCTATGACAATTACCTTTTTATTTGACCTTTGTAAGCTGTATTTTACTGTAGAATAAATAGCTTTTATAATAATGTCACTTCAGTAGTAACTGAATAGACATAGACCTTATTATTTTCTGAACATGGATGAAGTAGTCCACTACTGTTTTTTGGGCACACCTTTATTGGTTCATGGCTTGACACCGGGGATAGAGCTCTGAAGCACTTCAAGTACTGCTGTCTGACCTGGACAAGATTGAGATGAACAGATTGAGTTCAGTGAGGATTTCTTTAAGACTGCAAGGGAAGCTCGGCTTCCCCTATAATGTCAAAAAAATAATGGTCAAATATGTACTATTGTGTAAACAATTTATTGACTAAAAATGCGTTAGAACATGTTCATCTCGAAAACGAGTTCGTTCAGAATCAGCTGCATATAGCAGGTCGACTTGATTTCATTCTCATACATTCCCGTAGCGTCACAGTGCATTTCCCTGTTGAAGCCGAGCGTCCATTGACTTCAATGGGGCTGCTTTGAACAGTTTTTTTCAGTGCTCCGAAACTAGACGGTCATTGGATAAATGCTGCGATTATGTCCCGCCCACGGATGCTCAGCGTCTCTGGGGGTGAATGAGGAGTGGGCTGGCCCGGAAGTCGGGCTTCCGCGTTATGATTTTAGGATCTGTCGAAAGACTGCATCTCCTTTTGACTGACAGCAAATCTGTACTATAAGAAGTCCCTGAAGCTATTCCCGCTCAGTCCCATCGCAGATTTCTCAAGTGTATTCGAAAGACATACTGCTGCAACCTATTTCTTGATATTTGTTTGGCGAAATTGCTAGTCAATTTGTATAATACATTTCACACAATTATACACCACATTCCTTGTTTCAGTATTACCAAGTTTAATATTTTTTTTTTTAGAATTGTTCGTTCATTCATTCATTCATTCATGCATTCATTTATACAGTAGGCTAGGCTAGCGTCGTACGGGTGAAACTGCGCACGATTGCAGACAGTGCTAATATTGTTGACCTGATTTTGGCAAAGCCATTTGAAAGTCTTCCTTACGAGGAAAAAGTTATAATTAAACAGCAGGGCAGATCAACACCTAAGATTGATTTAGTGCAAAAGATAGGGGAAAATAACAGGTCTTTTCAGCTCTCCTGGTATGACAAAGTTAGCTGGCTGACTGGAAGTGCTGTGACAAATAAAATGTACTGCTGGCCATCACTTTGATTCAGGGCGACTGAGGTCTGAACTTAAAGTCCTGTATTCAGATCAGGACTTGCAGGGTAACAGGGGAAAGCTGCGTGATTACTTGGTGTTCCTCAAAGACATGGAGTTGGATAGTGCAATGCCTCAGCTTTACAAACTGTTCTCATAAGTGGCAACAATTGGAGCTACATCTGCAGGTGTAGAAAGGAGCTTCTCCTGTTTAAAGCAGCTCAAATCCTACACCCGTAACACAATGGGCCAAGGCTGTTTAAGCAGCCTAGCTGTGCTGGCCATTAAGAAGACACTGGTCAAGTCACTGGAAAAGACGCCTAGTTGGTACGACATGGTCACAGTGTATTTTCTCGAAAAGGAATGTAGGGCAGAATTTACTTTTAGATAAATGGACAAGTTTATAATGTAGGCCGAAAATGAGCAGTCTTTCTGCCACTGATTGAGTTGTGTGCAAAATTTAACTTTTGAAGGTCAAGACCTGTTCAACAAACTTTAAACTGTTCAGCCATCTAACTTGCCAAGTAATATTGTATATAAGTGACTTGTAAGATAAAATGTGTTTGAAGAGATCTGTAAGATGCTTTGACAGGATTATAATCATCAATCACAGAGGATGAATGTGTGAGACAGGTGAGATGTAGCTGTTATGGAGGTGTGGCAGGTAAAAATTATTTTCTGAGAGTAACTGACCTCATTATTGAGGACACAGTGGATCAGGAAGATGAATGTTCAACATCAGGAAAACAATCTCCATTACTGTATTGTCCTTAGTGAAGGGACTAAGAATCCAGGGGCAACCGAGAACCACAAATTGGGCCAGTGTTTTAATTACCACAGGTCCCTTCCACATGACTTGCTTCCGACCGGACTTGGTAAAACCATGTGACGTATTCCCACTCTAAGGCTCCTCAGTGCGAAACCTGAATGTGGCGATTTCTGGCCAAGATGGTGGAAAGAGAGAGGTTGTGCGTTTCCACTGAGGAACGTTGGTAGTATTGTCACACACAGTCAGCAATATTTACATAACATGGTTGCATAGTTGTTGTTTAATATATGTATATAGTTGTTAGTTTAAGATAAATTGTGCAAGTTTGGTTCATCATACTGAGAACTGCAGCTTAGAATCTGACAGACGTGGATATGGACGAAAATTCGACATGTGAGCCGTGTAAAACGTGTACAACGGAAGAAATGGAAGTGGTTACCATCAAAGATAAAAGAGTCATTTAAGACACACACTCCTACTCATGCAAGGCTTATAAGGAAAGTGATGGAACCTGTGATTCAAGGTCTAATACACTCAATAAAAAAACTTTCCAAAAAAAGCGTGAAAAGAGCAGAATAAGTTGCAAGTAATGCAAGTAAGTTCTGAACCATCTTTGGCTGAGTTACAGGACATGTCTGTCACGTGTGTGTAAAGCAGTTCAAGGGGAAGGAGGCGAGAACCGGCTTGACAATATAAATCATATTTTAATGATAAACTTAAAAGACAAACAGACACACACATGACAGACATGTCCGTAAATGATCTCTCTCTCCCGCACCATCCTCCGCGATCAGCCTTTATCCCTCTCAGAGGCTTGATTAGCCTGATATGGGACCGGGTGTGTAGGATCACGACCCAGCCCTGCCCTCCACCCTGCCACAGTCTCATACTTGAGGAGACACTTGTAATACCATTTGGCTTTAATTTGCACATTGGGCTTCACTGATGTGTCACTTCCAATCTTCTCTAGAGTTAAATTCAGCTCTACAAACAATGCCGGCTCTGAATTCCCAAATGTCCCAAAGACTTTGTCCTGGCCCACCAGCATGTTTCACCTATTGGTGACAGCCGTCTGTGGCGAGGGCCATCACTCACTGCCTCCCAAATGTTCATCTGCTTGTAGCTGTCTCAAATGAATACTGCCACATCATTTAACACCAAATAGAGGGTAGCAGATGGAAAAACAATGGCAGTAGTGTCAGTTAAAGACAGATTCAAGATGTGCGCATAGCTGCAGACATGAACTTGTGTCGTTGAGTGTGCTGAGGGTAAAGTGGAGAATCCCTGGTACTTTCCCTGCATGTTAGCAGCACCAACGGTCACATTGCCAACACATTTTTCTATAATCAGGTTGTTGTTGTCCAGGAACTGTTTAAGATGCTCAACAAATGACTCTCCAGTTGAAGACTGACAGTCCACCACAGCAAGCAATCTCTCATTGACAACATCTGTTGCATCGTGAACAATAACACTACACTGGTCTTTGGATGTGATGTCTTGAGTGGCGTCTATCTGGACTGAAAACATCAAAGCTTCCCTGACTTCTTTTGCCACTTGTTCCTTTATCATCTGGCCGATGGTTTCCACAAGTGAATCAACAATTGTCCTTGAGAGAAAGGTTACAAGTGACACTCTTCCACCTTTCCCCCAGATTCACAAAGCTTTTTATTTGGAGATGCAATCAGTTACGTGTTCATTCAGACAAATTTTATTTTGAAAAGTACATAATTGTTTCCTAGTTCCTGTTTTCTGTCTTATAATTTCCTGTTCCCTTTATTTGATCCTATCATGTGACTATTTGGTTTCATGTGTCTTGTTCTTATTGGTTTATTTTCTTGTTATCTTGTATTCAGTTCTGTTTTGTTATTGGTTCCTGTTTATTAGTTTTGTTATCATGTTCATTAGTTTAGTCTCGTCATTGGTTGTCTATGTCATGTGGTTACCCATGTCCATGTATTTAAGCCCTCATGTTTGCCGTTGTCTCCTATCGTGTATTGATTATCTGTAGCTGATTTAGGTGCAACATTGTGATGTTGTTTGTAGCATTATAGTTAAGTCGTTTATGTTTGTTTTGGATTCACATTTGGATACCAGCACTGTAAGTAAAAGTGCACTTGGGATCAAACATCGTCGTCTATGTCTGCAACACTTGCCCCCACCTGCATCTGTGATTAATTGTATTGAATGATGATGTCACACTCAACAGAGACAATATCTGCTCAGCATCATTATTGCATCTCACTATTCTTACTACTTTTACTTCAGATACTTAACAGTACATCATCTTTTACAGTGTACCATGACAAAGATTGTGTGTGTTAGTGTACAAAAATGCACTTCAGCATGATGAGAAATAATGTTTTTTCACTGCTTAAGTTTAGATTTAAATGTGACACACCAGATCTCATGATCTTTATCAGTAGCATTTACTGGGATGTTTTGAGACAATAATGTACTGAGTGTGTGATGTTTTGGTGCATTTCACAGAACACTTTACTGTAGTCAGATGTACAGAACACTTGCTCACTCTCTGGAAATAAACTTCTTGAAAATGACTTTAAAGTGTTTCCCTGATCCGGCACACTTGCACACTTTATGTAGTATTAGGAGTGTAAGATCAAGGATTGTGTTTTGTCATCCGATGTCAAAGCTTGTTTTGATGAGACTGTGTTTTTGAGTGAAATATTTGGGTTTGACACGGAAGTTGAAAGTTTGTACAAATGAGTGTGTAGTTTTGAGATTGTGCTCAGAGTTTTGGGGAAATAGTTGATTGTTTCATAAATGTTTTCTTGGTAAATGAGAATAACTTAGTTGAAGCAGATGTTCTCCATGTTTAACATGTAGTTGAATGTGTTTAAAAACTCAATAATGCTAAATAACTTTAAAGAAATGGTTTATATATTTTATTAATCAGTAAGAATTGCATATTACTACAATATATCTGCTAACAGTCTACTTTACACTAAACATTTTAAACACCATGACCCTCTGCCAATATAATATACAATACATTTTTTAAAAAAGAAAATGGATTTATATCAAAATATATTGACACCTGTAAAATAAGACTTTGAGTACATTACATGTTAATAGCTTCAGTTAACAGAAAATCACTAAGACTTACACGTCACACATGAGTAATAATAGAATCACTTTAAAACAACGGCACTGGAGGGATTTTCATTCTCTAAACACGGACTGAAATTTTCTATGAATTTTGGGGGGCACTTTTGATGGCTCTGCGTTCACGTCCAGGGAAAATAGTGTTCAACCAGTCCACATACTGCTGCCTGATCTGAAAGACAATGAGAGGAGATGAGTAGATGTTTATGTCATTTTGTATTGTTTGATTGTAGCAGGATAGGATGACATATTCCTGTAGTACTGATTTGTGACATGCCTCTTTTTCAGCATTATGTACTTGTTGACCAATCAGTGCCCACTTTTATTCTATATTAAGGCTAGTTCATGTCACTGAGGTGTGCGTCACTCTCTTTCTAGGGCCTGATTTTACTACCTGAAAGTGGAGTTCAGGGACACTTTTATATTGTTCGGCAGGCTGCTGATCCCCAGTTACATGGTGTCCTCTGCACATCTGCTAATCATTTTTCTTGATTTGGTTCAACATGATCATATCCCTGGTAGGCAAATACCTGCTTGTAATTTCACGCTTGGGCTGCATGAATTGTGATTCATACGCAACGGTTTTGCTTCAATTGGAGCATGTTGTTGTTTTGCTTCTTCTAGATGAGATTGCTTTAAACTGGCCAAGCTTCTAAAACTGTCTTTTCTTTGATTTATTTATTGTATCTTAATATTTGTACGTCATTACATTTTACCTTTTCCATTTACTCAATCTATCACCGAACAGAATCTTGGCCTGGTTTTGGGGTATTTTCTGGATTTGTTTCTGTTCTGTTTGTGCTTGTGTACTAACCCCTTGCTGCTCTGCTCTGAGTTGGGCCTATTTAAGAGTCATTTGATCCTGTTATAATGGGTTCAGGTTCAGGTTACTTTATTTATACCCATTGGTAGATTTGGTTTGCAGTGGATGAGTTCCAACATTTGACAATTTTTTGCTTTTACAAAAAACACAAACCGTGTATGACATGATAAAAAGTGCTCCACATTCCAATCAATATTTAGAAACAATATATAAATAGTTAAATAAAATATTTTGTAAATAAATGGGTGTCATTCTGTCGGATAATTTTGTATTGTAGTTGTTCCAACTGGTATAGTCTATATACATCTTTTGTTTCCATTCCTTGTTGCAGGTGCCGAGTGCTAAGGGCAAGAATGCTAGCTCTTTTATACTGGTGGTGGTGGTGGTATCCCCCCCATTGGCGTGTCATGTTCATGCATGTATGAATGTTGTTTCTTTGAGACCAGTTGAGTCCATTGCTAGCTTGTAACTATTGCTGGAAAGCCTCAGCTCTGTATGCTTGGTAATTATGTCTTATTGTGCTGCCTAACATTTTTGTAACATCTTTGTATTTGTCTGCATAACATTTGGATGATGGTAAACAGCTGCTGTGATTAGAGAGACACTTGAGCAAATGCACACCTTAAGTTTGGAGGTGAAAGTTAAGACAAAAACCTTCAAAATAAAAAAAGATATAACTGCAAACTCTCTTACAAGTTTATTTTATTACGAACGTTTCGACAACAATACTTTATCAAGTAAAGTCAGTCAATACACACAAGTGAAAACAGTGACATCACAATGGACATTTAGTAATTAGCTAACAAGCCTGTCTCAACCAATTAAGACAATTGAGATATCAGGCTGATTTCTGTGTCACAAGAAACATTATTGAAGCACATTTAAAAATACAAATATAAAAATAATTGCATCTCATGTTTTTAAATGTGCTTCAGTAATGTTTCTTGTGACATACAAATCATTATTCTGTCTGCAAAACCCAGTCTGATTTATTCTTAGTTTATTTCATCCATTTTATTGTAAGAGCATTGTATTTTCATTAAAATATGTACCTTTTTGTAACTTTACTCATGCCTCTTGCCTCTCACTGGTGGAACAAATCTAAGTGATCCTTTCTGGGGTTAATTGTCATCTAATTGCTTAAAGAGTGAAATTCTCAATGTGGCGTAGTTGGAAACATCTAATGGAATCTAATGCATTTCTCCATGCCCCTCATCATATAAAGAAAATATTTAATTTTTGGAAAATTAACTTAAGATTATCAAGAATTATATGTTCCCAATTGTCGAGTGTGAGAAATTAAGAAATGAATTTGCCTTTTTCTATAATAATAAAATGAGGTGCATGTCAACACAAAACTTGAATAAACTGTTTCCAAGTTTAATATTAAAGATTAATTGTAAGACGTCCTTCATATGTACTATTATCCTACAAGTAAAGTAAAAGAAGGCTGACCTCATTATTGAGGACACAGTAGATGATGAAGATGAAGGTTCCTTGCTGGGAGTTCAAGCTCAGAAAGATAATCTCCACCACCTTATTTTCCCCAGTGAAGAAACCCAGAATCCAGGGGCAACCAAGAACCACAAACTGGGACAGTGTTTTAAATACCAGAATCCTGAAGAGAAAGAGATTCAGCAAGGGAATAAAACATATTCAATTATTGTCTCTTGAGGATCTCTTTACAATATTTTAATTGCAATGTTTGTTACTTGGTTTGTTTCATCTGTGAAACTCCTGCATTCAGTTTTGTGAGAGTTGAGTTCAGACTGATGATGATGCTGATGAAGAGAATCACGTTTAACTGCAGAAATCAAAAAGGTGCACATTTAAATATATTACTGTTGTATTTAAAATTAAAAGGCAATAATAATAATAATAATAATAATAATAATATTAACAATTTATTGTTGAGTTCCAAATAATATTTGTGTGAATGAAAAGTGGACTGATGTCTTACAACTAAAGTCCAGATGCAAGTAGAAACATTAAAAAAAAAAAAAAAAAAACTGCTTTATTTTCTACTGAAGACTTGAAGACTGGAATTCCTGTTAATGTTGCTGCTACATTATCCAGTAATCTAGATAAAAGTGTTTCTTAAGTTGTACATTTATATGTGTAGTTAGAGGTTTGTGTTTCTTTACATTTAAAGATTAAACTTAATTAGTTCCACACAATAATGTAAAATATTCTAAACTGATTATGCAAAAACACAACAACACTGGTATCGGATCGGGATCGGTGTTGGCCGATACAGAGTTTTCCAATTTCAGAATCTGATCAGAAGAGAAAAAGTGGTATCAGTGCATCCCCAGTAAATTCATTATAAGGTGGTGATGTGTGTAAAGGCTGCTATTTTATATCTGTGCATGTTCAGGTTTCAGCATCAGTGCTGTTTTGTCGGGCTGTTTAATGTTTTCTCACTGAGAGGTTTGCACCAGAGTAATCTGTGCCGAATTCAAATGTTTCCTTGACTCACGCCGGTATCGTGTATATATTCAGTATGTTTAAACATACTGTAAAACTTACTGCTAGAAGAACACAAACAGGTCCCAGAAAACTCCAGATAAAGCCTTTTTCCCTTTTAATCCAGCATCTGTTAATGGGGAAACACTCAAAATATAAACATCCACAGATTACATAAAAAGGCACTAAAAGTATAGAACAAGTTTTAAATTAAAACTACATTTGAATAATAAGTAAAACTAAAATACAAGCTTACTTTTCACTGCCATAACCCTCAGGAACCAGCCCAAAAGACACGCCCACCACAACCAGAGCGATCACATATCCAATCACAATCATGAATCTGCTGCTAAGCACCTCCCTCTGTTTGGAGCTGATCTGTGATAGGTTCTTCACACAGATGAAAATCAGCACAGCTTCAATGAACATCCACACAAAGGAGGAGAGAAAGAGGAAGTGCAGAACAGCTGATATCGCTGCACACAACACCTGGAGACAATGAAAGAGATTGTAGTTATTATAATTCTATAATGAACAATACATTTAAACTGGAGTCATCAATACTTCTCACCTGGTTAGGATGTATGTATTTCAGGAACTGTTGTGTGAGCAAGAACAGAAGGTGAGCCAACAGCAGACTCAAGCAGAGGTTGATTCGAGCCACATTGTTCACTCCAGGATTCCACCGACAAAAAACAAAAGTCAACAGTGCCAAACTGAGATACACCAGCCCCACGATCACAGCCACCAAATTCAGTATTTCCATCAGTGGATCATCCTGAGAAAATATCATGTCACATCAAACAGGAAACTCTGCATCATTTTCTGCTCCAGATGAAAACTCAATTCAGTGTTTGTACTGTTGTGAATACTTTTATGAATCTCCAACAGTTGGAAATCACCAAATCTCATTCAATGCAACCATCGAACAATGACAATAGGTGTGTTTGACTTCATGCAGCACTGAACCAGCTTCACTGTCGCATCACCATTACATAAGCCGTTAAAGAAGTGGCTGAGTCTTGTTTCGAAGGCGGCGTGGAAGGTAGGACGCGTCCTTAGAAGGCTGCAGAATAAATAAATCTTGTTTAAACGTCACAGCCTTCGTAGGACAAATGGAAATTAAACGTAACATGGTTGCTATGACACCACGCCACTCTTTAACAAGCACGAGTGAGAAGGAAACAAAGTCCCTTTAGAAGAGAATGTATGTGGAGAGTTATAAACATTTAAACAGAAAAGAACATTTATTTTACAGGTGTACTTTTAGTCTAATACTTTAATTATATATTCATATATTCATACATATTATATACTCTGCACCATCTACTGAGGTTCTACAACATGGGAATTAACTAATTCTACTAATTAACTAATTTATTAATTGTGGGTTGTGAGTGCCCACAAAGGATAAACCTCACACATCCTCCGAATTTCCATAAAAGGTCACATTCAAATCTTCATTCGAACTGTCCTACTCACTTTTATGAAACAAGACAGCCTTGATGACGTAGCGGCTGAGAAATCTTCAAAATGAGACACAGGCAGTGATTCGAGAGCAGCCGCCTGAACCTCTGAATGATGACACAGCTGATTCATGATTGGCCAGACTCACAATGTGACAACGGTTACAGGTTTCATGAGTTGCGTTCGCAATTGCATGCTTCACATTAGGAGTGTGTTATTATCTATATCTGTCTCTGTATTCGAATAAACCTGGTGTGGGCGGGGCTTACACAGGAAGTGCATCAAAACTAAATTAATCTTTAAGTACTCTTACATTTATTGTTTTGATTAATAAAATATGCCTTTTATATGACTTTTCATAATAATAGCCTAATAATAATAATAATGATAATAATAATAATAATAATAATAATGATAATGACAACATACAATTATAATTTTTTTTTTTAAATGAAGCTGAATTTGTAGGCTACATTATCTGTGAATATGTTTGGGTTTCTCCTGGTATTTCAGATATTAATATCTGCAGGAAACTTTTTTGTCTGTGGATGTATAATAATATTGTGGATGTAAGAGGTGTCAATCAAAATGTGAAATGTTGAGCACACACTTTGCAGTGAATAATAAATACAAATTCAAACATGAAAATAAAATAAAATAAAACGTGAATGTCCCATAAGTCTTTTAGAAAATTTTACCTCAGAGTTCAAAAACACATAAATTCTCAAATTAGCACATTTTAAAGAAGAAGAAAAGCATGTTTCAGTTTCTTCATTTTACATAAGCAGGAATATTCCTGATAGATGAACACTCTGTGGACCATTTTCACGTTTTTTTTTCGGAATAAAGTCTTAACCAGATCATTTTCTTAATCGCTGATGTGGATATAAATGTGGTCAATTTTAAAAGACGGTTAGACGAGCTCCGATCTAAAATCACCTCAAATACATGAGAATCACGTGTGAATCATGTGATACATTAACAAAAGTGTATATGAGTCGTATCTTAGTTTATATTACACTTGATAAGCTCCAGATGCACACAATTAACAGAAACCGCAAACGGAGTCACATCCGATCTGAAAACACACAGATTTTAATTAATAAAGTTTACACTTTAGAAATACTGGCTGCACAGATTCATAAAGTCATTGTAATTTTGGATATGTTTATTTAAAATGTCACTTTATCCTTGTGCTTTTTGGATAATCAGTCAAATGAAAATATGTTATATTATTCAGATGAATCTGTTATTTGTTTTGAAGTCATTATCCGTGCCTTTCTGAATAAGATATTCGGCTTCGGGCATATCCATACTTCACATATTACTCTAACAACTTCTGCTATGTCAGTCTATGGTACAAATAAGAGTAGTGTGGAAGTATGCCATTACCATAGTGTTTATTCTGACACTCTTACAACTCTGTGTTTTTATAACTGTACATCATGTTTATATCGTGCTATATTATATTTGTCACAATAATATTATGTTTCTTTATAAAAAACTAAAAGTGATTAAAAATACTGACTTTCTGTTTTTCTTTCTTTCTTTCTGTCTATCTGACAAATAGCCTATCTATCAATCACTTTGGGCGATTATAAAGAGCGCGCTCATAAAATGTGATGTCAGCACATCAACAAGGTCATCTATGCCTTACTCTTAAATTAAGTTCCCTATCTGTCACTCACCCTCAATGTACCCGCAGGCTGCCCTGCTGATGAGGGTAGTGAGAGTGGATGAGCGAGGAGGTTGGTTGCGGGCAGAAAAGGTGCCTTCCACGTCTTTGTCATCATGCACTTCCGGAAAGAAAGGAACCGTGGGGGGCGTGACTGTGAGCGGCGCCCTGACCCAAGGAACCAATAGTCTAGCCGTGAAGGCTGAGGGAAAGACGGAGGGTCCCAGTCCAACCCCACACTCACGGCGGCCCGGGCAAACGTGTCGGCCATCTGGGCATCAGTCTCAGACTGCGTGTGCCGAACCGAAGGTGGCAGCCCAGTCGATTAGTCCAGCTCAGGGGATGCGAAGGAGAAATCAGCTCTCACTTCGAGCCCTGACGGAAGCCAACGAGCGTGCTGGGGGACGGGTGGTTCGCAGGGGTCTAACCGGCGAAACCTTGCCCGCTGCCATCCCCAAATCGCCTTCATCGCCAGCTGGGTCATCCTCAATCCCGTGGGAAGAAATAGCGATGCAGGGGGCGGATGGAGTGGTGTTTCCTTTAAAGGGTTACTTCACCTCTGGGAAGATGAATGTGTATTTAAAATTGGTCATTTATATAGTATAAATGTGAAATTATTTTTGAATTTGAAGCATTCTAGACAGAGAAAAGGCAGAAAATTTATTTTTTACTCATGTGGCTGAAAGACAACAACTCCCAGAATGCACTTGCTTTGCTGCCCTTACGAGGCCACTCCCAAATCACGCCTACCGGTTACAGGCGCAGTGTTGCCAGATGTACGATAATAATCGTATTTGTACAATAATTTTGACCTCTGTACGATGTACGATCAATAATGAAAAAAATCCCATAATGTACGATAATTTCAGAGTTTTCAGTCGTTCGTCCAAACACACATCCTACCGCTTCTCTCTCTGACTCCGAATCATTTCGCAGGCTCGCCTGCCTGCATGCACGCACGCGCACACACACACACAGCACACACACACACACACACACACACACACACACACACACACACAGCACACACACAGCACAGCACAGCACAGCACAGCACACACACACACACACACACACACACACACACAGCACAGCACAGCACAAGTGGATGTGGCATCCGATGATGACAGCGACTTAGAGATCGAATTTGAATCTTTTCTTTTTTGTGCACTTTTTTTCGGCATATCTTTTGCACTTCGGAAAAAAAAAGTTATTCAGACTTCCTCCAGTTAATGTGAGCGTATTATACCGCTTGTTCAAATTGGCTGTAAAATTATTTGGAAAATAACTATATTTTATTTCACTGACAACCAGGCTTGTATTGATATCGTGACTCTATAAATCGTGAGTTAGTTGATAAATTGACTGACTGGAAGAACATTATAATTCCATGTGTCCAAACTCTGTACATGACGTCTTAGTAACAAAAAGAAAAACAAACAAAATACTCACTTTACACTAAGCCGTCCGTTTGAAGTTTCCAGGACTCCCCTGTCCATGTATACATGCTCATGTTATCTCGTCCAGAAGAAAACGGCATCGCTGAAATTCGCGACAGCGCATTTTTCATGCATCGCTGTTTCCATAGACGCACAGCGAGTGCACTGACACCACCAGTCCGCCCCAACTCCAGTCTGAGTATAATTTAACACTCTCTTCCTCCTGGTTTTGCTCCCCTGCTACAGCAGCTGCTCCAGCCTTCTGTTCATCGCTGTATTGCGGCACGTACGGGTAGCGCGAGCATCAGATTCTCGCAACAGATCTTCGTAATCCCCTTCTGCCATTTCAAATTCAAAACTAACTTCAGCCATCGTGATTAACCTACTTGTATACAAACTTTCTACACAGAGCAAGAGCCTGTTTTCTTAGCTTCTACAGAAAAATGGCTGACACCATCTTCACATTCTGTGAGTGAGATCCCGCCCCCTATGGGCGTGGTGAAAACATGCGGAATACTGGCTGTAGTTTTATGCCTCTGGACCAAAAATCCTCCGATGACGCAAAATGACGATTTTTGCGTCATCGGAGGATTTTTTCCAGACTAAAAATAAATAAATCTCTCGTCTCAGGGGGATATCAGGGGGGGGAGCTCGGTAATTCGAAAATACTACTGGTTTTCTACTGATACAAAGCTTAATGCTAAATCCTGAAGTAACCCTTTAAGGAAGGAAAGCTGCAACTGCAACATGGCCATGGTAAGGTTCTCACAGTGAGTACACGAACCATCCACAAATGCCGCCTCAGTGTGATCGTGGCCCAGACACGAGGCAGCATCTATGACCATCAGAGGTGGAGAGATATCGACCGCATCCAGGAACTACACAGTAGCTGAAAGGCATCTTTAAAAATACGCATCCTGAAAAGGATGTTCAATGCCAGCTGTGTATACTCTTTTAGAGAAATAAAACTCTTTCAGTGATTTTTAAAGAGCACTGTCAAAGCGCCCAGGGGCAGGGCTGCACTGGTGTGCAGTGAAGAGAGAAAGCCACTGATATACGCCATAAATCCAACAGCAATATCCTCTGCAGAGGTGAATGGAGCAGTAGTAGTACTATCAGCTGATTACACAACCACTCGGCTCTGAAGAAAAAATCTGAATGAACAGATGCACGCCCTCCTCCCTTCATACCCATATGTCCGGGGAAAGGGCATGTAAATTCTGTCTGCCAATTTCTCATTGGCCTTTTCTTTCAGAGGTAAACAAGGCCTTCAAGAAAGACCCCTAGTGTCACTTCAATTAACACACCTTCGAGTGAGCGACAGTAGGGGAACTCTTAGCTAGGAAGTCTTTGGAGAACTCCTAGTTGTACTATAAAAATCTTTGTGAATATGGGTCCTGAAGTCACAACGGGGCCATTGTGTTTTATGTAGCTATTCCAGTTAACTTCCATTTTTCACGCTCGCTTTTAATCCTAACCATTGTAAATGCAAGTCTATTTTGTTATTCATTGTTTGAGTTTTTTCTGTTATTAAATGTGTCGTCTTGTTGGTGCTCTTGTGTGGCTGATGGCATGTTCCTGGGAGAATGAAGTTAAAAATGTGGTAACCCTCTGCAAGCGCTGCTGTTTTGTTCCTACTTAGTTAATCATGGATTTGTTTCTATTTGTTCTTTGTTTTGTTTTTCTTTTAATTCAGATCTTTTTTTGTGTGTGTTTTGGGGCCAATTTGTTCTAGTCTCAGTTGTGCTGGTTGAGCTTTGCTTATGCCCTTTTATCCCAACGCTATATTTAGTCTACTGAAAGACAAAATACAATGATATGCTTTATACTGGCTAAATGCCAATTAGGGATTTCAGAGTTGCTTCATATGACTTGGTGCACTCGGTTGTGTCCTTTTCATATGTTCAGTATTTTGATTTATAATTCATTTGATTTATTTATTTTTTTTCTTTTGATTATTTTTTTCTTATATATTATGCCGTAATTGCTGTCGCTGTGGTTGCACTGAGTTCACTCAAGTGCTTTCGGATTTCCTGAGAAGAGCCTATAAACTATTGTTGAAAGTGCAGCTCCTATCTTCTTCAATCAGGAAAGACTGAAATCTTTAAGATGGTTGGTCAATATTACGATCAAGACAGTATATCAAATCAGCAGTATAATCTGACAACAGTGGTATCATTAATTGTGCTTCTTTTGCTCAGATCACACTAAAAAATGCTTTTTTTCAGGCAGGTTCAGCTAATGACATGAATTGATTGACAGATGATCTCTCTATCCAAATGCTGATTGGCTCTTCAAACTGTGAGTCAGGATTTCCTTTTCAACATCCATTGGCTGTTAGGTTTTCCAATTTCTCCTATTTATTTAAATATAAGTGCTCTGTCTCTGATAAATAGTCTCTGGTACTGCAGTAATATTGTGTCCAAATGACCAAACTTGTACTGCAGTTCTTTTTTGTAAGGGTGAACTCCCTTTTCTAACTTAAAGCCTCAATTAGTCATTTTACTCCACCCTTGTCTCCGCTACAGCAAGATGGTGAACTGTAAAATGGCATTTTGACTCTGAAAACAGATGTTCTTGTCCAAATCCACTCCCTGCACACTTACTAGAGGAATAATACACCTGGAACAAACTGAAGTTACCTGTCTTGCTCAAGAGCTTAAAAATGATGGTTAATAATAGTTAAACGTTACCAAACTTGAGCATGTAACCACTCCACCATGTGTATAAATATCACCTGTCTGACCTGTTCTCTTACCTCTGGTGGTCTGCTGGTTTGCATGATGAGAGCGAATGTTGACAGATGATAACAGGAACACACAGTGTGGCTGCTGTTGGTCGTTACAACAGAACAACCATCTACAATCCACTCACTGATATTCCAGTACACACAGGACAGATTGCCTCCAGAGACAAACTCCTTCAAACGAAGAACAAACATCCAGAACATTCTGTGTCATTCATCACAACTTAAATTAAACAGACTGTTTACACAATCAGTTCAACTTCAATGTCTCATTAGCACATCAATGGTTTCTCAACATCTGAAATGAAGGTAACTCACTCTGATGTGTTCCAGGGTGAAGTTGACTGGTTTGGTGAGTTTTTTGTTGTCAGTTTTGGGAAGAGTAGCTGAGATCACAGTGGACATCATGGTTTTAACTGTATCATCTGATGTGTTGAAGAAGTCAGGTCTCAGTAGAATCTCCATTGTGGTGAAGCTCATGAAAGCCACAGCAGCTGATTCTGTTACAGATGTTACATTATTGGTTGTCATGGACACTCTCAAATTTGTCTGTAATTACTGGTGATGTATGTAACACTTTTTATACAGATTACACCAATATTTTTAAAATACTTGTTTCATCGTTGTTCTGGGCAGTTCCAATGAGATCGATGTCCACAGAAGCATTTGTTGTGTCCAGCTGAGGGATTTTATTTAAGGTGATGTTTGGTCCAACCATGAAGACTTGTGCCTCTAATTTGGAACAAAAAAGGTTATATACTATCTATTTTTTGTGTATTTTTTTACATTTATCTTTTGTATGTTTTACATTTACAAGTATGTTTTATAAAGTTAAAGCATGAAAACACTGTCTGCACATATACTGTTTCTATACTCATCCCTACACCAAACAAACAATCAAATGGAGGATTCTGGGTGGTTGCTAGGCGGTCACTAGGTTGCCCTCAGTGGCCACTAGAGTGTTGCTTGGTGGTTGCTAGGTTGTTGCTTGGTAATTCTGGGTGGTCACTATGGAGTTGCTAGGGTGTTCTGAGTGGTCGTTAGGATGAATGAGTATACACTGGTCACGGTGTATGTTTAATTCTGCCCTGCCCAATGTAGGCATGGGCAGGGGTGGGCTGAGCCTGTCTAAATGTGTGTCTAGCCCACCCAATCTAAAATGAGGAAAAACACATTATTTATATATATATATATATATATATATATATATATATATATATATATATATATATATATATATATATTGTGTTCATGTATTTCATGTCTTTTTTTTGAAAAGTTTAGTTCCTGTTTCATGTCATGTGTTCCTAGTCATGTGATGTCTTGTTTTCCCTCCATGTTCACGTGTCTTGTTTTCATTGGTTTATTGTTTAATTATCTTGTTATCAGTTCTTCATTGGTTCCCTTGTCATTGTTCTCCCATGTCCATGTATTTATACCATCTAGTTTTCCATTGTCCTTTGTCACGTATTATGTGTGTGTTGGTAACATGTTTATGTCAAGTTTAAGCCAAGTCAAGTAAAATGTTTTTGTTTAATTCACATTTTGTTAAATAAATTGGACATGGGTTCTTCACTCCATAGTCATCATCTTTGTCATTGCCAGTGCCAGCAGCAACGTTATTTATATATATTTATATATATATATACTGTATAATATTTCTCTGATTTGTGCATTGGTTTATGGCAATTTGGGGATGGACTGAGTGTTGGGCCTTGGACCGCAATTAGACCAAGCAATCACAAAATAGCCCCAGAAATGAGTCTTATTTTTGTATTTTTGCAATTGGTGAAAAGCAGTGACACCTGCTACACTCAAGAGAGGTGGTTTAATTCTGCTGCTGAGAGTCATGTGCGTCAGAATGAGAACGTAATAAGTTCCCGCTCATCAGAAATCTCCCTCTCACTCCACCTCAGATCCCCCAAAAATAAATAAAATGAATCATTTTGTATTTTGCCTTTTTTATAATTAGGAGTATAATTGTTAATTGTATATTTCAATTTAACCAATCATTCACAAAAGTCAAAGAGAAATTATTATCATAATTTATTATTATATAATTTGTTCCCATCATTGTTTACATTTTAGGGTCTTAATATTATATTTTATTAATCTCCCCATCTAATATATTTCCTTCCACTCCATCCTTTTATTCCTCCTTGATCAGGGGTGTCATACATCATGGTCCGAACAGACAACAGAGCGACGATGGCGTACAGCAACTGCCAAGGCGGCCTACGCTCTCATTGTACGCCGCAACTCTCCTGCCGTCTCCTCCTTTGGAGTCAGCACCGGCTCAATTCACTGTGAGCCACCCATATCCCGGGCCACCTCAACAACACAGTGGATGCACTGTCGCAGCAGGTTACGTCCAGGGGAGAGTGGAGAATCCACCCTCAGGCGGTCCTGCTGATCTGGAGTCGATTCGGCCAAGTACAGGTAGACATGTTTTCTTCCCCAGAATCCACCCACTGCCTACTGTGGTACTTTCTGACTGAGGCAACCCTCAGCACAGATGCCCTGGCACACAGCTGGCCCCAGGAGGCTGCGCAAGAATGCGTTCCCCCCATTGAGCATACTTGCACAGACGCTGTGCAAGGTCAGGGAGGATGGGGAGCAGATCATCCTAGTGGCCCCTTATTGGCCCTCCCAGATTTGGTTCTCGGACCTCATGCTCCTCGCGATAGCCCCCCCCCCGGCGAATTCCTCTGATGATGGACCTTCTTTCTCAGGGACGGGGCCTTATGGCCTGAAGTGGCATCTGTTCGCTCAGTGGAGTTCTTCCCAAGACGAAGACCCCCAGAGGTGTGCAGTAGGATCAGTACTTTCCTTTCTGCAGGAAAAGTTGGAGGGACGGCTGTCCCCCTCCACCTTGAAAGTGTATGTAGCCGCCATATCGGCACATCACAATGCAATGGACGGTAAGGGGGAAGCATGATTTGATTATCAGTTTTCTGAGAGGCACGAGGAGGTTAAACCCCCCCAGGTCGTGCCTTGTTCCCTTGTGGGAGCTCTCCGCGGTCCTGCGGGGCCTTCGGGGAGCTCCCTTCAAGCCCCTTGAGTCAGCAGAGCTAAAGGCACTCCTTTTATACCCGTATGTCCGGGGAGTGGCATGCAAATTCCACACGCCAATTTCCATTGGCCTTTTCTCAAGATCAGAGTTGTCTGGGCTCCGCAGTAGCAACCCCTAGTGTCAACTCACCGACACAACATCTTGTTCCCTCCATCAGGGAACGGATGTTACGTCAGTAACCGTCTCGGGTTACTTGTGTAACCCTTGTTCCCTGAAAAAAGCGGAACGAGATGCTGCGCTGCTAAGCGCTATGGGGAAACAATCATATTGTGAGCTGCTTCTGAACATGTGTGTAACACGTCAATGAAATTGACTGGAATTTATAGCCTCGGTTGGTGAGATCATTGGACGCACCTGTGACGAGGCTATAAATAGAAGGCGTCACCAGAGTGTCGTCAGATTATTTTTCTGAAGAGCGGTCCTGGGACGTCCCAGTGCGGCAAAAGAAGCGCAGCATCTCGTTCCGCTTTTTTCAGGGAACAAGGGTTACACAAGTAACCCGAGACGTTCCCTTTACAAAAGCTTCACTTTGATGCTGCGCTGCTAAGCGCTATGGGGAACGAAATGCCCATGCCGCCGCACTGGGGCTGTCCGGACCCCTGATCGTTGTGAAGTGTTTTCACAGAACGCGAAAGGTTCCAGACATGAGCTTGAGATGTCGACTCAAGGGCATAAGCCCGGAGTAGCAGAACATCTAACACCATAAAATCCGAAGAGTGTGTGCGGAAAGGACTAGCCTGCCGTATCACAAACCTGGTTAGACATGAGCTTGAGATGTCGACTAAAGGACATAAGAGTCCGGAGTAGCGAAGCATCTAGCCCACAAAGTCAGAAATGAGTTTGAGATGCCGACCCAAGGACATAAGAGTCCGGGGTAAAGCATCAAACTTAAAAAGTTCGTACCACGAACTTGATTTGGCATGAGCCTGAGATGTCGACCCAAGGACATAAGAGTCCGGGGTAGCAGAGCATCCAGCCCATGAAGAAAGTTGTAGAATGTGCGTGGAGAGGACCAGCCCACCACGTCACAAACTTGTTCCGACATTAGTTTGAGATGTCGACTCAAGGACGTAAGAGCCCGGAGTAGCACGAACATCCAAACTATAGAATCTAATGAATGTGTGCGGAGAGGACCAGCCTGCCGCATCACAAACTTGCTTAGACATTAGCGTAGATGTCGACCCAAGGGCATACCGGGGTAGCAAAAGCATCTAGCCAAACCATAGATCCTGAGGAATGTGTGCGGAGGTGACCAGCCTGCCTTATCACAAACTTGCTTAAGCATGAGCATAGATGTCGACCCAAGGGCGTAAGAGCCCGGGGTAGCATGAACATCTAGAAACATGACCATGAAACCAGATGAATGTGTGCGGGGAGGACCAGCCTGCCGCATCACAAACTTGCTGCAGAGAGAGAGGCCTCTAGCCGAGGCTTTAAAGGAGGACAGCTTTCTGGTAGAGTGCGCCCTACAACCTACTGGCGAAGCTTGACCGTGCGCCTCGTAGGCCGGGGCAAAAATGTACCTCACCCAAAGTGACATAGTCTGCCAGGAAGTGACCGCCCCCGGTCATGGCTTCCAAGTGAAGAATTGCTGCCCTGAATTTACACCACTAGCAAAAGCGGTGGACATAAGTCTGAAGGGTACAGACTGGACAGAGTCTGAGAAGTCTTAGCTGCTCCAGCGTTACAAACGGCAGGGAGCAGAAGGCTTAGAAAATAACCGGCCAAGGGACGCTAAAGACACCTTGGGCAGGTAGTTAGGGTGAGGGTGCAAAGAATGCTTTTGGTCATTCTGGGGCAAACTCTAAACAGGCCGGCAAAAGAGACAGAGCCTGTAGGTACCCAAATCTCCTTAGAGACGTAATTGCCATAAGAAAAAAACCATCCTGAGAGTCAGACGTCTACCAAACGCTGACTCTAGAGGTCTAAAAAAGGGGTCTTACCCTGTGAAGAGGTCCTAGCAAGGACGCCTCTTAGGGGGCACCCCGCCCACCAAGGCGTGAAAAAACCGCAGTGGAAGCCACATAGAACCTGACAGCGGCGAGGCAAGTGCCCGCTGACAGTTCTTTCTACAGAAAATCCAGAACTGAAGCAAACTGGCAGTTAGCTGGTTCTGTAATATGAACTTAGGGGGGAAACTGGACGACTCGGGGAGAAGTAGAGGAGACATTGCGCTATCAAAAGAGGCGAAGAGGTCCTCTTCTGCCCTGTAAAATCTAGCCAGATCAGTTCCAAGTGGAGGAAGCCGTAGCACTTGAAATGTTCTCGGAAACTTCAATAGAAAGCCCTGTGAACCTCAGTTGGTACCCATAGGGGCCAAGCATGAGAGTTTTCACAATTCGGACCAGTGATGAGAAGGTCCTTGCTGTCCGGAATCGCCAAGGCGAGCCGTCAAGGAGAGGAATTCGAGAAACATATCCTGTTCGGCCAGCGCAGTGCCATTAAAAGGAGGCAAGACCCTTGCTGGTGAACCTTACCAAGACTCCCGGGAGCAGAAGAACCGGGGGACACGTAAGTGCCTTAGAGCCCAGACCCAAGGGGGCTGGGTGACTTAGGGAGAAGTAGAGGAGACATTGCGCTATCATAGAGGCGAAGAGGTCCTCTTCTACCCTAGATTAGTAAATCTGCTCCCACACACACACGGGCATCCAGGGACGAAACTGCCCTGAGCTGCCCTGGGCTGCCCTGGGCCCCAAGGAGGATCGAACATGTCAGAAATTCAGCTGATGTGAACGTGGATCCCCGATGGTTTATGTAAGAGGCTACCACTGTATTGCCCACCCGCACCAAGACATGGCAGCCTCAGGAGGAAGTATTTCAGGGCCAGAAATACGGCCATCAGCTCGAGACAGTTACTGTGACAACCGAACTGATGACCCTCCTATCCCTTTAAGCTGGACGACCACTTAAGGCCGCTACCCAGCCCGTCAGGGAGGCGTCTGTCGTTAGCAGCCTGCGACGACAAGACGCACCTAGAGTGGGACCCAAGGTAGGAACCGGGGTCTGAACCACATAGAAAGGGAACGAAGCACTGGGCGCGTAACCCTTATTTGCCTGAGGGGAATGGCCCTTGGATGAAACCCCCTGGCTTTTAGCTACAGCTGAAACGGTCTCATATGGAGCAGGCCCAAAGGAATCACCGTGGACGCAGATGCCATGAGACCTAATATTCGTTGATACTGAGAACAGTGCAACCTTGACCTAGCCTGAGATTGCTCAGGGAGTTCTGAATGGAGATGACACGAGCGGGAGACAGCTGTGCCTGCATCGTGATCAAATTCCATATGACCCCTAAATAGGAAATTTTCTGGGTCGGGGAAAGAACGCTCCTTTGGGGTTGAATCTCGGACCCAGGGAACCTAGATGAGCCAAGACGATATCCCTGTGCTGAACTGCCAGTTTCTGAGACTGGGCTAGGATCAGCCAGTCGTCTAGATAATTCAGAATGCGGATGCCCTGGAGTCGCAACGGAGCCAGTGCTGCATCCATGCATTTCGTGAATGTGCGGGGTGATAGGGCTAGACCGAATGGAAGGACCCGATACTGGAAGGCTTCGTCCCCGAAAGCGAACCTCAGGAACTTCCTGTGCTGTGGCAGAATTCCAATGTGAAAGTATGCGTCCATGAGGTCGATCGTGACCAGCCAATCGAAACATTGGAACTGAGACACGATGGACCTGACTGTTAGCATCTTGAACCTGAGCGCCTTGACCGAGCGGTTCAAGGCACGAAGATCCAAGATGGGACGCAACCCCCCCCCCACTTCTAGGGGACCAGGAAGTATCTGCTGTAATAGCCAGAGTCTTTCTCTGGAAGGGGAACATGTTCTATGGCCCCTTTCTCCAAGAGATTTCGCAGTTCTACCTGAAGTAGACATGCCTGTTCCGGGCTTACGGTAGTGGAAACACGCCGTTGAAGCTCGGAGGGCGGCAAGCGAACTGAATTCTGTAGCCTTTTTCTACTGTTTTTAGAACCCACATGGAAATACCTGGCAGAAGTTTCCACGCTGCCAGGTTCTCTGAGATGGGAACTAATTTCAAGACTTCCTGTCGAGGGGGTGTAGAATGTTCCGTGTCCTGGAATATGGCAGGAAGCGACGGTACATTCAACATTTTGTTGGAAACCCCTGTCACCCGAAACACCAAGGGTGGCGGGAGTGAAGAGGTTTCGTGAGGGTATCGGGAGGGCCGAAGTGAATGATACACGCACCCCGTCCCGAAGGGAACTACCCTCACAAGGTTGGATACAAGGACGTTAGGGCTTCTTTCTCTTGGAGATAACAGCCCTGAGGTCTTGTTTGGGAGGTTGCTGAGGACGACGAGCCTGTCCCCAATCTTTGCGAGGGGGAGCACGACTTGCCACACTCTGCTTCTGAACCTCCCTCCTCACAGAGTCAGGGCGAGACTGGGTGACCGACGGCCTCGCCCCCTGAGTGCGATGAGGAAGGAATTTTCCAAAGGCCTCCTCATGGCTTTTCGCCTCCTGGAATCTGGAGATAACCGTATTCATGGCGTCTCCAAAGAGACCAGAAGGCGAAACTGGGGCATCAAGAAGGAAAACCCTGTCCTTATCCTTGATGCCGGATAGATTCAGCCACAAGTGCCTTTCAGTGCTAACCAAAGCGGACATAGACCGGCCAATAGCACGTAATTTCAGAGAAAGCTTCATCGTCGAGACTTCTTCCAGCACTCAAATCTTTTAGCAGGTCAGCCTGGTATGCCTGCAAAACAGCCATGGTGTGCAGCGCAGCCCCAGCCTGACCAGCCGCTTGATATGCTTTCCCGACCAGCATGGAGGTTACCCTGCATGGCTTAGAAGGGAGAGCAGATTTATTAAATGATGATGTCGAACCCGGCGAGAGATAACCTGCAAGTGTCTCTTCGACCGGTGGCATCTTTAAATACCCTCGCGCCTCAGCGCCAACGATAGTCGAATATATTGACGTCGAGGGCACGTGAATGCGCGAGGTATAAGGCTTATTCCAAGAACGAGAAAGCTCGTCATGGAGATCATCAAAGAAGGGAAGGGACTGACGAGGTGTTCCCTTCCCTTGGTCACCAGACAGAAATCTGTCCTCTAATTTAGAGCGCTTGGGGGGAACTTGGTCACGTGGCCAGTCTATTTTAAGCCTGGCCACCGCGCGAGTAATCACATCGAGCAGTTCCTCCGAAAATTTTGAATCGCAATTGGAGCGCTCAGATGCGATTAACTCTAAATCTGACACAAGAGAAAGGAGGTCCCCCTCGTGAACTGAAGAGGCGCAGAAGCACGCTTCAGGATCACGCGAGGGACCAGCAGGATCTGGGGAGAGAGCGAGCGAAAGGGGCGAACCCGTCTCTCGCTCCTCAGCCAGATCCATGCGAGAGCCCCACGAATGAAGTGTGGGTGCCGGCTCTCGGAAGTAAGCAAGGCGAGCGCGAAGCATCCCGACCGAAAGTAGGTCACAATGCGTACACCCGCCCTGTTCCAACGCGAGAGTAGCGTGCTCTTCCCCCAAGCAAACAAAGCAAAATTGATGCGTGTCCCTGTCAGACATAGAACGCTGACAAGGAAACACGCATTGTTTGCCCTGCTTTTCTGCCATTTTCCCCTTTTTTTATATATATATATATATATAAAGAGAGAAAGAAGGAAAGGCTTAAGATTTTTAAATAATTTCTAGCAAGAGTTTCGTGAAAACACACAGAGAGAAAGCTCTGAAGAAAAATGTCTGACGACACTCTGGTGACGCCTTCTATTTATAGCCTCGTCACAGGTGCGTCCAATGATCTCACCAACCGAGGCTATAAATTCCAGTCAATTTCATTGACGTGTTACACACATGTTCAGAAGCAGCTCACAATAAGATTGTTTCCCCATAGCGCTTAGCAGTGCAGCATCAAAGTGAAGCTTTTTGTAAAGGGAACAAGACATTTCCCATGTCCTAATACTTTATCTCTTTAAAATATTTCTCTTTTGAAGAGCTTACATGTGAAGCATGGGAGAATAACTTTGACCTTGCAAGCCATCTATGTATAAAGGATCCAAAAAGAAACAAGGTATATAATTTTTATATACTGTATAAATGCTGCACAGCCAACCATAATTTGCTATCTCTCTGTTGTAACTTTTTGGATAAAATGATGAAGCGCAGGAGTTGAATATGAACATTTAATACTGTATTTCAATCATTATAATGATGTGTGTGTGTGAGTGTGTGTGTGTGTGTGTGTGTGTGTGTGTGTAGTCTGAGGTTTGTGAACCGCAGATATCTAGATCAGTGGTCTTCAATCCTGGTCCTCGAATACCCCCTGCCCTGCATGTTTTATGTTTCCCTCTTCCAATACACCTGATTCAAATTACTTGGTTGTAATCAAGCTCTGCAGAAGCCTGATAATAACCCATTCATCTAGCACTACAAATAACAGGAGTGCAAGACCATGGGTGAGGAGCAACCTTTACCCTCTCACTGGACATATTGTATAATAAAATGTTTTATTGAATGAAATTGGTTGGCTTGTATATTCTGTACTATTATCCAAAATCATTTCTTGGCATATTTAGATTATATTTAGATGTCATTGCATCGAGTACTATAAATATAAGTAACGTTAACATAGTAAATTGTAATGTGGGCTAATTAATAAAAGAACGTGTTTAACAAGTCCCATTTACTTAACAGTCTAACATTAAATGTAAAGTAAAACAATAGTCCTCAGTAGGCTACAGTACGGTAGCTAGCATAGCCATTTCTAGATCTGCTTCACAATACTGCTGCCTTGTATTATACGGTAACATAATATAAATAAATGTAATTAATAATAATAAAGTAGCAGACATATAAATTATACAACACACCAGTAACCAATGAACATGATGTGTTAATATGCTGGAAATTGCTGCACATCTAGTTAGTGTTGCTATCTGTCCCGCCGAAAACCACTCAAACTGGTTGACAGTGCGGATTTGTTTGGAACTATTGAGAGCTACATGAACCATGTGATTGAGTGTCGGCGAGAACAAAGAGTGTCGCAACACTCTATTTCAATGGCTCTGGGTATACCAACATGTGTGTGTGTGTTTGTGTGTGTATATGTGTGTATGTGTGTGACCGTGTGTGTGTGTGTGTGTGTGTGTGTGAGTGAGTGAGTGAGTGAGCGACCGAAACAGAGAAACTCAGAAACTGAGAGAGATTGCGTGTTTGATTGCCTTTGTTTGTTGCAGCTCTAAAATATTTGTTACTGGAACTGTTAAAGAAATGTTCCGATTTCAAGTTAATTTCAATAAACAGCATTTTTGGCATTATGTTGATTACTACACAAATGTATTTCGAATTGTCCCTCCTTTTCTTTAAAAAAAGCAAAAATCAAGGTTACAGTGAGGCACTTACAATGAAAGTGAACATGACCAGGGGAATGACAGCAGAAGCTGTGATCATGAGCCCCAAAAGCCTGTGAAATGTTCTCGCAGGGAGAATGTGTCCCACATTGAACATAATGGCTGATAAAACTGCACTCTCTCTCTGAGAAGTGGGGAATCTCCTCAATTGCCCTTTTTACTAAGAGAGAGTGAATTTCCTGACTCAAAAACAGGGCTTCTCGAACAGAAATGTCAGACGGCAACCCTGTTGAACACCAGCGGAGCTTGCCTGAACTGAATTATATAACCATGCTTTATTGTTCGAAGCAACCAGTTTGAAATGCCCTTCAGCGGCTGCCAAGCCAACAGATGTGTAGACAGAGAGATTAATGCATGGCTTTTGACTGCAGCGTGACCTGTAACCACTAGATGGCGTGCTTGGCTTATTTTTGCTGGCAGCCTCCAAACCAGCTGCACAGCGGAGGGGAATCTTCTCTCCTTTAGTGCCGAATGTCTGTTGCCTTTAGTTTATTCAGGCATAAAAGATGCCTTATTCTGATTTCCTTGGTGAATTTGCTATTTTTTTTTTTATCAGATCTTGTAGTTACTGTAGATAGAACTTTAATTGTTGGTGACTTCAACATTCACATAGATAATGAAAATGACACATTGGGATTAGCATTTATTGATATTCTCAACTCTCTTGGAGTCAGACAAAATGTAACAGGACCAACTCATCACCATAATCATACGCTAGATTTAATTCTGTCAAATGGAGTTGATGTTGATAATATAGAAATTTTGCAGCAAAGCGATGACATCTCGGATCATTACCTCATCTCTTGTATGCTGCGATCAGCTAATGTTACTCAATCTACACCACGCTATCATTCAGGATGAACTTTCGACCACTAAAGATAGCTTCACTAATAATCTTCCAGATCTATCTCATACACTCAATAAACCCCAAAGCCAAGTCAAGTCAAGTCAATTTTATTTGTATAGCGCCTTTCACAACACACATCGTTTCAAAGCAGCTTTACAGAAGTTCAGCATTAACAGATGATAAAAATGTAATGTCTATAAAGTCGATAAATCATCATCCTTGTGCAGGGCTCCAAACTGCGACTAAAAATGGTCGCATTTATGACCAAATAAATTTATTTGTGAGTGTAATTTCTGTCAAGGTCGCCATTGGCGACAGTAAAAATTTACTCCCTTTGATTTTAAAATTTGCATTACATTTCCCGAGATACATAACAAAAGTTTATATCAAAGAAATAGCGGGGAAAACGGAGTTCATTGCAGGAACTAACCATTTCAAAAAAGAGACTGTGAGAAAACACGGTGACAGTAACAAGCATAAAAAATGCACGTGATCACATAATTGCGAAGAATGCTCCACAGACTACACTGTTAGCGAGCTGCGGGACGAAAAGGAATGGAAGGAGTTAAAAATTAAAAATATTTGGCGCCTGTTTTTTCCCCCTATAGGAGCCAATGGCTCCTTAATTGATTTTTTGTTTGGAGCCCTGTTGTGGAATTAGATAAGATATGATTCTTTATCGTGTTTAAAAATAATTAAATAATAATTGTATTAATAACCCCAGTGAGCAAGCCGAAGGCGACTGTGGCAAGGAACACAAAACTCCAAAAGATGATTGTTAATGGAGAAAAATAACCTTGGGAGAAACCAGACTCACTGTGGGGGCCAGTTCCCCTCTGGCTAACATCATGAATAATGTAAATAAGAATTATTTATAGTTAAAACATGATTTAAAAAATGATTAAACTTATTAAGTGCTAAGGGTCAGTATTTAGACAGTGATTGTGTTTGAACTGCAAGATTAGTGACCAGTGTCTTTGAAGTCCATCCTTGATTAAATTCCAGAAGTTCACTTTGATGCAATTGTCCTTGTTTAAAGCCCAGAAGAACTTGATGAAATAACAAAAAATATAAATGCTGTCTTCTCTAGCACCCTTGATATTGTCACCCCACTTCGATTAAAGAAAATTAATGAACTAAGCCCTGCACCATGGTACAATGATCACACTCATGCTCTCAAGAGAGCAGCTTGGAATATGGAGTGCATGTGGAAAAATACAAAATTAGAAGTATTTCGTGGTGCATGGAAGAAAATACTAGAAAAGGTAGTATCCTCCCAAATATGTTCATTTCTACAGAGAAATAGTATATACGAAGAATTTCAGTCAGGAAGTAGGCCCCATCACAGTACAGGGACACAGTTACAAATGACTTGCTCTTATCATCTGATCACGGCTGCATTTCTCTTCTAGTGCTTTTTGATCTTAGTGCTGCATTCGACACGATAGATCACGACATTCTCTTGAATAGGCTAGAAAATTATGTTGGCATTTGTGGAGTTGCATTAGCATGGTTTAGGTCCTATTTAACAGACCGCTGCCACTATGTCTATGTAAATGAGAAATTGTCAAACCAAACAAAAGTAAAATATGGAGTGCCATAGAGATCAGTTTTAGGGCCTCTGCTTTTCTCCATGTATATGCTTCCCCTGGGAGATATTATCAGGAATCATGGAATAAATTTCCACTGATATGCCGACGATACACAACTTTATAGTTCTTCTAAAACTGATGAGATTTCACAATTCTCGAAATTAGCAGAGTGTATCAATGAAATAAAAGATTGGATTTCCAGAAATTTCCTTCTATTCAATTTTGACAAAACAGAGGTACTAATTATTGGACCAAAAAACTCTAAAAATAAGCCACTACAATATAATTTGACTCTCGATGGATGTAATGTTACATCATCTTCAACAGCGAAGAACTTAGGTGTTATATTTCCAGCCGAAATTTCCAGCTAGGTAGAACTGTGTTTCACATCCCTGATCTCTGCCTGCATCACCTCGGCCCATTGATGGACTATGATCTTGAAATGGAATGCATAGACTATCAATTGCCAACAAAAGCCTTTATCATCCAATTAACAAGGACAATTGCATCTATGTGAACTTCTGCAGTTAAACCAGGATGGACTTCAAGACATTGGTCATTAATCTTACAGTTCAAACAAAATCGATGTTTAAACACTGACCCTTAACACTTACTTAGTTTAATAATTTTAAACCATGACTTTAAGTATACATAAGTAAAATTTACATTATATTCATGATGTTAGTCAGAGGGGAACTGGCCCCCACAGTGAGTCTGGTTTCTCTCAAGGTTATTTTTCTCCATTAATCAACATCTTATTTGTATTTGTATTTGTACACACTTATATTTGTGTACACTTGTGCTTTGATGAACATTGAATTCTGTTATGCATATCTCGAGCACATTGGTCATGGAGACAGAGGCTGAATTTGGTGAAGCTATTTTATATGTATTTTTCGTTCCCTGGTAAACTGCAGGGAAAAACTGTATCATAATCTGGTTGTCGGATGTTCGAGGCACATACAATGGCAAACTCATTCCAATATTGACCGAAGGGCAGATAGGAGAGAAACGGGTACGTTTGTATGGTCCAATTTCAATCACTGAATTGGGGCTCATCCTTTGTTACACAGTAAGCTGTAGGCTCATATGTAGACCTATTTTTATCATACACTGAGTTATTTTATACATGCTCCGAGACTCTAGTCATGAAAGATGATGCAAAACAAAGCTGAAAATATTCAATGCTCATTCACCAGTGTAATTTACAGGGGAAACTGAGCTCAATTAGTGTACTGAAAAAAATGGGTTGGACACTAAAACGCCATTTAATGGGAGAACAGCATGTAGTTACCGGATACTGCAAAACATCCTCATGGAACAAAAGCATCGCCTTGACCAACTCGATATTAGCTCAAAGTCATTCCTTTACTAGATGCACTTTGTTAGACTTTAGATCCAACAGCTGACTGAAAAATCAAAATCGTCTCGTGGCAAGAAATTGTGAACCTCGAAAAGCACAGCTGTCTCCCTTGGACCCCTGTATTGTTTAGAAAATAAATATATGCTGTATAAAAAACATCCTTACATATTTTACACTCAAAGGGGATGATGAAGAATTCTTGCTTGGACTTGAGACGTTGGAACAAACACAGGCTTAGACAAAATTGTGCGCTGAAGAACAGAAAATCTGACATGATGGCACAAAGCGAGCGCTTTTATGGAGCTCATGGCACAGCTCTCTGGGGGCATCACAAGCAATAAATTGGCTTGATTTTATAAGGGGTTCAGAACACGTGACACTCAGGGTGTGTTCCATAGTGATTATGCAGCTTGAGAAAGGAACATATAATTTTATAAAACACTTTCATTAGTTATTCTAGTAAAATGTATTATTTAATATGTAAAGTTGTTTAAATTATAATTCTTACTGCTGTTTAGGTTTTTTTGACAATGTCATGAAAATGTAGTAAAATTGGCCATGACTTTACACAGAAAAGGTTAGTAAGTGATTTTATCACACTATAATCATGTTAACACACATAATCTTTATGTCTTGTGGCTATACTTATGAAACAGTGAGTATTTTAACTTTTATGAATTGGCCCCATTCATTTCCATAGTAAGTGCCTCACAGTAAACCAGATTTTTGCTTTTTTGTTTTTTTTTTTAAGAAAAGGAGGAAAGAGTCAAAATAATTTTTTGTGGCAATCAATATTATATCACTAATGATGTCGACTGAGCTTATCTTGTATTGAACCCAGAATATTCCTTTAAGAAACCGGAATCTTCAAGAGGAATTGGAATTGTTTATTTTTTTCATGATTTCCACCACAAGTGTTCACTCACCCACAGTTTCAAGAGTGAAATTGGCCGAGTCACTTGTGTCTGTTGGCTTCACTAGTGTAGAGATGAGTTTCTCACAAGCTTTTAACACACGGTTTCCATAAGAGACTAGTTCCTTTGGGTTGTTGGATGGAATCTTTACAGAAGTGTTCAGAACCAGACTCAAAATGTCGGTCACAACCTAATTTATTAATAAGAAAAATACTCTCACATTTAAATGTCAAGACCTCCAAAAAGAGCGCATCACTGAATGAATCATCTATCATTTATGTAAGCAAAATACTTTATAATATTTTATCCTTTAATTCTTAAAGACTTACGTTCAAAGGAAGCACTTCAGCAGTGATGTTCTCTATCTGTTGTAGAAGATTATCTACACATTCTGCTGTGATCTGAAACTGAAATCAGATTTGAGGGGAAAAAATAAAGAAAACATCTTGATTTACATGTTGTAACACTTGTTCCCTGAAAAAAGCAGAACGAGATGCTGCGCTGAGGAAAGTGCTTTGGGAAAATCCTGCATTGAGCTGTGAATATGTGTGTAACGCGTCAATGAACATTGACCGGAATTTATAGCCTCGGCTGGTGAATTCATTAGATGCACCTGTGGCCAGGCTATAAATAGAGGCGTCACCAGTGTGTCATCAGATTTTCTTTTTTTTTCTGAAGAGCAGTCCTGAGATGTCCCAGTGCAGCAGAGAAGCACAGCATCTCGTTCTGCTTTTTTCAGGGAACAAGGCTTACAACACGAATTTTTCCAGATTTGTTCCAAGTGGGAGGAGCCCTAGCACTAAAATGGTCTCAATAACCTCAGGTGAAAGCCCTGTGTCCCTCAGTTGGTACCCCTCAGGGGCCAAACACAAAGTTTCCACAGTTCGGGCCGGGGATGAAAAATTGTCCCCTGTGTCTGAGAAAGAATGTCCTACCTGTCCGGAATCGCCCGAGGTGAATCGTCGAGGAGAGATATTAACTCCAAGAACCATACCCTGTTCGGCCAGTGTGGCGCTATCAGTAAGAGGCAAGACCCTTGCTGGCGATCTCTGGCCAAGACTCCCGGGAGCAGAGAAACAGGGGGAAATGCAAACAGATGTATGCGCCATTGCGTCCAGACCCAGCTGGGGGCTGGGTGACTGAGAGAAGTAAGGGAGACATTGCGCTGTCCGTTAGGAGGTGAAGAGGTCCACTCCTGCCCTGGAAAATCTCACCCAGATTTGTTCCACTCTCTCGGGGTGGAGTTTCCACTCCCCTGTCAGTATTTTCTATCTGAACAGTAAATCTGCTCCCACATTCGGGCATCTACACACAAATCCCCACCCTTCTTGGGAACCAGGAAGAATTTAACGTAATAACCTGACTCTTTCTCTGGAAGGGGAACATGTCCCATGGCCCCTAGACAGAGAGATTTCACAGTTTTTTTTATTTTTTACCCACAGTAGAAATGCTTACTCCGGTTTACGGTAGTGGGAACCACGCCGTTGCAACGCGGAGGGAGGCGAGCGAATTGAACCACTTTCTACTGTTCTTAGGACCCACATAGAAATACCTGGCAGAAGTTTCCACGCTGCCAGGTTCTCTGAGATGGGTATTAATTCTGACACTTCCTGTTGAGGGGATGTCGAGTGTTCCGCATCCTGGATCAAGGCAGGAAGCAACGGTACACCCAACTCTTTGTTGGAAGCCTCTATCACCCAAAACACCAAAGGTGGCAGGAGTGAAGAGGTTTCGTGAGGGTATCGGGAGGGCCAAAGTGGATGATACACGCGCCCCGTCCCGAGGGGAACTACCCCCACAAGGCTGGGTACAAGACTGTCAGGGTTTCTTTCTCTTAGAAATCACGACCCTGAGGGGAGCACGATTCGCCACGTTTTGTTTTAGAGCCTCCCGTCTAGAAGGACCGGGGTGGGGCTGGGTGGCCGACGGCCCCTCACCCTGAGTGAGGTGCCCACACTCAGGTCCTTCAACAGATAAGCCTAGTGCGCCTGTAACACTGCCATAGTGTGCAGGGCAACACCAGCCTGACCTGCTGCCTGATAAGCTTTCCCCACAAGCGTGGAGGTGGTCCTGCACAGCTTTATGGGGAGAGTAGGTCTCTTTAGCGATGATGCCGAGTCAGGTGAGAGAAAACCCGCAGGAGTCTCTTCTACCGGCGGCATCACCAAATACCCCCGAGCTTCAGCACCCACGATAGTTGAATACACCAACATCGAGGGCACGAAGAACGGGAAGTATAACATTTCCTCAATAAAGAAAATACTTGTTATGGAGGACATAGAAGACAGGAAGGGACTGATATAGAGTTCCCTTCCCTCTTTTATTGATTTAATTATTTTGGCCACCAGACAGAGATTTGTCTTCTAGTTTGGAGCGTTTTGGGGAGGGTCTCTTGTTCGTGTGGCCAGTCTAGCTGTAGTCTGGCCACAGCCCATGTAATCACCTCGAGTAATTTCTCAGCCGCTTTATTATTGTGCATGAAATGTACGTGAACTGAAGAGGCGCCGAAGCGCGCTTCGAGATCACAGGAAGGACCAGCTGGGTCTGGGGAGAGAACGAGGGAAAGGGACGAACCTGTCTCTCGCTCCTCAGCCAGATCCATGCGAGAGCCCCACGAATGAAGTGTGGGCGCTGACTCCCGGAATTAAGGCGAGCCTGAAGCATTTTGACTGTAAACTGATCGCAAGGCTTAGAGCGTAAACATGGGAACACACACTGCTTGTTTTTTTTGTCAATCATTATTCTTTTTTTCTTTTTCTTTTCAGAGGAAAGAGAAAGGAGAAAAGGTTCCCTGCACACTGCCTAACAGAATCTAACTCCTAACAGAGGAAAGAAAGTTTGACAGGCTTGTGAAACACACAGCACAGAATGGCTCTTAGAAAAAAAAGGATCTGATGACACACTGGTGATGCCTCTATTTATAGCCTGGCCACAGGTGCATCTAATGATTTCACCAGCCGAGGCTATAAATTCTGGTCAATATTCATTGACAAGTTACACACATATCCACAGCTGGTCTCAATACAGGATTGTTCCCAAAGCGCTTTCCTCAGTGCAGCATCCTAGTGAAGCTTTTTGTAAAGGGAAAAGACTGGTGGAGGCAGTTTGTGTTGATTCTGATCATGTAACCAAAAGTTTTTATTGTTGCTCATGCACAGATTAAGAGACTGAATGAAATAAATGAAAGGTCCTCCAGTGATGTTGATGGAGTCATAACAGCATGAGACAGTCAACAATAAATACAACAGCACATTCAATATCCACAATACAAATACAAACATAATCAATAATCAGTATACACACAGTAAAAACTAAATTTAGTGCACATTATATCACATTATTGCACTATTCTTTGAGGTATAATTGAAAAGCACAGCTCACAATTGACCCTTCGCTCCATCCCCCTTAATTACTGTCGCTCGCTCTGACAAGCTCTGCAGAACTTCACATTGGAATGAAAGCTAATTTTTGGCAAAATATTCTCATAAATTAAATGCATAATATTTTTACTTGGGTTGGAATGAAGAGTGACTTTGTAACGCATATTTATATTTATCTGACATTTTTTGTAAAAAATAAATTGTTAAATTAACAGTAATTTGATTATGAAATGTGGAGACTGTGAATCAGAATCAAGGCAATCGATTATTACAATGACTTAAAAAGAGAAAATTTTAATTTAAAGGGATAGTTTCCCCCAAAAAATGAAAATTCTCTCATCATTTCCTCGCCCTCATGTAATCCCAGATGTGTTTGACTTTCTTTCTTCTGCAGAACACAAATGAAGATTTTTTTGAATATTTCAGCTCTTTTGGTCCATACAATACAAGTGAATGGGTGCCAAAATTTTCCAAAGATCACATAAATGATCTTTTTCCCGGGCTAGTTGTCACACATTATTCCGATGTCTATTTATGAAAATGATTCTAATTTATTTTTAAAATACTATTTATTTTATATTATTCATCAGGATCTAGCAAAATAGAAATAATAATAAATAAAAAAAAATTAAAGAATAAAATACAAAACCATTTTACTGATTACAATCTAATATTGTAATCGATAAAATATAGGCTATAATTATCAAATTGTTGCATAATATTATGACATTAAAAAACATGTGGCCTTCCTGGTATTACCTGTCCTGATCAAAGTTGCCTAAATGGATGCTAGTGAAGTTTTTATTGTGCTCACACAACTGATATTATTTGTTTTTTTTAAATGACTTGATAATTGCCCAATTGTTATCACAATCTATTTAATGAATACGGAATTTGTGTTACACATACCATTGATAAATAATATTGGCATATATTCATGGTGTAAATCCAGAGGAGGATGGGTCATCCAATTCCATTTTAATTGCACGTCTCTCAATGAATCTCCAACAGTATCATATCAAATGATCATCCAGTGAAGACTTGGAAACGTCTCAGGTTACATGTGTAACCCTTGTTCCCTGAAAAAGCGGAACGAGATGCTGCGCTTTGCTAAGTGCTATGGGGAACGACCCAGTCGTGAACGAGCTGTGAATATGTGTGTAACACGTCAGTGAACATTGACCGGAATTTATAGCCTCGGCTGATGTAGTCATTAGACGCACCTGTGGCCAGGCTATAAATCATCAGATACTTCTTTTCGAAGAGCAGTCCTGGGACGTCCCAGTGCGGCAAAGAAGCGCAGCATCTCGTTCCGCTTTTTTCAGGGAACAAGGGTTACACATGTAACCCGAGACGTTCCCTTTACAAAAAGCTTCACTATGATGCTGCGCTTTGCTAAGCGCTATGGGGAACGCAATACCCACGCCGCCGCACAGGGGCTGTCTGGGGCCCCAACGGTTGTGAAGTGTGCTCACAAGAACGCGAGAGGCCTCAGACATGAGCTTGAGATGTCGACTCAAGGACGTAAGAGTCTGGAGTAGCAAAACATCTAACCCATAAAATTTGATGAATGTGTGCGGAGAGGACCAGCCCGCCGCATCAAAAACTTGTTCAGGCATGAGCTGAGATGTCGACTCAAGGACGTAAGAGTCCGGAGTGGCAAGAACATCCAAATTATAAAAGTCTAATGAATGTGTGCGGAGAGGACCAGCCTGCCGCATCACAGACTTGCTTATAAATGAGCTTCAGGTGTCGACTCAGGGGCGTAAGAGCCCGGAGTAGCATGAACATCCAAACCATAGAGCCTGAAGAATTTGTGCCGAGAGGACCAGCCTGCCACATCACAAACTTGTTCAGGCATGAAAGATTTAAGCCATAAGATCTAAGAATGTGTGCGGAGAGGACCAGCCTGCCTTATCACAAACTTGCTTAGACATCAGCGTAGATGTCGAACCAAAGGCATAAGAGCCCGGGGTAGCAGGAACATATAGTAACATGACCATAAAACCAGATGAATGTGTGCGGAGAGGACCAGCCTGCCGCATCACAAACTTGCTGCAGAGAGAGACCTCTAGCCAAGGCTTTAGAGGAGGAGAGCTCTCTGGTAGAGTGCACCCTAAAACCTACTGGCAAAGCTTGACCGCACGCCTCGTAGGCCGGGGCAATAATGTCCCTCACCCAAAGTGACATAGTCTGCCAGGAAGTGACCGCCCCCCAGTCATGGCTTCCAAGTGAAGAATTTCTGCCCTGACTTTACGCCACAAGCAAGAGCGGTGGACATAAGTCCAAGAAGTCTTAGCTGCTCCGGCGTTACAAACGGCAGGGAGCAGAAGGCTTAGAAAATAACCGGCCAAGGGTCGCTAAAGGCACCTTGAGCAGATAATTAGGGTGAGGGTGCAAAGAATGCTTTTGGTCATTCTGGGGCAAACTCTAAACAGGCTGGAAAAAGAGACAGAGCCTGTAGGTACCCAAGTCTCCTTAGAGACGTAATTGCCATAAGAAAAACCATCTTGAGAGAAAGAAGTCTACCAAACGCTGACTCTAGAGGTCTAAAAAGGGGGTCTCACCCTATGAAGAGGTCCTAGCACTCTTAGGGGGCACCCCGCCCACCAAGGCGTGGCAAACCGCAGTGGAGGCTACATAGAACCTGGCAGTGGCGAGGTAAGTGCCTGCTGACAGTTCTTTCTACAGAAAATCCAGAACTGAAGCAAACTGGCAGTTAGCTGGTTCTGTAATATGAACTTCTGTAATATGAAGTGGGGGAAACTGGGTGACTCGGGGAGAAGAAGAGGAGACATTGTGCTATCAACAGAGGCGAAGAGGTCCTCTTCTGCCCTGTAAAATCTACCCAGATCAGTTCCAAGTGGAGGGAGCCCTAGCACTTGAAATGGTCTCGATAACCTCAAGAGAAAGCCCTGTGAACCTCAGTTGGTACCCTTAGGGGCCAAGCATGAAAGGTTTCACAATTCGGGCCAGTGATGAGAAGGTCCTTCCTGTTCGGAATCGCCCAATGAGAGCCGTCGAGGAGAGATATTCGAGAAACATATCCTGTTCGGCCAGCGCAGCGCCATTAGAAGGAGGCAAGACCCTTGCTGGCGAACCTTGCCAAGACTCCCGGGAACAGAAAAACCGGGGGACAAAAACACATACAGACACATTCAGGGTCATGTATGTGCCTTTAAGTCCAGACCCAAGGGGGCTGTGTGACTTAGGGAGAAGTAGAGGAGACATTGCACTATCATAGAGGCGAAGAGGTCCTCTTCTGCCCTAGATTTGTTCATTACCTGAGTAAATCTGCTCCCACACACACGGGCATCCAGGGACGAAACTGTCCTGAGCAGCCCTGGGCCCCAAGGAGGATCTAACGTGCCAGAAATTCAGCTGACGTGAACGTGGATCCCCCCGATGGTTTACATAAGAGGCTACCACTGTATTGCCCACCCGCACCAAGACATGGCAGCCTCAGGAGGAAGTATTTCAGGGTCAGAAATACGGCCATCAGCTCGAGAGAGTTACTGTGACAACCAAACTGATGACCCTCCTATCCCTTTAAGCCGGACGACCACTTAAGGCCACTACCCAGCCCGTCAGGGAGGCGTCTGTTGTTAGCAGCCTGCGACGACAAGATGCACCTAGAGTGGGACCCAAGGTAAGAACCGGGGTCTGAACCACATAGAAAGGGAACGAAGCACGTGGCGCGTAACCCTTATTTGCCTTAGGGGTCCGGCCCTCGGATAAAACCCCCTGGCTTCCAGTCACAGCTGAAGCGGTCTCATGTGCAGAAGGTCCGAAGGGATCACCGTGGACACCAATGCCATGAGTATTCATTAGTATTCAATGATACTGACAAGCAGTGCAACCTCGACCTAGACTGACCTTGCTCAGGGTGTTCTGAATGGAAACGATTTGTGCGGGAGATGATTGTGCCTGCATCGTGACCGAATTCCATATAACCCCCAGATGCGTCAAGACGATATCCCTGTGCTGAACTGCCAGTTCTTGGAACTGCGCTAGGATCAGCCAGTCGTCTATAAAACTCAGAATGCGGATGCCCTGGAGTCGCAGAGGAGCCAGTACTGCATCCATGCATTTCCTGAATGTGCGGGTTAATAGGGCTAGGCCAAATGGAAGAACCCGATACTGGAAGGCTTCGCCCCCGAAAGCAAACCTCAGGAACTTCCTGTGCTGTGGTTCTATATGAAGATATGTGTCCATGAAATCGATGGTGACCAGCCAAACGTGATGTTGGGCTTGTGACACGATCAACTTGATAGTCAGATCTAGGACTTGAACACCGAGCCGTTCAAGCCTCAATGATCTAGAATTGGACGCAACCCCCCACCCTTCTTGGGAACCACGAAATATCTGCTGTAATAGCCTGACTCTTTCTCTGGAAGGGGAACATGTTCTATGGCCCCTTTAACCAAGAGATTTTGCAGTTCTTTCCACAGTAGACATGCCTGTCCCGGTTTCATGGTAGTGGGAACCACGCCGTTGAAACGGGGAGGACGGCGAGCAAATATAATTCTGTAGCCTATTTCTACTGATTCTAGAACCCACATAGAAATACCAGGCAGACGTTTCCACACTGCCAGGTTCTCTGAGATGGGGATGTCGAGTGTTCCGCGTCCTGGATCAAGGCAGGAAGCAACGGTACACCCAACTCTTTGTTGGAAGCCTCTATCACCCGAAACACCAAAGGCGGCGGGAGTGAAGAGGTTTCGTGACGGTATCGGGTGGGCCAAAGTGGATGATGCACGTGCCCCGTCCCGAGGGGAACTACCCCCACAAGGTTGGTTACAAGAACGTCAGGGTTTCTTTCTCTTAGAAATCACGCCCCTGAGGTCTTGCATAGGGGGCTGCTGAGGGTGACAAACTGGACCCCAGTCTTTACGAGGGGGAGCACGATTCACCATGTTTTGTTTTAGAGCCTCCCGTCTTGAAGGACCGGGGCGGGGCTGGGTGGCCGACGGCCCCTCCCCCCGAGTGAGGTGCCCACACTCAGGTCCTTCAACAGATTTAGCCTAGTTCGTCTGTAAAACTACCATAGTTTGCAGGGCAACACCAGCCTGACCTGCTGCCTGATAAGCTTTCCCCACAAGCGTGGAGGTGGTCCTGCACAGCTTTGTGAGGAGAGTAGGTCTCTTTAGCGATGATGCCAAGCCAGGCGAGAGAAAACCCACAGGTGTCTCTTCTACCGGCAGCACCACTGAATACCCCCGAGCTTCAGCACCCACGATAGTTGAATACACCAACGTCGAAAGCACGAAGACACGGGAAGTATACATTTTTCTCCATAAGGAAAATACTTGTTATGGAGGTCATAGAAGAAAGGAAGGGACTGATATAGAGCTCCATTCCCTCTTTTATTTATTTAATTATTTTGGCCACCAGACAGAAATTTGTCTTATAGTTTGGAGCGTTTGGAGGAGGGTCTCTTGTTTGCGTGGCCAGTCTAGCTTTAGTCTGGCCACAGCCCGCATAATCACCTCGAGTAATTTCTCAGCCGCTTTATTATTGTGTGTGAAATGTACAGAGGTTCAGCGCTCCGCCCCCTCGTGAACCGAAGAGGCACCGAAGCGCGCTTCGACATCACGGGAAGGACCAGCTGGGTCTGGGGAGAGAGCCCCGAATGAAATGTGGCGACTCCCGGAAGTAAGGGAGGTGAGCGCGAAACATTTTGCCCGAAAGCAGATCGCAATGCTCGCATTTGTCTCTTAATTCCACAGCCGCATTATTATCGCGGGATTTACAGAGATTCAGTGTCTTCGTGAACCGAAGAGGCGCCGAGGGACGCTTCAGGCTTACGAGGATCAGCTGTGTCTGGGGAGAGAGCGAGCGAAAGGGATGAACCTGTCTCTCGCTCCTCAGCCAGATCCATATGAGAGCCTCATAAATTAAGTGAGAGTGCTGACTCCCGGAAGCAAGCGAGGCGAGAGCAAAGCACTTTGCCTGAAAGCAAATCACAGTGCTCGCACCCCCACTGCTGCAACACGAGAGCTAAAGCTTTAGCTTCCCCTAAACAAAGTCATGCTCTCTTTCTTTTAAAAAAATATATATTTTCTAGACAGAAGAGAAAGGAGATCCTAGCAGAGGAAAGAAAGTTTTGACAGGGTTTGTGTAACACACACACACAGAATCACTCTGAAAAAAGAGGATCTGACGACACCTGGTGACGCATCCATTTATAGCCTGGCCACAGGTGCGTCTATTGATTACATCAGCCGAGGCTATAAATTCCGGTCAATGTTCATTGACACGTTACACACATATTCACAGCTCGTTCAAGACTGGGTCGTTCCCCATAGCGCTTAGCAAAGCGCAGCATCATAGTGAAGCTTTTTGTAAAGGGAACAACAGAGAAACTCACTTTCTAACAAATTTTTTTTTCATGTTTTATGTTGTCATATTTTGGGTTGCCTTGTGACAGTTTCACTCACTGATCCAGTTTACGGCATGTGCTGTGTGTGTTGTTTTGTACTCTTCCACTCGCTGGATGATTGGCAACCTGCGGCTACACATTTTTGCAAGCGACATTCTTACAAAAGAAGCCCAAAGTTGCTTATAATAAGCAGATGTGGCAACTATGATGTGTGTCTCCAGTGCATTTGGATAGAGTTATGGGGGGTGTGCATAAGGATAATTTGGGGGGGGGGCACAAAGCCCACCCCAGCACCCCATATATCTGTCCCTGTAACATACTCGTTTTGATGCTGTAAACTGTTTATTAAATGAGGTTTAATCCAGAACATAATCTTCTCCAGATTTATTCAAATATTATTATTGTTATTTTAATTTATGCGTCTATCCTCTCTGTGTAACTAAATGACCCGGTAACAACAGTGTGGCAGTGGGGGTGTGGTCAAGCGTCCGCCTGGAGAGAGAGAAAGCGGTAATTGCTCTTGCAACTGAGCTAGATTATGTCTGACACCGGTCTCTAATTCCAGTGAGAATGGAGAGAGTGGCATATAAACAGCCACGTCACCAGCAGAGAGGGAGTGAGAGTCTGGGTCCAGAAGTCCGTTTGTGAAGCTGATGAGTTATTGTGTTAAAGTTGTCAATTAAAAGAGCATTACCTGTGACTGAAGAAACCTGGTTCCCCGTGTCCTCTTTCCCTCTTGCTGCGAATCTTTACAAACAGTTGTTACATTTTTTGTTTATTTTTATAAAATCCTGCTTAAATGTACTCAAACTCACATTAAATAGCAAACATGTGTCAGAGTAATGTCAGCAGGGCAACAATCGCTAAGACAGGATTGGTCAGAAGCGCTTTTAAGGCGGGACTTAATGAAGGGTCAACTGTGAGTCTGAAATCTCAGTTTCAGAAACTCTTACCTTGCATTCCTCCGGCAGCGTGATATTTGGAATGATGATGCTGGGAGCTGTTGAAATAAAACCAGGAATGACAGAATTAAAATATAGCAGCAGGTCAAAATATCATCAAGTTCATGACTAAAGTAGTAAAATGGCCACCATTGCCAAATGTGTGAATGCTAATTTATTCTTTATATTCTACATTTTCTAATAATTATCCATTTAAAACAAAAGTTCTGGATGCTGAAATCTGATTGGCTGTTGGTGGCAATTTTTGTTTTTTCTCCAATATTTTAAAACACTTCAGCACTTGTGCCAAAGAAAAAAAAACATGTCCATTTATTTTCAATTCAACAGTTTTCGGGGTGAGATTTTCTATGTGAAAAACAATTAAATTATAATTTTTTAAGGGATCCACTAAAATCATGTTAACACACATGTTGTTTCTGTCTTGTGGTTATACTTTTGAAACAGTGAGTATTTTAATGTTCGAAAATTGATCCCCGTTCACTTCCATTGTAAGTGCCTCACTGTAACCAAGATTATTATTCATTTATTAATTGATTTTTTTTTTTAAATTCAAAACTTTTGTTGTAATCAACATTATACCGCAAATGCTGTCGATTGAGCTCAATTCGTATTTTTTGGGAAACATGTTTGCAATTCTGACTGATGCTGTTGGACACAGTAATCTATAACAGCAGCTTTAAACTCTGATAAATCCTTTAACTTTAACTTTAACTAATCTCAAACACACTCACACTGACTCAATACAACACATCTGCTCATATCACCTCACAAAGTATTTACCTGCACAGTAGGCCATATTGCAGTGAGTTGGTTCGACAAACTCATAGACATAATAATTTCCTGGGCAGGCTTTGACACTAATGTGATTGGACTTAAAAAAGCAGCAGCAACTGTCAGCGTAACTGCAGACATCTCGGCTGACCACTCCATCACCAACTGTTGGGTGTCCACCTCTTAACCACAGTGGGTAATCAGTGCCACATCTAGAGTTTGCAACACATGTGTCTGACATCTGAGCGTTCGATCCCTGAAGGAAGAGACGATACCAGCCGACCCAGTTGACAGAGTCGTCACACATGTTGGTGTTATTTGTATTGTTGGTGGATCTCCAAGTATCGTCCAGCACAGTGTAGTTGTAGCAGGGGTCAAAAGAGAGATAATCTTTTATGAAAACATTGAAAAATAAATGTGTTGTTAAAAGAAGAACTAATTAGTTTATAAAAAAATCTAAATCTATTTGACTCTGGAATGAAATCTGTCGATCTATCAAAACTTTTCAATGCACAGAGGTTTGTATGCAGTGTGGAGTGTGACATGTTACTGCAATAAAGAGATTTTTTCCTGATATTAAGAAATTTAAATAACAAGTAATTCTGCAGAGGTGATTTGTGTTGAACGAGTAGACAGCAAACAAACACACTGTTGCAGCGGGGGCGTGGTCAAGCGCCCGTCCGAAGGGAGAAAGCCGTAAGGGCGCTTGCACCTGAGCTAAATCATGTCTAACACATTTGTTCCTTATGGGAACAAAAGGAAAAGATTTATCCTCATCATCCAAGCATGGAGGGTCGTCCCGTAGAGTCCTCCCAGCTGGCCGAAGTTCTCCAGTCCCTCTCTGCGTTACATCATAGCCACCAACAGTCCCTGCTTGAGCTCAGACAGGACCAAGATAGGCGGTTCTTCGAGATCATGCGGGCTCAACCAGAGGACCGTCATGCCATCCAGAGCCTCCTCAGTCAGGAGCCCGCTCCAGCCACAACTGCGACCCCGGACACCCGTGCCCCATTGCCCCCGCACACGTTACAGAAGATTAGGTGGTGCTGGAGCAGTTCATCCAACGCTTGCCTAGGAGAACGGCGGAGTGGTTCCAGTGCCACCGCCCGGCGTCGCTGTAGGCAGCCATCCAGCTAGCGAAGGACCACATGGCGGCGATACCAAGGGCGGATGAGCCCTCTCTCTCTCTCTCTCTCTCTCTCTCCCTCTCTTCCCCCTCCCCCTGTGTTTTCTTCTGCTCTCTCCCATCCCCCTCAGCCCTCTTGCTCTGTCTTCTCTCCAGGGCCCGTTCCTGCCCCACGCATGCGAGGAGCCTGGCTGAGACCAGCATCCCAGACTTCAGTGCTGACTCACCCCCCCTCCACAACCTTCAGCCGCTCTCCCCCTCAGGTGGGGGCGTCCGCCGACGCAGGTACGGGTGTGGTGCCTGGGCCGGCCTGTTGGAAGTGCGAGGACCCGGGCAACTTCCGCGATCAGTGTCCGATGATGGAGGTGGGGATGGTGGTTTGGGTCTCCGATCTCCTGCATGCTGCCCCCGATTGGGCTGGAGTGTACCGGATTCCGGTAAGAATCCAGGGGGTTACACACCAAGCTTTGCCTTCCGCCCCTCCTCTCCGCAGGGAAATCCCTGATGTGGATTTCCCTTTGGAGCAGTTGCGGGATGAGACCCTTAAGCATGCCTTCGACCAGGTTAAGACGGTTGATGGTCAGCGTCTTCAGCCGAACGTTGCTCCCGCATACCCCTATTTTGGAATTATAAATGACCGGTTGTATAGAGTGATGCAGGACGCTCAAACAAAAGAAAATGTTACTCAGTTATTTATTCCATTGTGCCGCCGGGAAATGTTATTCTAGGCGGCTCATTATAATCCCATGGCGGGTCACCTAGGAGAAAGAAAAACACTTCTCCGTGTAATAGCCCGTTTTTATTGGCCGAGCATCACCGGCGACGTCTGCAGGTGGTGTGCGGCATGCCGTGAATGTCAGCTGGTAAACCCACCGGCCACCCCAAAAGTGCCATTGTGCCCTCTTCCATTAATCGAGGTTCCCTTCGAAAGAATTGGAATGGACCTCGTCGGGCCATTAGAATGGATAGCACAGGGACATCGTTTCGTGTTAGTCCTAGTGGATTACGCAACTCGATATCCGGAAGCAGTGCCTCTAAGCAACATCTCAGCGTCTGATGGATCGTATCCTCCGCCCGCACTCCGCTTAGGCCACTGCCTATTTAGATGACATCATTATCTACAGTGATGACTGGCAGCGGCATATACAACATCTGAGGGCGGTCCTAAAGTCGCTGCGGCGGGCGGGGCTCACAGCAAACCCCAAGAAGTGCGCGACTGGGCGTGTGGAGGTACGGTATCTGGGGTTTCACTTGGGTCATGGCCAGGTGCATCCTCAAATTGATAAGACCGTGGCAATTGCGACTTGCCCTAGACCTAAGACCAAAAAGGGGGTGAGGCAGTTCCTGGGGCTGGCTGGCTATTATAGAAGATTTGTGCCTAATTATTCGGATTTCACCAGCTGACTGACCTCACTAAAAAGGGGGCTCCAGATCCGGTCCAATGGTCGGAGCAGTGCCAACAGGCATTTACACGAGTTAAAGCCTCACTCTGTGGAGGGCTGCTCTTATATTCGCCTAACTTCTCTCTCCCTTTCTTATTACAGACAGACGCTTCAGACAGAGGGCTGGGGGCCGTACTCTCGCAGGTGGTGGAGGGGGAGGAGCGCCCGGTGCTGTACATCAGTAGGAAGCTCTCCTTAAAGGAAACGAAGTACAGCACCGTAGAGAAGGAGTGTCTGGCCATCAAGTGGGTGGACCTCACGCTCCGCTACTACCTGCTGGGGCGGGCCTTCACTCTCTGCTCGGATCACGCCCCACTGCAGTGGCTCCACTGCATGAAGGATACTAACGCCTGGATCACCCGTTGGTATCTGGCTCTCCAGCCTTTTAATTTCGAGGTGGTCCACAGACCGGGGGTGCAGATGGCTGTCGCCGACTTCCTTTCCAGAAATATGTGGGGGGGGGGGTAGGCAGGCCGGATGACGCCCAGGCCTGAGTTGGGCGGTGGGGGTATGTGGCAGCGGGGGGGGGTGGTCAAGCGCCCGTCCGAAGGGAGAAAGCGGTAAGGGCGCTTGCACCTGAGCTAAATCATGTCTAACACCTGTCTCTAATTTCAGTGAGCACGGGGAGAGCAGATAAAAGAGCTACAGTTCCGCCAGTCGAGAGAGAGAGACGCCAGTCCAGTGTTGGCAACCCACGAGAGATTGTTCACGTTTATATGTAGAGTTCATGTTTAAGAAAGTCCCTGTCCATCCAGAGTATTTTATGTTCAAGTTCTGTGTCTTATTATAAAATTAAAACCCTGAGCGTAGAAGCCTGTTCCCGTGTCCTCCTTCCTGTCCTGACAACAGACGTCATTACACACACGCGCACACACACGCACAGACACACACACGCACAGACACACACACACGCACAGACACACACACACACACACACACACACACACACACACACACACACACACACACACACACACAGTTAGAAACAAGCATGTTCTGTATATTGAGCGCTCTCTTCTACATGTGTACTTGTGTACTTTTCATAAAGTTTGGAGGTTCATTGTTCGTTTTCTGTTTTTGTTGAAATATCTTAATGATCCAATTCTTTACAATGAATCAAACTTACCAACACTACTTGAGAACATTCTAGAAGTCAGAGAGAGTGATGAAGTGGATGTGACTTCTAATAATGCTACTTTTAAATGAAATAAATTAACAACAGATACAAAAATATCCATCTTGTCTAAAAAATGGCAGCCCAGATTTTCCAATGACATTTGTTCCAGCATCCTGCAGTAGTTTTTTTTTTTTTTTTTTGCACTTCATCTAAAATTGTGCTCTGGAACGTTATTTCCTAGTATTAGTATTATTACAGTAACACTTTTACAAGCAAACATTAGTCCAGATATTCCTCTTATCATGTGCAAATTTCATCTGATTTGGAGAGATAGTTTGTTTGTTTGTTGAATGAAAACTTCACCAGGAAAATCAGAAAAAGTATTAATAAGAAGATCACAATTAATAAAAATAGAGTAACTGAAGTGCACTGACTGGACCCCAAAATCAGTGAATGTAATGAGGATCTATAGAAAGTAAATGTAACTGCTTTAATATAAATATATATATCTGGACCAGAAACATGTCATGTTGGGATTGTGATTTAAAAGTCATAATTTGTGCAGAAGCAGGAAGAATTGTTTACAGGTGTCCTCATGGACCCTTTTCAGAGACTGTGATGACACATTTCCACCTTAATTTAGAGTAAATCTAGCAAACGTTTTATATTTGATTTTTAATCATTATTATTATTTAATGTACATTTAGTCGTTGTTATTTTACTTTGGCATTATTCAAAATAAATAAATAAATAGTCAACACTCCTGTGATGAGTTTTCTAATATACAGTGACTGAAAGTAAATGTTGAATCTTCTCTCTTCTGACTGACATATTCCCCAGTTCTCTATTGTTTTATTCTTCTTTGTGGAAGTCATGGAAAGTGATAGTGGATTTATTTCCGCTGTTAGAGTAAATGTGAACACAAACATAATGTTTGCTGTGATCTCTCATTCACTGCTACAGAAGATTACTGTAGTTTACTTCTGCATTTACAACAGCTAGTCTTGTGCAGCAAGACATTATCTTTATGATTACGATACGAAGGATGGCGCCGCAGATGGCTGCCTCGGTGTGGAGCTCTCCAATTCTTTTGTTGTTTTTGTTTGTTTGTTCTGTGTTTAGTAATATTTTACCAGTCAGGTTTACCAGGGACGAACTGTTGAACATTCGGCAGCATATACCAGATAATCTTTTCCCGGTTTTTGAATATTCAGACATTTTGCTGGACAGTTTAGTCGGAGGTGCAGCTGTGTTGTTTAAACACGCTACGAGACGCAGGCGAGGGAAATGAGCTGGCGCGCTGGTTAAACTCCGTCAGCGCGGCATTCGAACAGCACTGCCGAGCATTCATTGAGAGAATCTCCGCTCTCTTCCCAACAAAACTGTCGAACTTCATCTCCTCACACATACAAATAAGGACTTTTCAAACTCAACACAAACTTTTAACAACGTTAAAGAGGATGTGCTGTCCTAACCTGGAAGCGCTCTTTATTAACTGTAAGCCGTTCTACTCGCCGCGGGAGTTTTCTTCGTTTATTCTGGTGAGTGTTTACATTCCTCCAAATCTGTCTGTGAACATAGTGCTGCAACAGCTGACTGATCAAATCACAGACACAGAACAACAATACCCGGACTCCATTATTATTATTCTTGGGGACTTTAACAAAGCAAATCTCACACGTGAACTGCCCAAATACAAACAACACATCACATGCCCCACCAGAGACAGGAATATATTGGATCACTGCTATATAACATTAAAGGATGCATATCACTCTGTCCCGCATGCAGCATTTGGGCTTTCTGATCACTGTCTGATTCATCTTCTTCCGACCTACATGCAGAAATTAAAATCAACAAAGCCAGTTGTAAGGACTGTAAGGAGAGGGACTAATGAAGCAGAGCTGGAACTACAAGCCTGTTTTGACTGCACTGATTGGAGTGTTTTTGAAGCTGCAGCTACAGACCTGTACGAGCTCACAGGTACTGTTACATCATACATCAGTTTCTGTGAGGACATGTGCATCCCTACTAGGACATTTTTATCATTCATCAATGATAAACCATGGTTCACAGGAAAACTCAGACAGCTTCGTCATGCCAAAGAGGATGCTTACAGGGGTGGGGATAGAGTTTTGTATAATCAGGCCAGGAACACACTGAATAAGGATATCAGAGTGGCTAAAAGAAGCTACTCTGAGAAGCTGAAAAACAAGTCTTCAGCTAACGACCCTGCATCAGTGTGGAGTGGCCTGAAACAACTTACTAACTATAGGACTCCTACCCCCAACCCTGTGGTGGACCAACGACTGGCTGACGACATGAATGTGTTCTATTGCAGATTCGAACGGCCCAATTTCACACCCCACTCGCACTCGGACCTTCATTTCACACAAACATTAACACCTCCTGCAAACCCCCCTCCTCCCCTCTCCTGCTACACAACCTGCACTCAAGATCTGTGAAGACGATGTGTGCCGTGTCTTTCGGAAGCAAAGGTCAAGGAAGGCTCCAGGCCCAGATGGCATCTCACCAGCGTGCCTTCATTCCTGTGCTTACCAACTCGCCCCCATCTTCACACAGATCTTCAATAGATCACTGGAGCAATGTGAAGTCCCATGCTGCTTCAAATGCTCAGTTATAATCCCTGTCCCTAAGAAACCTAAAACCACAGGACTTAATGACTACAGACCTGTCGCCCTGACATCTGTGGTCATGAAGTCGTTTGAGAGACTGGTGTTGGCCCACCTGAAGAACATCACTGGACCCTTTCTGGATCCCCTTCAATTTGCTTATTGAGCAAACAGGTCTGTGGATGATGCATTAAACATGGGATTGCATCGCGTCCTGCAACATCTGGACAGACCAGGGACATACGCAAGGATCGTTTTTGTGGACTTCAGCTCGGCTTTCAACACAATCATCCCAGCCATTCTCCGGACTAAGTTAAACAAACTCCCTGTTCCCATGTCTATCTGTCAGTGGATCACCAGCTTTCTGACGGACAGGCAGCAGCTTGTGAGGCAGGGAAAATTCTCTTCCACCACCTGTACCATCAGCACTGGTGCCCCCCAGGGATGTGTGCTCTCCCCACTACTCTTCTCGCTCTACACAAATGACTGCACCACCAAGGATCCCTCTGTCAAGCTCCTGAAGTTTGCGGACAACACCACTGTCATCGGCCTCATCCAGGATGATGATGAGTCTGCATACAGAAAGGAGGTTGAACGGCTGGCTGTCTGGTGCAGTCAAAACAACCTGGAGCTGAACACACTCAAAACGGTGGAGATGATTGTGGACTTTAGGAGGAACACCCCAACATTGTCCCCCCTCACCTTTATAAACAGCACTGTGGCAGCAGTGGAGTCATTCAGGTTCCTGGGCACTACCATCTCACAGGACCTGTAGTGGGAGATACACATCGACTCCATTGTGAAAAAGGCCCAGCAGAGGTTGTACTTCCTTCACCAGCTGAGGACGTTCAACCTGCCACAGGTGCTGCTGAAACAGTTCTACTCAGCAGTCATTGAGTCTGTCCTCTGCACTTCAATAACTGTCTGGTTTGGTGCAGCTACGAAATCAGACATCAGAAGACTACAGAGGACAGTCCGGACTGCTGAGCGGATTATTGGTTGCCCCCTGTCCCCCCTTCAAGAACTATACACTTCCAGAGTGAAGAAAAAGGCTGGTAAAATCACTCTGGACCCCACTCACCCTGCCCACTACCTTTTTGAACTGTTGCCTTCTGTTGTCTCAGAGCTCTGAGAACCAGAACCGTCAGACACAGGAACAGTTTTTTCCCTCAGGCTATCCATCTCATGAACAAAGAATTGCCCCATTGAGCAATAATTATGTGCAATACACAGTTTAAGTCTATTTATATTATCCAACATATCCACTTCTGTCATTACTTACATTGCTCTGTACATAATATACTGTATTTTGTTCTTTATAATCAGATTGTAATAGATTTGCACTACGTGTGTGTGTATGTGGGTATGTATGATGGTGAGTGTATGTACGTATATGTGTAATTTTTTTTGTTTTTTTGTTTTTTTTTAATTACCTATGTATTGCTGCTGTTTTTTTTTTGGTATTGTTTGTATTGTTGTACACTGGAAGCTCCAGTCACCAAGACAAATTCCTTGTATGTGTAAGCATACCTGGCAATGAAGCTGATTCTGATTCTGATTCTATATCTGTGTCTGTATCTGCTGCTCTGTTAAAACTATCTGTATTCAGATTAAACCGGATGTGAGCATCAGAACTAAAAGAGAAGTCAATTTTTACATTACCAGCTGAAGTTGTCTGTGGTGTGACTGTTGCATTGCCAAATATAATGCTTTTGTTGTCTGAGGGAAAAAAGATTCATGAACAACAACTGATCAACAGAGATACAAATATTACTGAAGTATATAAGGGCACATGTTCATATATTTACCAGCAAGTATTTAAATTAAATGTGAATTTGCCTGATTAACTTGACTTTTACTTTAATGAACTGAACTGGATGTTTTCTGTTTCAAAGATTCAAATATGTTGCAGTTTTAAAGCGCTCTTATGCAGAATACTAATAATAAAATGAGATAAAGCTTTATCAGCTCTTCTGTTTAACAGAGCATGTGAGCAGAATGGAGCAGGTTGTCGCTCTGTTCAAATATTCGCTCATGTGTGATCACTCAACTCCAACACTCAAGTTCAAAAGTCATCGATCTGCTCCTCGCTCACAATGAAAAATAATCCTTTTTCTCTCTGCCCTGTTCGGACGGGATATCTTTTATACGGGACGTGGGGTAATGTAATTATTGCCAGAGCTCCTCAATGATTGAAATTTTCTTGTCAGTAATTTTTCCAGATGTTTTATTCACATTCCTGCTCCATTAAAGATTACAGTGTGTTTTTAACTACTATCACCCGGTAAAATGACCCCATGATTATATGTTTCCATTCCAGTCTGTGAGCCCATTACTGTTGTTGTTCCCCTTCTGTCACTCTCTCGACCTAGTTTCGAAGGAAGTGACACAAGGGGTCTTCTCGGACGCCGAATAGTACCTCTGAACCTGAGAAAAGGCCAATGTCAAGTTGGCAGACAGAATTTGCATGCCCCGCCCCGGACATATGGGTATAAGGGAAGCGGGGCAACGAATGCCAGTCAGAATTTTTCTTCGGAGCCGAATGGTTGTACCGCAAGCAGCTGAAACACACTCCTGTTTCACTCACCTCTACCAGCGAGAAGCATTGCTGTTGGATCCGCACGGCGCATTTCCAGCTGGCGTCTCTCTCTCTCTCTGCACGCTGTGCAGTTCACGCCCCTGGGCGCTTCAATGGCGCTTCTTTCTGTTTGAAAGTGTGTTCTCCTCCTAAAAGAGTATATTTTCTCTAAAAGAGTTTGAGTTCCCACTCATAAAAGAGCAATACACAGCAAGCGTTGGACATCCTTTTCAGGACTTTTTAAAGACGTCTTTCCACCTCTGTGTAGTTCCTGGATGGGGTTGATTTCTCTCCACTTCTGACGGTCATAAAAGCAGCCTTACGTTCCTTTTATGAATGGTTCATGTTCTCAGTGCGAGAACATAACCATGGCAACATTGCAGTCGCGCTTTCTTTTGTCAGGAGAGAAAGCCACTTCAGCCGCCCCCCGCGCCGTTCCTTCTTCCCACGGAATTGAGGTCGACCCGGCTGGCGATGAAGGCGATTTGGGGATGACCACGGGCTCGGTTTCGCCGGGTAAATCCCCACGAACCACCAGCCCACCTGCATGCTTGTTTGCTTCCGTCCGAGATCGGGAAGAGTGCAGCTCGCTTCCTGGCCAGCTGCCATTTTCCCTTGAGCTTCGTAGAGCGTCACAGCGGCGTCTGATGCTGATGGCTCGCCTGGGCTGCCACCTCCGGGTCTGCTCGCCCAGTCTGAGGCTGATTCGCAGATGTCCGCTATGCTTTCCCGGGCTGCAGCGAGCGCGAGGCTGGACTGGAGATCTCCGTCCCCCCCTCTCGGCTACTCGATCGGTTCCTCGAGTCACGGCGCCACTTATAGCCACGCCCCCCCTTTGGTTCCGTCGTTGAGCCCCAGCCGCTCTACATCCTATGTGAGAGACATAGTGAGAGAGAAGGCTGCGGCTGTTGGGCTTGCTCCCATGCTAGCATGTAATACCTTTTTCCCCCAGGGGTGCGGGAAAACCTAAGGTGGATATGCTAAAACTCTTTGAGGGGGTGTTGGGGAGGGCGACGTGCATTTGGTTCAGGTGCCTCTAACACGCAATAGCCTGCTTTGCCCCTGCTCCGACAGTCACATCACATGGTCAGTGCGTGGCGTTTTTATATGCGTGGACCCCTTGTGTCACTTCCTTTGACACTACATCGAGAGAGTGACAGAAGGGGAACGTCTCGGTTACTGTTGTAACCTCCGTTCCCCGAGGGAGGGAACGAGACGTAGTGTCCCTCCTGCCACGGCACTAGACCTAGCACTGTAAATGGCCGTGCTTCATCCTTTGGCTCCTCAGTGCAAAATCCTGACTGGCATTAGCTGCCCCGCTTCCCTTATACCCGTATGTTCGGGGCATGCAAATTCTGTCTGCCAACTTGACATTGGCCTTTTCTCAGGTTCAGAGGTACGAGCAAAAACCAATCGGCACACATAATTTGTTTCTTGCCCTCTTTCCCCAGTTTCACTTTGCATGTAACATTACTGCCATTATTACTGATTTATCCAATCCACGCAAGTGTTGTTCTCAAAGCTACACAAAGCACAATAATTTGCATGTAATCATGGGATTCTTAAGTTGTGTGTTTTTTTAATAAGCTGTTTTATGGGGGGCTTGGGTAGCTCAGCAAGTATTGACAATGAGTTCGAATACATTATGTTTTTTTAATAAGCTGTTTTATGAGGGGCCTGGGTATCTAAACGTTGATTTGCTCTTTGACCTGAAAGGCGGGACTTCATTTCTACATCCGTTGACCGTTTCAATTTCTCCCATTCATTTTGATAGAAGTAGCCCATCTCTGCTAAACAGTCTCGGACCAAGTTCAAGACAGCAACAATAAATTTCTTTGTGGTCAACTTATGGTCAAATGAAGGCAGGCATATTTAAATTTTTCATGATGGGGCAGAGACATTGAACTGGTTAATGTGTTAGACGTTTAGTGGGTTAAGAAAATGGAGACTGGACTGATTATTTGCATTGCAATAGTCTGGTGGAAACACAGATGGGAACGACAAACTGTTTCCTAGGCAGGTTTTGACTCTAATGGGAAAGGACTGGCAAAAGAGGTATTACCTGTTATGAAAACATTGACAAAAAAATTATAATAATTTGTTGTTGGTGTCCATTATTATTGATTTGACAGAGAAGATAGCTGTGAAGGAGGGGATGATTATCAGTAAATAATGACTATAATAAATCTGTCATATGACTTCTTGACTGGATAAAAGCTCACAGGTAGAATTACATTTACTTTAAAGATACTTTAATGGTGCATTTTTAATTTTTGGAGCTGCAGCTCAACATTCTGAATAATAATAATAATAATAATAATAATAAAACTAATTTAGTGTTTCATAGAAGACTGTAAATTATATGTTTCGAACAAAATAAGAGTGAGTAAATGGTGACAGAATTGTAATTTTAACCCTAAACATTGAGTAAAATAATGTAATTCTCCTAAAGAATTGAACGTGTGACCGGAGTGACGTTTGAATGTTGTTTGAATATGGCATGAGAGTGGTGCAGGATAATGTCTCCTTATGAGAGCGTGTTGCACATTTGAAGTTTTGTTGGTTTGTAGGGGATTTAGAAAGTTACATAAAAGTAAAGTAATCAGTAATGTAACTATTAAAGTTAATACTGAGTATATTCTACTAAATAATATTTTACTGATTTGTAAACATTGAATATATTCTATCTCTACATTGTTGTATTCATCATATTTTCCAACAGACACAAACCCACTCACACCAATTTAAGGCTAGGATAAATTATTATATTTAACCAAAACATTAAACCAACAGCACAAGACGCATCACAATACATTACCAGCTGTGGCAGACACTGGTGTCTCTGTACAGATGAAGATAATGCTTAAAACATCTGCAGGGAAAAATAATACAAATTAATAAATCAATTGCTAAAAGACATTACACAAGAAGCGATCCAATTCACATACTTTTACACAATTCTTATTTTGTAGTGTGTGTAGTGTGTGTACTGTGAGTGGTGTGTGTAGTGTGAGTTGTGTGTGTGAACTGTGTGTGTAGTTTGTGTAGTGTGAGTAATGTGAGTAGTGTGAGTAGTGTGTGTACTGTGAGTGGTGTGTGTAGTGTGTTTAGTGTGAGTAGTGTGTGTGTACTGTGTGTGTAGTGTGAGTAGTGTGTGTGTACTGTGTGTGTAGTGCGTGTAGTGTGAGTAGTGTGTGTACTGTGAGTGGTGTGTGTAGTGTGTGTAGTGTGAGTAGTGTGAGTAATGTGTATAGTGTGTGTACTGTGAGTAGTGTGTGCAGTGAGTGTAGTTTGTGTATTGTGTGTGTACTGTGAGTAGTGTGTGTGTAATGTATGTGTAGTGTGTGTGTAGTGTGAGTACTGTGTGAGTAGTTTGTGTAGTGTTTGTAGTTTGTGCGCGTGAGTAATGTGTGTACTGTGTGTGTAGTGTGTGTAGTTTGTGCAGTGTGTGTTGTGTGAGTAGTATGTACTGTGTGAGTAGTGTGTGTAGTATGTGTTGTGTGAGTAGTGTGTGTAGTGTGTGTAGTGTGAGTAGTGTGTAGTGTGAGAAGTGTTTGTAGTGTTTGTAGTGTGAGTAGTGTGTGTAGTTTGTACTGTGAGTAGTTTGTGTATTGTATGTGTAGTGTGCGTAGTGTGAGTAGTGCGAGTAGTGTGAGTAGTGTGTGTAGTTTGTACTGTGAGTAGTTTGTGTATTGTATGTGTAGTGTGTGTAGTGTGAGTACTGTGTGAGTAGTGTGTAGTGTTTGTAGTTTGTGTGCATGAGTAGTGTGAGTAGTATGTGTAGTGTGTGTTGTGTGTACTGTGATTGGTGTGTGTAGTGTGAGTAGTGTGTGTGTACTATGTGTGTAGCTTGTGTAGTGTGTGTGTAGTGTGAGTAGTGTGTGTACTGTGAGTGGTGTGAGAAGTGTGTGTAGAGTGAATTGTGATTACTGTGTGTATTGTGAATACTGCATGTAGTGTAAGTACTGTGAGTTCTGTGAGCAGTGTGTGGTGTGATTAGTGTGAGTATTGTGAGTAGTGTGAAAAGTGTTTGTTGTGTTTGTAGTGTGTGCAGTGTGTGTAGTAATTGTTGTGTGAGTAGTGTGTGTAGTGTGAGAAGTGTTTGTAGTGTGAGTAGTGTGTGTAGTGTGTGTAGTGTGAGAAGTGTGTTTAGTGTGAGAAATGTGTGTAGTGTGAGTAGTGTGTGTACTGTGAGTGGTGTGAGAAGTGTGTATGGAGAGAATTGTGAGTACTGTGTGTATTGTGAATACTGCAAGTAGTGTAAGTACTGTGAGCAGTGTGTAGTGTGAGTAGTGTGAGTAGTGTGTGTAGTGTGAGTAGGGTGAGTATTGTGAGTAGTGTGTAGTGTGAGTAGTGTGAGAAGTGTTTGTAGTGTGTGCAGTATGTGTTGTGTGAGTAGTGCGTGTAGTGTGAGTAGTTTGTAGTGTGAGTAGTGTGAGAAGTGTTTGTAGTGTGAGAAGTGTTTGTAGTGTTTGTAGTGCGAGTAGTGTGTAGTGTGTGTAGTGTGAGAAGTTTGTGTAATGTTTGTAGTGTGAGTAATGTGTGTAGTTTGAGTAGTTTGTGAAGTGTGTGTAGTGTGAGAAGTGTCTGTAGTGTGAGAAGTGTGTGTAGTGTGAGTAGTGTGTGTAGTGTGAGAAGTGTTTGTAGTGTGTACAGTGTGAGTAGTGTGTGTAGTGTGAGTAGTGTGAGAAGTGTTTGTAGTGTTTGTTGTATGAGTAGTGTGTTGTGTGAGTAGTGTGAAAAGTGTGTGTAATGTTTGTAGTGTGAGTAGTGTGAGAAGTGGTTGTAGTGTTTGTAGTGTGAGAAGTGTGTGTAGTGTGAGTAGTGTGTGTAGTGTTTGTAGTGTGAGTAATGTGTGTAGTGTGAGTAGTGTGTGTAGTGTGAGCAGTGTGTGGTGTGATTAGTGTGAGTATTGTGAGTAGTGTGAAAAGTGTTTGTTGTGTTTGTAGTGTGTGCAGTGTGTGTAGTAATTGTTGTGTGAGTAGTGTGTGTAGTGTGAGAAGTGTTTGTAGTGTGAGTAGTGTGTGTAGTGTGTGTAGTGTGAGAAGTGTGTTTAGTGTGAGAAATGTGTGTAGTGTGAGTAGTGTGTGTACTGTGAGTGGTGTGAGAAGTGTGTATGGAGAGAATTGTGAGTACTGTGTGTATTGTGAATACTGCAAGTAGTGTAAGTACTGTGAGCAGTGTGTAGTGTGAGTAGTGTGAGTAGTGTGTGTAGTGTGTGTAGTGTGAGTAGGGTGAGTATTGTGAGTAGTGTGTAGTGTGAGTAGTGTGAGAAGTGTTTGTAGTGTGGCAGTATGTGTTGTGTGAGTAGTGCGTGTAGTGTGAGTAGTTTGTAGTGTGAGTAATGTGAGAAGTGTTTGTAGTGTGAGAAGTGTTTGTAGTGTTTGTAGTGCGAGTAGTGTGTAGTGTGTGTAGTGTGAGAAGTTTGTGTAATGTTTGTAGTGTGAGTAATGTGTGTAGTTTGAGTAGTTTGTGAAGTGTGTGTAGTGTGAGAAGTGTCTGTAGTGTGAGAAGTGTGTGTAGTGTGAGTAGTGTGTGTAGTGTGAGAAGTGTTTGTAGTGTGTACAGTGTGAGTAGTGTGTGTAGTGTGAGTAGTGTGAGAAGTGTTTGTAGTGTTTGTTGTATGAGTAGTGTGTTGTGTGAGTAGTGTGAAAAGTGTGTGTAATGTGTGTAGTGTGAGTAGTGTGAGAAGTGGTTGTAGTGTTTGTAGTGTGAGAAGTGTGTGTAATGTGAGTAGTGTGTGTAGTGTTTGTAGTGTGAGTAATGTGTGTAGTGTGAGTAGTGTGTGTAGTGTGAGTAGTGTGTGTACTGTGAGTGGTGTGTGTAGTGTGAGTAGTGTGTGTAGTGTGAGTAGTGTGTGTAATGTGAGTGGTGTGTGTAGTGTGAGTAGTGTGTGTGTGTACTGTGTGTGTAGTTTGTGTAGTTTGAGTAGTGTGTGTAATGTGAGTGGTGTGTGTAGTGTGTGTACTGTGTGTGTTGTGTGAGTAGTTTGTGTTGTGTGAGTATTGTGTGTACTGTGAGTGGTGTGTCTGGTGTGTGTAGTGTGAGTAGTGTGTGTAGTGTGTAGTATGATTAGTGTTTGTAATGTGAGAAGTGTGTGTAGTGTTTGTACTGTGAATAATGTGTGTAGTGTGAGTAGTGTGAGAAGTGTGTGTAGTTTGAGTAGTGTGAGTAGTTTGTACTATGAGTGGTGTGTGTAGTGTGTGTAGTGTGAGTAGTGTGTGTGTACTGTGTGTGTAGTTTGTGTAGAGTGTGTAGTGTGAGTAGCGTGAGTAGTGTGTATACTGTGAGTGGTGTGTGTAGTGTGTGTAGTGTGAGTAGTGTGTGTGTACTGTGTGTGTTGTGTGAATAGTGTGTGTTGTGTGAGTAGTGTGTGTACTGTGAGTTGTGTTTAGTGTGTGTAGTGTTTGTAGTGTGAGTAGAGTGTGTAGTGTGAGTAGTGTGTAGTGTGAGTCATGTGAGAACTGTTTGTAGTATTTGTAGTGTGAGTAGTGTGTAGTGTGATTAGTGTGTGTAATGTGAGAAGTGTGTGTAGTTTGAGTAATGTGAGTAGTTTGTGTATTGTATGTGTAGTGTGTGTAGTGTGAGTACTGTGTGAGTAGTGTGTAGTGTTTGTAGTTTGTGTGCGTGAGTAGTGTATGTACTCTGTGTGTAGTGTGTGTAGTTTGTGTAGTGTGTGTAGTGTAAGTAGTGTGTGTGTACTGTGTGTGTAGTTTGTGTAGTGTGTGTAGTGTGAGTAGTGTGTGTACTGTGAGTGGTGTGAGAAGTGTGTGTGTAGAGTGAATTGTGAGTACTGTGTGTATTGTGAATACTGCATGTAGTGTAAGTACTGTGAGTACTGTGAGCAGTGTGTAGTGTGAGTATTGTGTAGTGTGAGTAGTGTGTGTAGTGTGAGTATTGTGAGTAGTGTGTAGTGTGAGTAGTGTGAGAAGTTTTTGTAGTGTTTGTAGTGTGTGCAGTGTGTGTAGTATGTGTTGTGTGAGTAATGTGTGTAGTGTGAGAAGTGTTTGTAGTGTGAGTAGTGTGTAATGTGAGTAGTGTGAGAAGTGTTTGTAGTGTGAGTAGTGTGTGTAGTGTGAGTAGTGTGTGTAGTGTGAGAAGTGTGTGTAGTGTTTGTAGTGTGAGTAATGTGTGTAGTGTGTGTAGTATGATTATTGTGAGAAATGTGTGTAGTGTTTGTAGTGTGAAAAGTGTGTGTAGTGTGAGATGTGTGTGTAGTGTGAGATGTATGTGTAGTATGAGAAGTGTGTAGTGTGAGAAGTGTGTGTAGTGTGAGTGGTGTGAGAAGTGTGTAGAGTGAATTGTGAGTACTGTGTGTATTGTGAATACTGCAAGTAGTATAATACTGTGAGTACTGTGAGCAATGTGTAGTGTGAGTAGGGTGTAGTGTGAGTAGTGAAAGAAGTGTTTGTTGTGTGTTCAGTATGTGTTGTGTGAATAGTGTGTGTAGTGTGTAGTGTGAGTAGTGTGAGAAGTGTGTGTAGAGTGAATTGTGATTACTGTGTGTATTGTGAATACAGCAAGTAGTGTAAGTACTGTGAGTAATGTGAGCAGTGTGTAGTGTGAGTAGTGTGTGTAGTGTGAGTAGTTTGAGTAGTGTTTAGTGTGAGTAGTGTGAGAACTGTTTGTAGTGTGTGCTGTATGTGTTGTGTGAGTAGTGTGTGTAGTGTGAGTAGTGTGTAGTGTGAGAAGTGTTTGTAGTGCGAGTAGTGTGTAGTTTGAGTAGTGTGAGTAGTGTGTGTAGTGTTTGTAGTGTGAGTAATGTGTGTAGTGTGAGAAGTGTGTGTATTGTGAGATGTGTGTGTAGTGTGAGAAGTGTGTGTAGTGTGAGTAGTGTGTGTAGTGTGAGAAGTGTATGTAGTGTGAGTAGTGTGTGTAGTGTGAGAAGTGTTTGTAGTGTGTATAGTGTGAGTAGTGTGTGTAGTGTGTAGTATGTGTTGTGTGTGTAGTGTGAGTAGTGTGTGTAGTGTGAGTAGTTTGAGTAGTTTGTTTAGTGTGAGTGGTGTGTAGTGTGAGTAGTGTGTAGTGTGAGAAGTGTTTGTAGTGTTTGTAGTGTGAGTAGTGTGTAGTGTGTGTAGTGTGAGTAGTGTGTGTAGTGTGAGTAGTGTGAGTAGTGTGTGTAGTGTGAGAAGTGTGTTTAGTGTTTGTAGTGTGAGAAGTGTGTGTAGTGTGAGATGTGTGTGTAGTGTGAGAAGTGTGTGTAGTGTGAGTAGTGTGTGTACTGTGAGTGGTGTGTGTAGTGTGAGTAGTGTGTGTGTGTACTGTGTGTGTAGTTTGTGTAGTGTGAGTAATGTGTGTACTGTGAGTGGTGTGTGTAGTATGTGTAGAGTGAGTAGTGTGTGTACTGTGTGTGTTGTGTGAGTAGTGTGTGTACTGTGAGTGGTGTGTGTAGTGTGAACAGTGTGTGTACTGTGAGCGGTGAGTGTAGTGTGAGTAGTGTGTGTGTACTGTGTGTGTAGTTTGTGTAGTGTGTGTAGTGTGAGTAGTGTGAGTAGTGTGTGTAGTGTGAGTGGTGTGTGTAGTGTGTGTAGTGTGAGTAGTGTGTGTTGTGTGAGTAGTGTGTGTAGTTTGTGTAGTATGTGTAGTTTGAGTTGTGTGAGTAGTGTGTGTAGTGTGAGTAGTGTGGGAAGTGTTTGTAGTGTGAGTAGTGTGTTGTAGTGTGAGTAGTGTGAGAAGTGTTTGTAGTGTGATTTGTGTGAGTAGTGTGTAGTGTGAGTAGTGTGTGTAGTGTGAGAAGTGTGTGTAGTGTTTGTTGTGTGAGAAATGTGTGTAATGTGTGTAGTGTGAGTAGTGTGTGTAGTGTTTGTAGTGTGAGAAGTGTGTGTAGTGTGAGTAGTGTGTGTAGTGTGTGAGTGTACTGTGTGTGTAGTTGGTGTAGTGTGAGTAGTGTGAGTAGTGTGTGTACTGTGAGTGGTGTGTAGTGTGTGTAGTGTGAGTTGTGTGTGTGTTCTGTGTGTGTAGTTTGTGTAGTGTGTGTAGTGTGAGTAGTGTGAGTCATGTGTGTACTGTGAGCGGTGTGTATAGTGTGTGTAGTGTGAGTAATGTGTGTAGTGTGAGAAGTGTGTGTATTGTGAGATGTGTGTGTAGTGTGAGAAGTGTGTGTAGTGTGAGTAGTGTGTGTAGTGTGAGAAGTGTATGTAGTGTGAGTAGTGTGTGTAGTGTGAGAAGTGTTTGTAGTGTGTATAGTGTGAGTAGTGTGTAGTGTGTGTAGTGTGAGTAGTGTGTGTAGTGTGAGTAGTGTGAGTAGTGTGTGTAGTGTGAGAAGTGTGTTTAGTGTTTGTAGTGTGAGAAGTGTGTGTAGTGTGAGACGTGTGTGTAGTGTGAGAAGTGTGTGTAGTGTGAGTATTGTGTTTACTGTGAGTGGTGTGTGTAGTGTGAGTAGTGTGTGTGTGTACTGTGTATGTAGTTTGTGTAGTGTGAGTAATGTGTGTACTGTGAGTGGTGTGTGTAGTATGTGTAGAGTGAGTAGTGTGTGTACTGTGTGTGTTGTGTGAGTAGTGTGTGTACTGTGAGTGGTGTGTGTAGTGTGAACAGTGTGTGTACTGTGAGCGGTGAGTGTAGTGTGAGTAGTGTGTGTGTACTGTGTGTGTAGTTTGTGTAGTGTGTGTATTGTGAGTAGTGTGAGTAGTGTGTGTAGTGTGAGTGGTGTGTGTAGTGTGTGTAGTGTGAGTAGTGTGAGTAGTGTGTGTTGTGTGAGTAGTGTGTGTAGTTTGTGTAGTATGTGTAGTTTGAGTTGTGTGAGTAGTGTGTGTAGTGTGAGTAGTGTGGGAAGTGTTTGTAGTGTGAGTAGTGTGTTGTAGTGTGAGTAGTGTGAGAAGTGTTTGTAGTGTGATTTGTGTGAGTAGTGTGTAGTGTGAGTAGTGTGTGTAGTGTGAGAAGTGTGTGTAGTGTTTGTTGTGTGAGAAATGTGTGTAATGTGTGTAGTGTGAGTAGTGTGTGTAGTGTTTGTAGTGTGAGAAGTGTGTGTAGTGTGAGTAGTGTGTGTAGTGTGTGAGTGTACTGTGTGTGTAGTTTGTGTAGTGTGAGTAGTGTGAGTAGTGTGTGTACTGTGAGTGGTGTGTAGTGTGTGTAGTGTGAGTTGTGTGTGTTCTGTGTGTGTAGTTTGTGTAGTGTGTGTAGTGTGAGTAGTGTGAGTCTTGTGTGTACTGTGAGCGGTGTGTATAGTGTGTGTAGTGTGAGTAGTGTGTGTACTGTGAGTGGTGTGTGTAGGTGTGTACTGTGAGTGGTGTGTGTAGTGTTTGTAGTGTGAGTAGTTTGTACTGCGAGTAGTTTGTGTATTGTTTGTGTAGTGTGAGTACTGTGTGAGTAGTGTGTAGTGTTTGTAGTTTGTGTGCGTGAGTAGTGTGTACTGTGTGTGTAGTTTGTGTAGTGTGTGTTGTGTGAGTATTATGTGTAGTATGTGTTGTGTGTGTTGGGGGTAGTTTGAGTAATGTGCGTTGTATGTGTATTTTGTTTGTGTGTGTAGTGTGTGTTGTGTGTGTTGTATGTGTAGTGTGTGTTCTGTGTGTGTATTGTGAGAAGTGTGTGTAAAGTGAATTGTGAGTACTGTGTGTATTGTGAATACTGCAAGTAGTGTAAGTACTGTGAGTACTGTGAGCAGTGTGTAGTGTGAGTAGTTTGTAGGGTGAGTAGTGTGCGAAGTGTTTGTAGTGTTTGTAGTGTGTGCAGTGTGAGTAGTGTGTGTAGTTTGAGAAGTGTGTGTAGTGTTTGTAGTGTGAGAAGTGTGTGTAGTGTGAGAAGTGTGTGTAGTGTGAGTAGTGTGTGTAGTGTGAGTAGTGTGTGTTGTGTGAGAAGTGTGTGTAGTGTGAGTAATGTGTGTAGTGTTTATAGTGTGAGTAATGTGTGTAGTGTGAGTAGTGTGAGAAGTGTTTGTAGTGTGAGTAGTGTGCAGTGTGAGTAGTGTTTGTAGTGTGAGTAGTGTGTAGTGTGAGTAGTGTGTGTAGTGTGAGTAGTGTGCGAAGTGTGTAGTGTGAGTAGTGTGTAGTGTGAGAAGTGTTTGTAGTGTGTGTAGCGTGTGTTGTGTGAGTAGTGTGTGTAATGTGTGTAGTGTGTTCACACTGATAAATGCAGTATAAAGAAGATACAGGACAGATGATGTAATTGAACTGAAACCAAGTGTGGAATGTTAATGATAATGTAAATTATGATGATAATGATGATAATATATAATGTGCAGATATTTTATAGTAAAAATAATGTGCACTTGTCAAATCCCAAACTAAACATGCAACTCAGAGACCATCCACTTGGGGGACAGAAGACTTATGAGTTATTTTCATTTATAACAAACATACAAACAAACAAACACATCTGGCTTACACTTACACAGCATAACAGAGATGATAGTCCAAGGAGCCCTTAAAAAACCTGTCAAGAAATATGAAGAAAAAAATTATTATAATTATTACATGTAATTTATTGTAACTATAAATGATTTAATTTAAATAATTAACCATCCATCCATCCATCCATCTTCAACCGCTTATCCGAAATCGGATCGCGGGGGAAGCAGCTCCAGCAGGGGGCCCCAAACTTCCCTATCCCGAGCCACATTAACCAGCTCTGACTGGGGGACCCCCGAGGTGTTCCCAGGCCAGTGTGGAGAAGTAATCTCTCCACCTAGTCCTGGGTCTTCCCCGAGGCCTCCTCCCAGCTGGACGTGCCTGAAACACCTCCTTAGGGAGGCGCCCAGGGGGCATCCTTACCAGATGCCCAAACCACCTCAACTGACTCCTTTCCACACAAAGGAGCAGCGGCTCTACTCCGAGTTCCTCACGGATGACTGAGCTCCTCACCCTATCTCTAAGGGAGAAGCCCGCCACCCATCTGAGGAAGCCCATTTCGGCCGCTTGTACTCGCGACCTAGTTCTTTCGGTCATGACCCAACCTTCATGACTATAGGTGAGGGTAGGAACAAAAATTGACCGGTAGATCGAGAGCTTTGCCTTCCGGCTCAGCTCTCTCTTCGTGACAACGGTGCGATAGAGCGAGTGCAATACCGCCCCCGCTGCCCCGATTCTCCGGCCAACCTCTCGCTCCATTGTCCCCTTACTCGTGCACAAGACCCCGAGGTACTTGAACTCCTTCACTTGGGGCAATACCACCTTCCCTACCCGGAGTACGCACTCCATCGGTTTCCTGCTGAGAACCATGGCCTCAGATTTAGAGGTGCTAATCCTCATCCCAGCCGCTTCACACTCGACTGCCAAGCAGTCCAGTGAGAGCTGAAGGTCACGGACCGATGATGACATGAAGACCACATCATCTGCAAAAAGCAGCGATGAGATCCCCAGCTCACCGAACCGCACACCTTCCCCACCCCGACTACATCTCGATATCCTGTCCATGAATATCACAAACAGGATTGGTGACAAAGCGTACAGGGATTGGATCGCCCTAAGAAGGGACCCCCCCCACCCCATACTCCCGCAGAACCTCCCACAGTCTCTCCCGGGGGACCCGGTCATACGCCTTCTCCAGATCCACAAAACACATGTAGACTGGAAGGGCATACTCCCAGGCCCCCTCCAGAATCCTTGCGAGAGTAAAGATCTGGTCCATCGTTCCACGGCCAGGACGGAACCCGCATTGTTCCTCTTCAATCCGAGGTTCGACAATCGGCCGAACCCTCCTCTCCAGCACCTTGGAGTAAAGTTTACCAGGGAGGCTGAGAAGTGTGATACCCCTGTAGTTGGCACACACTCTCTGGTCCCCCTTTTTTAAATGTATTTTGATGTATAATCTGAAATCAATTAATCTTGAATATGATAAAATTATACGAGTAGAATTGAAAGATTCTATTACAAATAGTAATAAAGACTAACATGTAAATTACTAACACAACATATTTGGATTTAACAAGCGTTTTTACCTTCAGACAATTAAAATATTAATGAAGAGAAATGTCAAAGATGCAAATTACTTACTTTTAAGAGAATCCATTATTATATTAGACAGTCCACTCTGTAGATTATTTTAGCTACAAAAGATTTGAGAAAAGGATGATTTCCTGTAGACAAAACATATTAGCATTGAGACACATGCATGGATTTCTTTCTTTTCTTTCTTTCTTTTTCGTTTGTTTCAAAATCCTCCACTGGAAATTTCCATAGAATCTGAATTTACATGGTAAAGAGTCATACATTAGGAAAAGTTATTTTAAATATTTTTTTTCAAAGTAAAATATTATTAGAATAAAATATCGACCGTTTCCTCACAGAAAAGTTCTTCGTTCTTTGTTCAGAGCCTAAAAGAAGTTTAAAACAGCTGAGCAACGATGATCATGCTGAGAGTGAACATTCAGACACCTGCCACACTGCTGGTTGAAGTGTTAAAGGAACATTTGCATGTGTGGATGCTTAAGGCAACATGTAAAACATCCAGTAATATAACATTTAAATGAGTTATCAATGATTCACGCCTCATTGTAGAAGTAGAACTCACACAAGATCAGTAAAAGAAGCTGTTTCACCACTCGATGATGATTTAAAGTAATGTTTACAGTATGCACTAGTGTGTCATTTGTCAGGTTGAGGGGAGAAAAAAACTTTTAGCTAAATCAAAAGCTAAAGAAACGATTATCAATTTAAAATAGTGTTAGACAGGGAGGATATAATGTGAAAGGGCAATATTAAAAACAAGAATGGGGAACATATAATTGACAGTTGTGACAGATCAGAATCGGACACAGCAGGAAGATCCATGAGCAGAGTTTATTAGTGAGAGTAGTCTAACGGGCAAAGGTCAAACCAGATAAGCAAATCCACATGATGCAAATAAATCCAAAACGAGAGACAATAGTGGTAATCCAAGGAACAGGCAATGGTCAAAACAGTCAGGCCAACAAGATAGAAAATGCTCAGAAATGCAAAACAACAAGGTGAATTGGCAACACTTTGCAGTGAAGTGAAGTCAGAGCAGAAACTAAATACACAGGGAGATAATGAGGGAATGAAAAACAGATGAGTGTAAGAATGGCGGGAGGAAAGGCATTCTGGGAATTGCAGTCCAAGTTCAAGTTAATCCTCAGGAGAAGGGAATCTCATGTAGACAGATCTGGAGAATGTGACAACAGAAGTAATAGTATTAATAAAATATCTGAAGACCTGAGTGACCTGGAGGGAGAGTGTGATTTAAGAAGATCACAGACATAAAATGGACCAAGAACATGTAGGGCCTTAAAAACAAATAATATAATTTTTTAATCGATTCTGAACCTCACTGCTAGCCAATGCAATGAGGCCAGTTCAGGTGTAACATGATCTCGTAATATGATCTCTGATGACCTGTTAAAAGTTGAGCTGCTGCATTTGGGACATACTGTAGGTGAGTAACGGTAGATTGTGTCAATCTGAAATATAAAGAATTACAACAATCCAACCGAGATGAAATAAGTGCATGAGGACTATTTCAGAATCTTTCTGTGATATAAATTATTTATATTATTTATATTTATATGAGTTTGAAAAAGCTCCCCTTATTGACAGCACCAAACTGCCTGTCAAAAACTAAAGAGGAGTACAAAATGACACCAACATTTTTGACATTATCATGCATGATAGAATCAAGGGGATCTTACAAATTTGAAAACAGAAATAACTGAGGCAGGAGAACCAAAAACAATTACATCTGATTTGTTTTCATTAAGTTGAAGAAAGTGTAATGCCATTCAAGATTTAATGTCAGAAAAATAAATAAAAAGATTTCTTAAGTAACTATAATCTGATTTAAGTGGCAGATAAAATTGTGTCATCAGCATAACAACAATGGTATGAAAGATTAAACATTTGGAATAGGAGCATGTACCTTATAGGCAGAACAAAGGAGGACCCTGTGGCAGCGGGGGCGTGGTCAAGCGCCCGTCCGGGGAGAGAAAGCGGTAAGGGCGCTTGCACCTGAGCTAAATATTGTCTAACACCTGTCTTTAATTTCAGTGAGTACGGGTAAGAGTGGCATAAAAGAGCATCAGTACCTCTAGTCGAGAAAGAGAGTCGACAGAGAGACTGTTGTTAAGAAGCTGATTGTCTGTAGTGATTGTTTATTATAAAGCTGTACTGTGGAGGTGCTCACATTAAAAAGCTTACCTTTGACGTGCGAAACCCAGTTCCCTGTGTGTCCTTTATACTGGTGACCTTGAAACTTGTCACACTGGTGCCGAGACCTGGGAATTTGAAGATTAATCATCTCTAGTGATGGAAGGAAGTCGCCCCATAGAGTCCCTCCAGTCCCTCGCAGCGTTGCACCAGAACCATCAACGGTCCCTGCTTGAGCTCCGGCAGGACCAAGATCATAGATTTTTGGAGATCCTACAGGCTCAAGCAGAGGACACGACATGTGATCCAGAGTCTCCTCAGCCAGGAGGTCGCATCAGCCACAGCCACGACCCCGGACCACCGCCCCTCGTTGCCCCCGCCCGCCTTACAGAAGATGGGGCCGGTGGATGATCCAGAAGCCTTCCTCGACCTATTTGAGCAGGTTGCTGAGATTTGGGGCTGGCCGCACAAACTGTGGGCAGCCCGCATTGTCCCTCTTTTGTCCAGGGAAGGCCAGCTCGCAGCGCAACAACTGCCGGCATCGAACCTCCTGGCCTATGTGGAACTGAAGAGAGCCATCTTGCAGCATGTTGGTCGGGACCGTCAGCTCTTCCGGGGCATGAAGTTGGAATAATCCGACTGCCCGTTTGCCTTTGCCCAACGACTCCAGGACGCGTGCCGGAGGTGGCTGCTAGAGGTGGACCGTGACGCTGAGGGAATAATCGACCAGGTGGTGCTGGAACAGTTTGTACAACGGCTGCCTAGAGGAACAGAGTGGGTCCAGTGCCATCGCCCAGCGTTGCTGGAGGATGCTGTTCGGCTTGCTGAGGACCATATGGCGGTGATCTCGAGAGTGGACGAGCTCTCTCTCTCTCTCTCTCTCTCCCCTCCCCCTTCCCCTGTACTCTGACATCTGCGCATCAGCCTCAGACTGGGCGAGCAGACCCGAAGGTGGCAGCCCAGGCGTGTCATCGGCATCAGACTCCGCTGTGATGCTCTCTGATGCAGCGGCGATATCGTCATCCAATTCCGGGGGCTCAAGGGAGAATGTGGGCTGGCTGCGAGGTGAGCCGCACTCATCCCAAGCTTGGACGGAAGCAAGCAAGTGTGCCAGGGGGGTGCGGGAGGTTCGTGGGGATTTACCTGGCGAAACTGAGCCCGTCGTTATCCCCAAATCGCCTTTATTGCCAGCCGGGTCATCCTCAATCCCGTGGGAAGAAGGAACGACACGGGGAGCGGCTCAAGTGGGTTTCTCTTGTGAGGAAAGAAAGCCATGACCGCAATGTTGCACTGAGAACATGAACCATTCATAAAACGCTGCCTGCTTGTAATCGCAGCCCAGGCACGTGAGGCACCTTTTATGATTGTCAGAAGTGGAGAGAAATCAACCGCATCCAGGAACTATACAGAGGTGGAAAGACATCTTTAAAAAGACGCGTCTTGTGAAGGACGTTCAATGCCTGCTGTGTACTGTTCTTTTAGAGGAAATAAACTCTTTTTAGGAGGAGAAACACTCTTTCAGGCAATGAAAGCACTGTCAAAGCGCCCAGGGGCGTAGACTGTACAGCGTGCAGAGAGAGAGAACGCCAGCTGGAAATGCGCCGTAGATCCAACAGCAGTGCTTATCGCCAGTAGATGTGTGTGAAACAGTGGTTAACTCAGCTTGCTGTTGCACAACCGTTCGGCTCCAAAGAAAAATTCTGACTGGCATTCGCTGCCCCGCTTCCCTTTATACCCGTATGTCCGGGGCGGGGCATGCAAATACTGTCTACCAACTCAACTCATTGGCCTTTTTTCAGGTTCAGAGGTACATTCGGCGTCCAAGGAAGACCCCTTGTGTCACTTAATTCGACACAATGTCGAGTGAGTGACAGAAGGGGAACACTTCATACTGACGACTGCTGTAAAAAAAAAATTAGAAAAATAAAATAATTCACAGTAGTTTTATTTTAGTAACTTTTTTACAAGTACACTGTTGATAAGTAAAAGACACATAGTGCATCTAATTTAGTTATCTTTTGCTGGAATGGGTGTAGCCAAACCTTTTTCGCCCAAGCTATGAACGGAGATCAGAGGCTAACTCTCGGTTAGTGAGCAAGTTAGCAGTGGACTACCGATAGTGCTGTAACATTACAGCATGTAATTATATAAGAAACTTGAGATTTACTATTTTGTTACAAAGTTTTAGGTAAAAGTTGGCTCACAGCTGAATAGTAAACCCTTTCCAAAACAATAACATTACATAGCAAGTTAACTGAGCACTACATACATCGAATACAGCAGAATACAGTCTTAAACATCATGGCCCTTCAAGAAGAAAAAAAGAGGACACCTTTTATTTCTTTCACCGGGGGGGATAATAATAATAGAATGCAAACTTTAAATAAATGAATGCAAACTTTAATACAGTGAAAAAATACCCTCTGTTAACATGAATATATAGAAATAAATAAAAATTGTCACTTATTTTAATTTATAATACTATTATTATTATACTACCAATAAATATAATTAATATATATATATATATATATATATATATATATATATATATATATATATATATATTTGCACTGTCCAACTTATAGCTAGAATGATGCAAGCAGGACCTGGAAATCTCCAGATAAAGCCTTTTCTGATTTCAGCTGATCTGTGATAGGTTCTTCACACAGATGGAAATAAGCACAGCTTCAATGAACATCCACACAAAGGAGGAGAGAAATAAGAAGTGCAGAACAGCTGATATCACTGCACACAACACCTGCAGAAAATGAAAGAGTCAGCTAGAGCAAACTCTCCCCAGTTTTTCTCTGCATGGAGCTAGATTAGTCTCGATGATGGCACACCTCACGAGCGAGCGTGCACAGTCGGTGCTGAAGTGCCTGAAGTCATTCAGGTGCAGGACAGCGGTTCCACTGAAATTATTTCAGAGGCTCCTGGGGCAGTCAAGCCGCTCGGGTTGATGCATATGAGACCGCTTCAGCACTGGCTTTACACACGAGTCCCAAGATGAGCATGGCTCGATGGGGTTCACCGTGTGTTCATCACGCCGGTCTGCCCCTGTCTGTTAAGCCCTTGGACCGACCTGCTGTTTCTACAGGCAGGAGTTCCCCTAGGACAGGTAGTCGATTTGGTCAAGCACAGGTAGACCTGTTTGCTTCCCAGGAATCCTCCCACTGCCCGCTCTGGTATTCCCTGACCGAGGCTCCCCTCGGCACAGATGCGCTGGAACACAGCTGGCCCCTGGGGTTACACAATAAGCGTTCCCCCCAGTGAGCCTACTTGCACAGACATTGTGCCAGGTCATGGATGACAAGAAGCTGGTCGCCCTAGTAGCACCCTACTGGCCCAGTGGTAGAACACTCAGGCCAGGGCTCCCTCCATGAGGCACCTGTATGCTTTGAAGTGGCGTCTGTTTGCTAAGTGGTGTTCTTCCCGACACTTTACTCACCTATCTGGATCGCATACAGAGCTTTAGATGCTCTAGGCAGCTCTTTGTCTGCTTTGGTGGACAGCAGAAAGGGAGCGCTGTCTCCAAATAGATGAACGCCTACTGGGTCATTGACGCATTGCTTTGGCATATCATGCCCAGGACGTGCCGTCCCCCATGGGGCTATGAACACACTCTAATAGAATTGTGGCGACCTCCTGACCAATGGCGCCTTTTTAGGAGACATCTGCAGAGCAGCGGGCTAGGCAACACCCAACACTTTTGCGAGATTTTACAATCTCCAGGTTGAGCCGGTCTCGTCCCATGTGTTGTCAGGTACAAGTAGGTAAGTTCCGGGACAGCTGGCCGGGTGTATCGCTTGCACATAGCGCCTTTCCCCTCCCTCGAGGTGAAGACATGCGCTTTTTACTCCCTGTCGTGATTCACAAATTCGTGGACCCTGGATGTCCTTCCTCCTTAGCCCTGTGGCAGGTGAGTTTTTGGAGAAACTCGCTGCCGGCCCAGTACGTGTGCTAACTAGGCCCTGTACTGGGGTAGGTGCTACACATATGTGTTTTTTTTTTTTTTTTTTTGTAGAACACATTGTACTACCCGCTGAAATCACCAGGGCCTTGTCTCGGCTCCTCAGCACAAAACCTGAATGAGTGTTTGCAAACCCGCTCCTTTTATACCCGTATGTCCTGGAAAGTGGTATGCAAATTCCATTTGGTATTTGGTATTGGCCATTTCTCAAAGATCAGAGGTGTCTGGGGCTCCCAAGGGCGACCCTGGTGTCACTACATTGACACAATGTCTCGTTCCCTCCATCAGGACGTTTAGTGGTGTTCCTTTTACTTTAATTTCGCTATCGCTGGCACTCACATTTGTCTGTAAATACTAGTGATGTATCTCAGATGGTTTTGATTAAATTACACCAACATTTTAACATACTTGTTTCTTGGTTGATCTGGGCAATTCCAATGAGATTAATGTACACAGAAGTATTTGTTGTGTCCGGCTGAGGGATTTTATCTAAAGTGAAATTTGGTCCAAACACGAAGACTTGTGCCTCTAATTTAGGGGGGGAATTAAAGCTATTTTCTTTATAATTCCTTTTTCAGGGTGATTCTGTAATTTTGGGCTCTTATGACCTCAGTTTATAAGTTTAGTGACCAAGACCGCTGTCTTCCTTTATTCAACAAGTTTTATCCTTTGTGGTATTTGGAGTATAATGGTGACCATCCCTTATATACACCATATTTGAACTCTAATAAGACCTACATCATACAGTTTGTACAAGAACAGTTCTGTATGTTTTATTGTATCATGCCTCCTTAGAACTAAGTGGTTATTGGAAGCCAATCAGCATGTGCTTGTGGGGTATATTAGAGTGGCTATGTGCCACCTAGACACACGACACGGTCTTATGACCATCCCCTTTCCGGTATCGGATGGTTCCCCTCCAAAATATGTATTATGTTCTTCACACTTTTAGATTTTGCTTTGTGTGGGCTAAGACCTTTTGTCTGAGTTTGTTAGCTCTGTGCCCTTTTAATGGTGGCCATAGTTTTGTCTTTGTGTTTTGTTTGTTGGTTTATTATATGATTGTGGCACGGTGGAGGGCGGGACCGGCGCGTGATTGCGCACGCCCGGTTCCGTATCAGGCTAATTGAGCCGTCAAGAGGGATAAAGGCCACTCGCAGACGGCGATCGAGAGAGAGAGCTTAATCAGCAGACATGTCTGCTGTCCTATGTGTTTGTTTTAAGTTCTTCATTAAATTATTATTTATATTGACAAGCCGGTTTCTCGCCTCTTCCTTGCCCGTAACCTTGAACGTCTTTACATTGGTGCCAAAACCCGGGAAGGAAGAGGGATACGCCGTAGCGGAGTTCTTGCCACTTCTCAAGGGAGCAGCCGCGGCCATCTGCTGGGGGAAGGAGGAGCCCAGCCACCTGGACGTGGAGGAACGGCCGCCGACCGCGAGGGGAGGAGGGGCTCCTGGCCGACCGCCTGGAGCGGTTGGGGCCGCTGCCAGGGGCGGGGGAGTCCCCTAGTAGCCGCTGGAACGCGGCGGGGTTGGAGACTGCCTACCGCGTGCGGGGAGGGGCTCGCCGCCGACCGCCTGGAGCGGGAGAACCGCTGCCAGGGGTGGGGGGAGGCCCCTTCGACACCCCGGGAACGCGGCGGGGCGTTCCGTCCGCCAGGGGCTGAGGACTGCCTCCGATCTGCCCCGGAGAGGCACGGCTGTTGTCCTGTAGAGGGTGGAGAAGTGGCTGAGGAACGAGCTACGGCGTATCAGAGAACCGGCGAGTACGTTTTTTTTTCTTTCTTTCCTTTAACCTATCTCTCCTGATACCGCTCTACGTTGGCCTTTTCCCTCTTTTTTAAATTATGGTGTTCGTGGGAGGGGAGGTACCGCCCAGTGCAGGAACCCCCCCCCCCCCCTATTTTTAATTGTTGTTTCCCTCCCCTTGCCCCTCCCTCGTCCAGGTTGATGGGGATGACCCGCCGGCAGACCGCGCGGGAGGCGCCCCGCCCCCAGGGGATGTACGTCAGGCCGGGGGTCCCCGGCCTGAGAGAACGGGGGAGGAGTGTGGCATGGTGGAGGGCGGGACCGGCGCGTGATTGCGCACGCCCGGTCCCGTATCAGGCTAATTGAGCCGTCAAGAGGGATAAAGGCCACTCGCAGAAGGCAATCGAGAGAGAGAGCTTAATCAGCAGACATGTCTGCCGTCCTATGTGTTTGTTTTAAGTTCTTCATTAAATTATTATTTATAATGACAAGCCGGTTTCTCGCCTCTTCCTTGCCCGTAACCTTGAACGTCTTTACAATGATGTTAATTTTTTATGTTATTATTGTTTATATTCATTTCCTTTTCTCTGTTTCTCTCAAGAGCTGAGGACCCAGTGTAGGGAGCTATTCAATTCCCACTTATGGTGGAGGTGCCCCTGTTGTGTATTCACAACTGATTCACCTTTGTGCTTGTATGAGTGAGTGTATTGTATGGGGATTGCTGCACTCGGCTAGCCTACCTGCTCCTGCTAAGCCTTAGCCCTCGGTATAGCACAGGCAAAGATGTACTTGTTTTGTCGCCTATTGTGAATCACACAGCAGACTGTCTGTGCTCATTATAATTTTAATGCACTTTTAAATTATGAGTTGTGCAATGTCCTTCTGATTCATCTTGTAAAATAAAACAGTTTTTGTCCATTTGTATCTACATCTCAGTAATTGTACTTCAAACCAGTGTACCCTTTGTTTTTATCTGATTGGGTTAATATTTTGCTGGTGTAGTCACATTTCTTACTGGTATTCCCTTAAAAAATATAGAGATTGTCATTAGCATACCCTGCCATCATTTTCCCACTCTCATGCTGTTCCAAACCCGTGTGACTTTCTGTATTTTGTGTAACGCAACAGATGTTAGACAGATTGTGAGGGACTGAGAGTCTCAGTCACCATTCCCTTTTAAAATATTGAGAGGAAAATATGCAGTGAAAGTAAATGGTGACCAAGTCTAACATTCTGTCTGACATGGCTGTGATATAACAAGTGATATGCTACTCTAATGCGGTCAATAAACCTAAAATATCTTACAACATGGAAATTATACTGAATTAACCAAGAAATTTAGTCGTATGCCATCGTAAAATTAAACTTGGCCACCATATTAATGTATCTTTTACATATATCTGGGATATTGGTTACCTGGAATTATGCAAATTCTCCAGGTAAGCAAAGCAAAGCAGCAGTACATAGTTTTGTTACTGATTAACAGTGAAAGGACACTTCAAATTTGCATCGATGGTGAAAAAGATGTCATGTTTTCCTGCCTATCTATATCACGGTACAATAATATTCTTCTTTTATTGGTATATCCTGCAAGGTCATGCCACATGAATCAGTAATTACTTTTGCCAGATCAGAACAAATGTTATTTCTCTGCCACATACTGCACCAAAAACAATGAGGGGGAAATTGACTAAAATAATATTGTTGTTTAATTGCACATGCTTTCTGTGTTGTCTCAGCACCCAATTCACAAAAGGAATCAGGAATCTGGCAATGGTGTTAAGTGTGAACACACCCAAAATATGCACTGCTGAATGCAATTTGTAAAGAACTAGTCCCTATCTTGAGGGTCTCTTCTGATTGGTAGGTTTTGGAGGATGCAGTGGACTACAGGGACTACTTTACTAGGATTGTGCAACATCACTCCACTTCTGCAATCAAGGTATACAGTACATATAATGGTTCTATAAATGCGACTACACTGTGTGTGGATATGTGGCCTGGTTTTAATGCTAATCTCCATCATTTGACAATGATTTAATGAATTAATGCGGACATGGGTAATGGAAAACGTAAATGAAAATCAATTTTTAATGATGTTCCATTTCTTACAGGAAGACCTGAAGACTTTTTTTATTTATTTGATGAATATGAAAATGGAAGCTTTAGCATAAGTTCTGCCAGGAAGACTCAATTGTTACGTCACTCATTACCTTCTCATCTATCCAACCGCGTTCTAACACTTGCAGTTTAAATGATGGGTACTTACACATGTCTGAGTTCACAGATGCTGACGCTTTCGTTCTCTTCCACCCTCCCCACCACCAAGATGATTCCTTCCTTCCTTCCTACACACCACCACCAGGATGGTCCCTTCCCATACCTCACTGGGGGTCGGCTGCGCCCCTGCCTTCATCGCCAGGCAGGAAATGCAGAGTCCGGACCCCCGGATTGCGAGCTATGGATGGTGCCTACGCCAAAGAAATTTTATCTTTATATTGTTTGCCGAGCTGTAAATAAATGGTTAATTGTTCAGTATTATTCTCCCGAGTCTTTCTGGTAGAATAGGAATGTAATGTCTCTCTTTGGCGTAATGTCACATTCCCTGTTGTCTTTTGTTTTTGTGCATTTTATCATAATCAGGGGAAACCAATCATAAAATGAAACTACAAAGGACTTCAAAAACCTAACAGGAAACAGGAACTTAACTAAACTTCAACATAAAAGCACAAAAACAAAAGACAACAGGGAATGTGTCATGTAAGTTCCGTCTGGTGGTCCGAAGAAGTTGTAATCTCAGTAGTTGAAACATGAGATCATGCCGGAGATAGGAGGCAGGGGGAAGGAGCCTGCCCTTGTGCAGGACGGGACTCAACTGGTGACAGTGTGGTGGAGGAGGTTGCCGTATTGGCATACTGAAACAGCAATATGATAGATTGTAAGCAGACTTATAAAGCAATATCTGATGCATGACTGGCTTGGAGTTACCTAGATAATGATACAATGATGTACAGCATGTACTCTCATCCCTCTAGAACTACATTTACCACCTGCTATCCATGGGCGATAACAGCACAACAGCAGTGCTGATGTAGGGTCATATAGCACCAATTGCAAGTGTGATATTGCTTATATACAACAGATCAATGATCAAGTACATTTAAAATTTTTTGGGAAAACCAAGTGCAGTCATGAAAACGCATTTGTGCGTACTACTGCAAACTACTTTCTTACGTGACCGATCAGAATCTGCCATTGCTGGTTCAAAACACATGATGCGTCCAATTAGTAATTAAAAAATGTAACTTCAGAAATAGTATCACGGCTTGTGCTGTTTCGATCACCTGTTGCCACTCCCAAGCAGAGATGCTGTCAGCTTTCTGAAGGTCAGCTTTCTCAGTGGAAAAATAGCACCCAAGTGGGGATATTTCTCCCTATTTCGCGGTAGCAACACAAGAGTCAGTCACTATAGAAACAGCGATGTCCTCTGCCATTTTAACAGTGTTATGTCCAATGTGGAATCTCGCTAAGTGGTAAGCGCCTTGAGTTCTGTAATCAAACAGTCTGTTGTGTCTGACAGCTGAGATTAGCATTAATGCTGAAGTTTAAAGCCATTTAAAACAATGTACTAGCTTAAGTAATGTAGTAGTAATACGAGCAATCAAGGAGCGCTTTTCTATGTAAACAATGAATTCACTTTACATCACCAACTGGCTCATATTACACACAAAAATGATCTTTTCCCACCACCTGCTGGCTAACATATGTAATTTAAAAAATAAAGACAAACGTTAGCTCCTAACAGATCTGTGCTGCTCTTACACGTTAGTTTAGTACGGCACGAACACAAGCGTGGTGACACACACAGTGAAGCGTCCGAGTGCTGATGGTGTCAGACCATCAATGTAACCTCCGCTCCCTGATGGAGGGAACGAGACATTGTGTCCTCCCGGCCACGTCGCTGAGCCAGGCCACTGTGGTCGGACCATTTCCGGCACCTCAGAAAAATCCTGAATGAACTCGACATATTTCCCCACCTTTATACCCGTATGTCCGGGGGTGGGGTATGCAAATACTGTCTGCCAACTTCTCATTGGCCTTTTTTCATAGATCAGAGGCATATTCGGCGCTCAAAAGAGACCCCTAGTGTCGCTTCTTCTACACAACGTCTCGTTCCCTCCATCAGGGAACGGAGATTGCATACGTAACCTAGATGTTACCAGTGGTTACGTTTCAGATGTAAATGATCAAAAAAATGTTTGCGACCAGGTTTAAACAGCAGTTTGTCTCGTCTGACCACCTGTGTATGGATCACCTGAGATAGATCTTAATACTAGGTGTAAACAGGGCCTTTAACATGCTTAAATTGTTGTTGCACTGATTGAGTGTGTAAGTAGCGAACATATGTCTGATTTTGTTTGGTGTTACATTGCAGGTTTTAATAAATTATATATTCTGGACTTGTCAGACTGTAAATTGAACGTCACAGACCGTGTTCATATCCCCGGAATAAAAGCAGCGCTAACACACTTTCAAAAATACCGGTGTAAATACGTTGGTTTACCCGGGGTTAAAAGCTGGGTTTTAATAGATGATAACATGGGGTTATATTCATTGTGCAATGCCCTTATGTGTATTCTTTTTTTGTCCTGCCAGCATACTGACACCAATGAAAATGTTTCTGGATTGGAGCCTCTGTTTCAGGATCAGATTGCCCCATTCAAATCTGATGCACATCAACAATGAAAGCATGCTCAAACACTGATCTCAGGTCTGTGTGAAATGAGTAACAATTTCCCACATTACAGCAACTGTTAAAAGAGGAAGTGACATTTTTTTTGGCGGCCACTATCATACATTGACTTGTGTGATATAAAACCGAATCTGCAGACTTCTCATTTAAACAGACTGGAGACTCAAAATGTTAGTGAAGACGCTCCATGTTCTGTGGATCTGGATCTTTCTGTCAGGTCAGTTCTCTTTGAATGCATCACTGTTGCCCAACAATGTGATTGAACCTGTTAGTTAGACTTAGACTTACTATGAATGAGATCTTTTTCTAATACAGCTTGCACATTTTTTATTCAGACAATTTTGTTTTAAGCACTGCAACAGAAACAATATGTCGGGTAAGAGTTGAGGAATGGTAGATGAAAGGAGTGTTTGGGAAATCTGTTTAAAATGTCATTTTTTACAATTCCATTTGTTGCTGCTAAAGATACTGTGAGGAGGAGGAGGGCGCCACATGTACGCCCGGCCACCTGTGGTGTGGCTATAGGTTTAAGGACTCTCTATAGACATAATGATTTTTATACTGTACAAACTATAGATTCTATCCCCTAAACCTAACCCTCACAGAAAACTTTCTGCATTTTTACATCTTCGAAAAAACATTGTTAAGTACAATTATGTGGACACTAGAACTCTCCTCATAAACCACATTTATAGCAGAATAACCTTGTTATTTCCCGTTTGTAACCTAAAAATTTGCTCGTAAACCACCCAATCCTGCCCCCACACACACACAAACACACACACACTTAAAGCTACTTTAATGCAATGAAATTCAATCAAAAGTGTTATCTTCTTTAAATTAAGGCTTGAAAGCGCTAAATGGGCACCAAGCATTTAAAATTTTTAAGAAAAATGTCATATTTATGACTTTTTGAGACTAGCAGAAACCCTGCAACCTGGTGGAATCAAGTTTCTATACCTACATTTTCATTTTATTTAAAAAAATATATTTTAATAATCACTAGAAGGACACCAATAATGGCTTGAATTCACTTTCTGAGTAAACGGCAGATTATCAGTTCACAAACACTTTTCACCCTGTTCCTCACACTCTGCTATCTTATGACATAAGGCTTGGCTTGAAAGGCAAATCATTTTTTTATCATGTTGTAGAGTGGAGGAGGGCGGGGCCAGTCTGGAACGACAGTTCGAGAGAGAGAGAATTTTGGGCAGCTGCCCTGTATGTGTTTGTGTTTTATTAAAGAAAAAGAACTCCCTCGAACTGTCGTTACCGGCCACCTTTATCCCTCGCGCGTCCAATCAGGCTGACTGGGAACCGGGCGTGCATCATTCCAGGCTGGGATCCTTGTCCCCCGGCAGATGGTCGATATGTGTAATGAACTATGTATATCATTTTGAAAAATGAGATCACCTTGAGTTAGTTGGCCTCCGTATAGTGCATTTCAAGTTAATGAACAGACTCAAAACAAACGTGTTCCCTCTTAAACTGCTACACTCTTTATATGTGAATGGACAAATTGTACACAGACACAGAAAGTCTCTGAGTTTGACTGATGTCCAGACAGTCCGTTTTTTACTGGGAATGATTCCAGCAGCAATGTTGATCTTTACCCTATATATTGTTACTCGTCTAAATCTGTCCTCTAGACCAGTGGTTTTCAAACTGTGGGTCGCGACCCACTTGTGGGTCACACAGTGAGAAAAGTTGGGTCGCACAAAGGCACTTAGCTGCATTTACGTTACGATGAGTGAAACAAAACCAGTCCGATTAATGACCAAACGACTCTTAAGTGACGATTCTTTTAAGGAATCATTTAAAAACACACACACACACACACACACACACACACACACACGCACACACGCACACACGAACTGTTTTCTACTACTAAATGAAGATGTGTTTTTTCCCATATTTCCATTTTAACATTTTATGGTGGGTCTTGAGGTTGATTATACTTGTCTAGGTGGGTCCTAGAATGAAAAAGTTTGGGAACCCCTGCTCTAGACAGGCCGATACCAACTCAATAACTTGCACTTATACACTGATCTTGGACTGTTTTTTTTACAATACAATAATAGCAGTAGCAGCACAGAACTCTTTTCATTTCTCTGAACAAGAATAACAAATGCATGTAACAAGTGTGAAAGACAGAGGAAGTGGTCACATGCCTTTGTGCTGGTAAGGCATAAATATGACATTGTAGCTCAGGCTATGAGTGGCCTTTTTAAAGAAAGACACAATCTTGTTTAAGGTTTATAGTGTGTCAGATGAGTGTGAAGACAGGAGAAGACCTCAAGTGCTTATTCAAGTCCAAGGCATTACATTCATTTACTGGCTTACTAAGAGCAGGAAATCAATGTGGTTTTCATAATGGGCACATTTGCTGAGGTCTGAATCCGAGTGCGATTGACCCAGTGGATAATATTGAATATGAATATTGACTGTTGGAAATGGATATTTTTAATGACGTTTGTAAAAAAAAATGTAATTGATCAAGAAATAGGGATTCAACAACAGATGGGATTGAGACACATGGAGACAGTGGACCGTATGTCAATATTACATGAGGTTTCAACCAATATAAAGTATTTCTGCAGAGATTCATGTGAATATAAAGATATACTATTTTCATCTGATCGGCCACCGAATGGGAGATTCAGGTGGTGGAGCCATGGAGGGCGGAGCCGTGGAAGACTCAGGTGGCAGAGCCATGCTAGGTGGAGCCATGGAAGGCCCAGGAGGCGGAGCCGTAGAAGGTTCCGGAGACAGAGGCGTGGAAGGCGGAGCCATGGAAGGCTCAGGAGGTGGAGCCATAGAAGGTTCTGAAGGCGGAGCCGTGGAAGGCTCAGGAGACGGATTTATGGAGGATGGAGCCATGGAAGGCTCAGGAGATGGAGCCGTGGAAGGCTCAGGAGGCGGAGCCGTAGAAGGTGAAGCCGTGGAAGGCTCAGGAGGCGTGGAAAGCTCTGGAGGCGTGGAAGGCTCAGGAGGCGGAGCCGTGGCAGGCTCGGGAGGCAGAGCCCTGGAAGGCTCAGGAGACGTGGAAGGCTCGGAAGGCAGAGCCCTGGAAGGCTCGGGAGGCGGAGCTCTGGCTGGTTCGGGAGGCGGAGCCCTGGAAATCTCGGGAGGCAGAGACGTGGAAGGCTCGGGAGGCGGAGACGTGGAAGGCTCAGGAGCCATGGAAGGCTCGAGAGGCGGAGCCGTGGGAGGCTTGAAAGGCGGAGCCGAAGGAGGCTCGAGAGGCAGAGCCATGGGAGGTTCGGGAGGCGGAGCTCTGGCTGGCTCGGGAGGCGGAGCCCTTGAAGGTTTGGGAGACGGAGCACTGGAAGGCTCAGGAGGTGTTGGCTCTAGGACGATCGAGGCTACCGGCACTGGCTCTGGGACGGTCGAGGCTACAGGCGCTGGCTCTGGGACGGTCGAGGCTACAGTCAAGTCAAGTCAAGTCAATTTTATTTGTATAGCGCCTTTCACAACACACATCGTTTCAAAGCAGCTTTACAGAAGTTCAGCATTAACAGACGATAAAAATGTAATGTCTATAAAGTCGATAAATCATCATCCTTGTGCAGGGCTCCAAACTGCGACTAAAAATGGTCGCATTTGTGACCAAATAAATTTATTTGTGAGTGTAATTTCTGTCAAGGTCGCCATTGGCGACATTAAAAGGTTACTCCCTTTTGGTTTTAAAATTTGCATTACATTTCCCGAGATACATAACAAAAGTTTATATCAAAGAAATAGCGGGGAAAACGGAGTTCATTGCGGGAACTAACAATTTCAAAAAAGAGACTGTTAGAAAACACGGTGACAGTAACAAGCATAAAAATGCACGTGATCACATAATTGCGAAGAATGCTCCACAGACTACACTGTTAGCGAGCTGCGGGACGAAAAGGAATGGATGGAGTTAAAAAATTTAAAATATTTGGCGCCTGTTTTTCCCCCTGTAGGAGCCATTGGCTCCTTAATTGATTGTTTTTTTTGTTTGGAGCCCTGTTGTGGAATTAGATAAGATATGATTCTTTATCGTGTTTAAAAATAATTAAATAATAATTGTATTAATAACCCCGGTAATAACCGCTCTGGGACGGTCGAGGCTACAGGCGCTGGTTCTGGCTCTGGGACAGTCGAGGCTACAGGTGCTGGCACTGGGACGGTTGAGGCTGGCAATGCTGGCTCTGGGACAGATGAGTCTGGCAACGCTGGCTCTGGGACGGATGAGGCTGGCAATGCTGGCTCTGGGACGGACGAGGCTGGCAACGCTGGCTCTGGGACGGACAAGGCTGGCAACGCTGGCTCTGGGACGGACGAGGCTTCCAGCTCGTTGGCCTTGGCAGGTGTGGGCGTTGGCTCATTGGCCGTGGCAGGCATGGGCGTTGGATCATTGGCCGTGGCAGGCATGGGCGTTGGATCGTTGGCCGTGGCAGGCGTGGGTGTTGGCTCGTTGGCCGTGGCAGGCGTGGGCTCGTTGGCCGTGGCAGGCAGAGACTGGAGAGCAGAAGCTTTTCCTCTTCTCCTCCTCCTCCAGACAGACGAGGCTTGCAACGTTGGTTCTGAGGCGGATGAAACATCCAGTTCGTTGGCTGTGGCAGGCGTGGACGACACAGAAGCTGGAACCAGGATTGCGAGGGGTGGTTCCTCTGCAGGGCGTTGGCTCGTTGGTCGTGGCAGGCATGGGCATTGACTCGTTGGCCGTGGCAGGCAGAGACTGGAGAGCAGAAGCCTTTCCTCTTCTCCTCCTCCTCCGGACAGACAAGGGTGGCAACGCTAGCTCTGAGGCAGACGAAACATCCAGTTCGTTGGCCGTGGCAGGCGTGGACGACACAGAAACTGGAACCAGGATTGCGAGGGGTGGTTCCTCTGCAGCGTGTGTTTCCAGAACTAACTCCACATACTCCTTCCATGTATAATTTCTGGTCTCCGGCAATTCCCCCCATCGGTGTGTTGGTATTCCGACCCAATAAAGATTCTTCAGGGCTTCATCGCTGAAACCGGTGTGGATGGCAACGGTGGAGAAAAAATAGGAGAACTCTCGAACAGTGAGATCCGCCAGGATTAACTTGTTGATGAACACCGCTAGATCCATTTTAAGGTCAGTTGTTCTGTTACGAAAGGGCAGACTAGAAGTGAGGATCTACTTGCAGTTTATTGAAATAACACAAACGATGAACAGGTTAACTAAAAACACAAGGAACAAAAGAAACATCCACGATGGGAAAACCAAGATAAATACAACAGAAACATCCACGAAGGGCACGGGCAGGAACAAGGTCAACGGCAGACATACAGTAAGATTTAACATTTAACAACTAACAAAAGACTGATAAAACAACACGGCTTTTATACACAAAGTATAACGAAAAATTAAGCACAGGTAAAAACAATGACAGACAGATGGCAGTGATGAGAGCAGGGAATTATGGGAGGTGTAGTCCAGGAGAGATGACAGGGGAGAAACACAGGCCAGACAACAGTGGAATCGTGACAAGTGTAGCTGTGTGTCATATACATTTATGCATTTTGGCAGATGCTTTTATCCAAAGCGACATACAGTGCATTTATTACAGGGACAATCCCCCCCTAGCAACCTGGAGTTTAGTGTCTTGCTCAAGGACACAATGTGGTGGCTGTATGGATCAAACCAGCAACCTTCTGATTAACAGATATGTGCTTTAGCCAACTACGCCACCACTACTCTAGATACACAAAGAAAAGAAAAAAGAAAAACCTGTTGGCAGTAAGGAATTCTGCCAAAGATCAGATGGTATATTTGAGCACAACCACTGATCTCAGATCTGTGAGACATGAGTAACATCTACAGTCTTAAGTGATAGAAAAGGAGGAAGTGATCACCATCTGTGACAGTGTTTATGGGTTTCTCTATACAAGAATGAGAGCGGAAATCTTGTTCACAACAATAATGAGAGCAAACACAAGACTGATGTGAAATCAGTATTACATTAGTAATGTGTACATATGAAGTCTTAAATGTTAAAAGGTGACCAGGCTCAGAGTCAGGATGTTTGTGGCCGTTTTGAAAGATGTGTGAGTGAATAACCAAATAAGGAAAAACACCAAGAAACAAAACAACTAACTAATAAAGACACACACTTTCAAACTCTTAAGATGTTGTTTTATTCATCTATTAGGATTCATGATTGCAGTCACTAATGAGATTAATATTCATGGATTCAGTGGAAGATCCGTCACAATTCGATGTTCTTTTCATTGGGCTCAGAACTACAGGAAGTATTTCTGCAGAGATCCATGTAATAATGAAGATAAACTAGTTTCATCTGATCGGTCATCTAATGGGAGATTCAGACTGGATGATTTTGGAAAGGGAATCTTCAGAGTGACCATCAGTGGACTACAGGAGTCAGATTCTGGCATTTACTGGTGTGCAGTGGACAGACCTGTGGCAGTGGACACATATAATAAAGTGACTCTGACCGTTTCTAAAGGTACAAATCATGTATAGTGATGCTTTCTAGTGTATTATTTAAAGCATATATATTCATATTTGCATATAAATGTTTATTAAATTTTTTTTACTTTTTTGTACTTCTCTCTCACTCAGATATCACCACACTCCCACACCAAGTCACACAACCATCTACAAAAGTGTACACAACAGTGCCGTCACCTACACCAACAACACATAAAGAACCTGAATCTTCTACAACAAGCAGAACCTCCAGATATTCAACTCCTGATGACCTCACACACTTACCTTCAGTAACAAGTAACAACTTCATCAGCATCTTTGTTCAGTCATGTATTGTCAAACACTTCAACAGGAATTGTTCACCCAACAAATTTCAATTGTCACTATTTATGTAATTTGCTACATATTAATAAATTACATAGTTCAATGTACTGTACATGCTTTTTATGTTTCACTGACCGATACAATACTGCTCTTGGACTTTATACTGACACCTCTTGGAGTGAAAGCAGCATTACATCAAAGTTTTCAGTTTCCAATGCAGTTGCAAGTGTACACTGTTCACAAGGATTTTCATCATGAATAATTTATTTTATTACGAAAGTCTCTTTTCCCTATTGTTCAGTGTCTGTGTACACTTCACTGTATGCTGCTGGTGGTCTGGTCGTCATGGTGATCATACTTGCAGTTGGATTGGTCGCTGTTCTCAAGTTTAAGAAGAAAGTGCACACATCAGCAAGTATGAACATACATGCAAAAACATCATGCAAATATCAATACTGTAGGAAAATAATGGCAGGTAAAAATACTAATGAAGCCAGTATGGTCTTTTGCTTTTCAGTTAAGGAATGTCACAATGAATGTAGAGTTGAAGAGGTGAGTGATGCTTAAACATCAACTTCATATTACTTAGCAAAGACTCCGCAGCCATATTACAAGTTGACTTTGGTTTCTTAATTCAGGTTAACAGTATTTATGAGAATGATCATCCCGACGTGCAGTTGAAATCGAACCACAAGACAGAAGTCCCAACAAGCCAATCAGATTCAGTCTATAAGAATGTAAAACTCAGCATGGGGAAGTCAGATACAGTTTATGGAAATCTCTGATGCTGACATTCCTCAATGAGAGTGAAGATAAAACTCAAGACCAGGAAACTGATGGCAAACATTTCTACATCATATGCTTTCAAGTCATAAACAAATGCAATAAAAAATTTGAACGAAAATATCAATAAATTCAATTTACAGTATATTACTAAATGCATTTATGTACCAAGTATTTAGAGCTTCCTCAAATGACCACAGGGGGTGTCATGTCTGATTTTTATTTTCTAATTACTGTCATTTTGCAATTGTTTTGACGTTCCCTTTGGTGACTGTTAAAATTTGCCCACCCATTAGGTATTAGGGACCCCCATAAGAAGCAAAAAATAGACTTAGGGGGTCCCCAAGATACTAATAGTTTAGTTAAAAATAATGACAAATCTGATTAAATTAATTCAGTGGATATGGTACATTTTGTGAATTAATCATTTACAATAAGTTTGTTTATAGGCTTGTTGTCATGTCTCTTTAAAATGTAAATGCCCCACCACACATCCTTGACATGACTGCTTGCTTGGTGCCGCACTGGTGATGCTAACGTTAGCTAAAAAAATGGAGAATAATAAACCTCCACTCGCAGGCAGGAAGAGAAAGCTTCTTTCTATATATATCTTTCCACTATATCTATCCACTCCATGTCGGGGCTTTTGTATTCTTTGCATAAATTGAAAACATTTAGGCTTACACATCTTCCACGTTTGCCTGCTCCTGCTTCCAAAAGCATAAAAGAGCCACACCAGATGTTGGTTAGTGGAGCATTTGGTGTGCTTTAAAAACACTGGAGCGACAATCAGTCTTTGTCTGGCCTTGAATGTTGTAATACTTAGTCTATGCGCACTCATGGAAGGACTCTTCGTCTTATGTTTAGACTCATGGAAACACTCTTCGTCTTATGTTTACCTGGATTGTTTGTGTCTCAGATTTGACTTCAGATACATGTTGTCTACGAGTGCCGTTTATATTGAAAAAGAGACTTTCCTTGTTTGATTTTCCAAGAATATTCACTTAGCTACTTCAAAGTTATATTTTGGAACTACTATGTTTATTCCTACCTGCATTGAGGAACATGTTATGTTCAGTTCTCCATTTCAGTTTATACCAAGCCTGAGTATGCATTACTGTTTGAATTGCATTCCTCATTTGAGATTTTCGTTATCTCTGCTTCTGAAGAAATTTGATGCTTACCTGTCCTGAGTTTTGTTCTAATCCAAGGAGATGTTGATGATACTAGCCAGTGAATACTTACATGTCATGAGTTTTGGTAAATGTCTTCACCCACTGGTTCCTGAAATTACCTTGATGGCTTTTACGGATGAATGTTGAGTTGAATTATGAGAATCTCCTGTGGACATGCCTATGTTAAACTTATCAACTATTCTAAAGACTGTATCCTGTTTGTCCAGATGTCCTGCACTATTTGAATAAAGCTCCCACACCTGGGTTCATAACTAAATCTCCTCTCTATAGTATCATTATAGTCCGCTAGTATTTTGCCATCCTTTTGCTACTGTATAAGGAATAAAAATAAGTCCTTAAACAGGTCCTTTGAAGTTACTGACTGCTCATATGAATCATATGATAAAGGAAATGTCTTATTTTTTTCCTCCCAAATTTGGAATGTCAATTCCCAATGCACTCTAGGGCCTGGTGGTGGCAGAGTGACTCACCTCAATCTGGGTGGCAGAGGACAAATTTCAGTTGCCTCTGCATCTGAGATTGTCAATCCATACATCTTATTGCATGGCTTGTTGAGCACATTACTGCAGAGACATAGCGCATGTAGAGGCTTCACACTATTCTCCGCGGCATCCACGTTCAACTCACTACGCTCCCCACTGAGAGCAAGAACCACATTATAGTGACCACGAGGAGGTTTTCCCATGTGACTCTACCTTCCCTAGCAACCGGGCCAATTTGGTTGCTATGGAGACCTGGCTGGAGTCACTCAGCATGTCCTTGATTCGAACTCACCACTCCACGTGTGGAAGTCAGCGTCTTTACTCGCTGAGCTACCCAGGCCACAAAACATAACTTTTCAATGCTGGCAACCAGTTAATCTTTTAATATTTTTTTTAAAGAAACCAAAGACTAAAGCACTTCCTGTTGCTCGGAAAATGAAGCTCCTCTCTTTTTAGTAGAATATTAGCATGTGCTTTGATTCTGAAGGAAACCTATCTTAAAATCCGACGTAAAAAACAAAACAAAAATAATAATAATAATAATAATTCGGTCCTCAAAATTTGACATTTAATCCGAACGTGGCCTCACAGTGTGTAGGTGCATGCAGGAGAGACATATTTAAGCTATTAACTGATTTTCGATGGCCAAATGAATATTTGAAATATTTTGGGGGATATTTATTATTAAGAATATATGTATTGAAAAGACGTTACTTTAAATAGGCTGCTGTATAAAGTACTAAGCTTATGATTTCTGTTCAAAAAATTCCCCTAAATGGGAACAAATTTGATCACTTATTCTTGTTTGCTTTGGGTGAGGTAAGTCGCTTATATTGAGCTTGTTTTTCCAAAACATGTACCTTGTTTCAATTGTGATATCTGGAAATACTGCAACTGGTATTTCACCCACCTTTAGCACAGAGTAATGTCATTCTAAAAAGAACATTTTTACCCATTCTCTTGTTTTGTAACTGGTTACAATTTGGAAAGGAGGCTGTGGAACCTCAGAACGAACTGAAATAAATAGTATTTTGTTTTTAGTCCCTGATCTAAACAGTTGTCTTTCAACATGGCAAAAAAGTTGTGAAGGCCAAATACAGATACTTCCGTATGAATAATTGTGGGTTCAACTTGCTTTCTCACACTGATCTGAGACCAGATTTCCAAGCATAAAATGTAGAACATACTTCTGATAACCATCTTAAAGCTGATCAGTGTAAAATGTATTTCCGAAATGTGTGAAACAGCAGATGAATTACACTGATCTAGGAACAGTTAATTCAGCTCAATTGTTTATACCCATACTGACTGTGACCAGAATACTGATATCAGAAATGGGGACAGAGGAAGTGGTCGTTAAGCTCTGCCTTTTGAGTGTGCTCATGAGTTTGTGCATAGTTGAAGTTGTTTGTGGTCTCTGCATGGTTAACTTCTCAGAACAACACAAAGCTCACATCATTACAACTCAGTAATGGCACTTATGGGCTGTTGAGTCAGTTAAACTAGGAAATAAGATTTAGAATATTTTATCTGATGTAATCGGGATTGCCAAAATGAAATTCATCTCTGTTTTCTGGACTTGGATCTTTATGTCAGGTCAGTTCTCTCAATATAAAAAACGATTTTCTTAATCCAATGGCAGGAGAGTCTTTTATCTGTTCTGACCAAGATTTTCCCTGTTTGGGTGAACTATTCCTTTAATGTCATATGTAAAGAGGGTCGAAGACGACACCTGCAGACCACCAGAAGTTGTTGTGTCTTTTTTTCTTGTTCACGATTTGCTTGTATTGTGTAACTTTCCTCATCTTTTTCTCTCACAGTAATACGAATCTCAGGCACAGTAAAGGACCTGCATGGATACACAGGAAGATGCATCATAATTCCATGTTCCTTTACTTGGGCTCAAAGCAACAGAAAGTATTTCTGCAGATATCCGTGTAAAGACAAAGCTGATAATCTAGTTTCATCTGATCGGTCACCGAATGGGAGATTCAGACTGGAGGATTATGGGAATAGGATCTTCAATGTGATCATCAGTGAACTACAGGAGTCAGACTCTGGGATTTACTTGTTTGGAGTGCAGAGAATTGGTCTAGACACATATTGTGAGGTCAATCTGACAGTATCTAAAGGTAAGACCAATGGACTGTATAATGTTTGATGTATGGTTTAATCATCGTACACAACATTTGTACTTTTTGTGATTATACTTTATTTTTCTAATTAATTATTTCTCTTCTCGCACACACACACACACACACACACACACACACACACACACACACACACACACACACACACTCACTTCTGTATTCTCACACATTTTTACAATTGTTCCTTCCACTTCCCATTCACACACACACACAGCCAACAAACACACAAGCACACTCAAACCTGTTTACACACACTTTTCCACATCTCAGTTGAATCCTCAACCAGTAGCAAGATCCGAGTCACAACCCTCCACAATAAGATCATTCTCTACGCCAGAAGACATCGCAATCTCATCTTCTATACAAGGTACCAAGTTTTTGCATGTGTGTGTATTATTCTGCACTACACAAAAAAAATGATTAACAATAAAAATAAAAAAAATCACACTCATTACTCATACGCAGCCAAAGTGTTCTTTAGCAGAAAAGATGGACATCATACCAATCAAGCAATGCTACGATGAGATCTACATCCAGTTGTCTCTGCCTCACTATTTTCTCTAATATCGAACCTGTCCAAAAAGACAACCTCAAAAACATCCTATCATGCCATTGTGTAAAGTCTCATTCTTGACACACACCCTTCATTTAAAGCACACACGTTCATACAAAGTGTCCTCAATGCAAGCGAGTGGCATAACACATCAGAACTGAGCAGCTGATACAGTTCTAAACCAGAAATTAGACTGCAGCTAACTTCCCCCCACCCGACCAAGTCTGCAGATTCCACACGAGTCTCTCTCTCTCTCTCTCTCTCTCTCTCTATGTTTTTAGGTCCTCTGGTGTTCACTGCTGTGTGTCTGACTGTGACTCTGCTAATATTTGGACTGGTTCTCGGTGTATGGAAAAGACAAAAGAGACATTCCAGTGGTATGTGAAAATGCACTATGTAAAAATATCATATAATATGTTTTTAGTATATGTACAAAGTGTTTCTCTTGCAACAGTCCGAGCTACTGCTGATGCTGAAATCAGAGATGCCACATGCAGCACACAGGTAATAGAAACAGATAATAATAACTCGATGACTCTCAGAGCATGTGTATAAACTGGGTTTATCTGGCTAATATGATTGTGAGAAGTGACAACAGGACTGAGTAATGCTCACTGACTTCATGTTATTCTAATGAGGGAACGCAGGAACACTGTGTCCTCTAGTGGACGTTTGTGAAGTACATGATCTCTATTACCGATGAGGCATTGTGAAATAAGTTTAGGTGCATTGTGAAGTAAAACCCAAGATATTTGATCATATGTAATATGCCTAGTCATTGAATTGCTGCTGTTGTTGATTTGACAGACTACTGTGTATGAGGAGATCACAGACACTCAACAGCAGACTTGCACCATTTGTTTGACTGTATATTCAAGTCCTGCCACCAATCAGATTCAAGAACCTCCATTATACTCAACCCTTTCCATTTAAGCAGAATCCTATAGCACCAATCAATCTCCAAACTCCAGCACTGATGCAGCCCCTTCTGTTACATATACATCCATTTACAAACGTGAACTGAAAGCATATATTAGATCAGAAGACAGTAACATTGTAGCAGGTGACATGTAGAGATTAAAGTGGTGAGCTAATAGGAGAAGTTAGGGATGGCAGAAAGACTGGTATGGACAGCGTGTTTGTTACCAGTCGGAGTTTGGGATCCTAACCCTTGAAAATGGTTGCAAGAATTTTATGTTTTGGAACATTGAGTCTGATATAAAAATGATGTGTCTGAGTTTGCTTTGTTTTTAAGGGGGGTGGGTATTGCTTCAACATACAATTGTGAGGGCAAACTTTGGTAATCATCTGCCCTTGCAATTGTAGCTGTATTGGGGCTAAAAGCTAACAGGAAGCTGAAAAACATGTCAGGGCATGTGTTTTGTAGTGCTGGTTCGAGTAAGAGCAGGGAGTCATCACACTTTTTTATAGATCTTTAGGGTAAGTTACAGCTCTGTGAAAAGTATTTGCCCCCCTCCTGATTTATTCTATTTTTGTGTATTTTTCATATAAAATGATTTTAGATCTTCAAACGAGATTTAACATAAAACAAAGGCAACCTGAGTAAACATAAAATTCTGTTTTCAAATATACACACACATATATATATATATATATATATATATATATATATGTGTTGAAGCAAAAAAGTTAACCAAATTTCATTCTGCTCCAGACTATGCATATTGGGTGATGGGGCGGTCATTAAAGTAGGTGACAAATATACAAAAAGCTGGGTCCAAACTAGTGTAATGATTGGCAGACAGATTCATTTCAAGAACGGTTCGCCAAATTGGATAGGGTGGCGGCATTTAAAAAGATGTCATATAAACTACTTGGCAAAATAGGCATGTATGGTAAGAAATGGGACAGGTATTTGGCCGAGGGATTGTCATTGAGGACAATGTGGAGAGAAACAGAATTGTGATGATAATTGTTAAGTAATTGTTAAGTAATTGTTAAGTTTATTATGTGTATATGTTCTGTTTGTTCCATATTTCACACAAGAATCAATACAAATTATGTTGTTCTGGTTCTGTTGTTTCCAGGCAAGGGTTTTCGATCTTTTCACTTTTTTTATTTTAAATAAAATAAGTTAAACAGTGACCACTTGTGGACATTTATGTAGCACTGATTAAATAGCACTGTCACATAGTTTGTTTTAGCACTGCCTGTTATTTATTTAGTTTTTAGTTTTTGTGGGCAAAAGTATGAAGTAGACAACATTTTCCTGTCTGCTACCTTATATGTAACAGCTCATGCAGGATAGTTTCTACTGAATTGCTTGAAGAAGCATCACAATGAGATACACATACAGCATCACGGGTTACAAAAGGAAGTGGTCATTAGGGGATGTGCATGCATTTGTGGTATTTAAGGGTTATGAAGACAAACATGCATAATTACCTAATAGACAATGTTTCATCAGCTGGAGAATTAAAGTACCCAGTAAACTGAGAGAAAGCATAAACTAAATCTGCGTAACTACTCAAAATGAAGTCCTTCTGCAATGTTTGGTTCTGGATCCTTCTGTCATGTCAGTTCTGCTCATATTTATGACTTTCACAGTACAGTGAGGAGAAATAATTTTATTTGAGAGGCTCGTTTTCATTTCTTTTAAAGTCTACCATTTTTTAATCAAGATACTCAATTTTTATTCAAGATACTTGACTTTCGTTCAGAGGCACACATTGTTTCTTGGTCTTAAAAAGTACAAATTTTGCAGTTTAAATAAAAAAAAGTTTTCCCTTGCTCATATTCTAGTACGATCAGCTCATTTAAGAGTTCACCAAAAACAAAATGAAAAACGTGTAAGTATTCAGACCACTTTATTTATTGTTTTTTTTCTCACATTTTATGTTTTCACATCAATCTACACTCCACGTACCGGAATGACAAAGCAAAAAAAAAAAAAAAAAGTAATAATTTGATAACTTTGAAAATGTATATTATATTTATATCATTTACATAGGCATTCAGACGACTGATGCTTCCACCACCGTGCTTCTTCATTGGTATGGTACTGCGCGGGTGATGAGTTGTACCTGGTTTCCAGACATGATGCTTTGAGCTGAGGTCAAACAGTTCAATCTTTGTTTCATCATACCAGAAAATCTTGTTTCTCACTTTCTGAGAGTCCTCTAGGAAGAGTCCTCGTTGTTCCAAATTTCTTCCATTTAAGAATTATGGAGGCAGCTGTGCTCATGGGAACCTTCAGTGCAGCTGAAATGTTTCTGTACCCTTCCCCAGATCTGCCGTGACACAATCCTGTCTCTGAGCTCTGCAGGCAGTTCCTGTGACCTCATGGCTTGGTTTTTGCTCTGATATGCATTTACAGCTGTAGATTTTATATAGACAGGTGTGTGCCTTTCCAAATCATGTCCAATCAATTGAACTGGCCACAGGTGGACTCCAATCAAAGTGTAGAAACATCTCAAAGAGGATCCAGAGGAATGGGATGCACCTGAGCTAAATTTATAGTGTCATAGCAAAGGGTGTGAATACTTATGTCAATGTGATATTTCAGTTTTTAATTTTTAATACATTTCATCAAAAAGTTATCAACAATCAGGTTTTTTGCTTTGTCATCATGGGGTATGGGTGTTGATTGATGTGAAAAAAATAATAATAATTGAAAGCATTTTAGCATAAGGCTGCAACACAACAAAATGTGAAAAAAATAAGGGGTCTGAATAATTTCTGAATGCACTGTATGTTTTTCTGAAATCGTATCACTATATTTCTTTCATGGAACACAAAAGGAGACATTGCTTCAATCACTTTCATTCTATGGAAAAACGTTTTGTAACATTTGACTATTTGTATATAGTAGAATGCCATAAAAACAAAACTTTATGAGAAAGTGTTTTTAACTACACATTGTCAATTACAAGCCGTCGGTAAAGCAAGTATATTTAATTATCAAATTATACATGAAAAACAATAACCAAGAGTTAAGTGAGACATTAAGTTATTGGACAGATTCACCGCATGAGTGAATCCAGTTTAAACTGCCTGGGTATCTCAGCGAGTAAAGACGCTGACTACCATCCCTGGACTCGAGAGTTTGAATCCAGGGTGTGCTGAGTGACTCCAGTCAGGTCTCCTAAGCAACCAAATTGGCCCAGTTTGCAAGGGAGGGTAGAGTCACATGGGGTAACCTCCTCGTGGTCGCTATAATGCGGTTCACTCTCAGTGGGGTGCATGGCAAGTTGTGCGCGGATTCCGCAGAGAGTGCAGTGAAGCCTCCACATGCGCTATGTCTCTGCAGTAACGAACCCAACAAGCCACGTGATAAGATGCGCAGATTGACGATCTCAGACGCGGATGCAACTGAGATTCATCATCCACCACCTGGATTGAGGCGAGTCACTACGCCACCACGAGGACATAGAACACATTGGGAATTAGGCATTCCAATTTGGGGAGAAAAAGGGAAGAAAAAAAAATTGCAGTTGTATTGCTCACTTGAAGCGACCCCAGAAGCACATTATCAGAGATTGTACTGAGATTACGTAGGTTAGGTGCCAATCCACACATTGGTGTTCCAATGCCAACACATTGAGCTGTGGCACTCATGCACAAGTTTGAATCCGACTTGGGACATTTGCCAAAAAGAATGTAAAATTGAACATGTGGCCATGGGCAACTGAGAGAAGGGGGAAGAAAATCATTTATTAAACATACATATCATATTTCCATACCATTGAACTACAGGCAGTATATGATATTCTCTGGCCCTTGATTATGACAGCAGCAACAATCAGCATTCTGGTCCGGTGTAAAAGGGGAAAGTCCACTCAAATCAAAAGTTAAACAAAAGGAAGTGGTCTTTAGGTTCTGCATTTGAGTGTGTGTGGGTGTCCAGAAACTACTTGCAAGATTAGGTTTGAGCACTGAGGACAAGCATACATTTACTACTGAGCATGCTAGTTTAACAGACCAGTCAATATTAGAGCTTTAAAAGATTGCTGAATTTGAGTCAAGACAATTGGAACTGGACTTGAGCGATAAGGATTTCAGAAAATGAAGTTCTTCTGTATTCTCTGGCTCTGTATGTTTCTGTCAGGTCAGTCCTCTCTATATTAAAAATAGAAACATTACAGTGTGGGTGACCCATTAGTTTGCTTTTAATGATAAGAGTGTCTCAAATAGTGGTCGACCGATATGGGCTTTTTAATGGCTGATGCTGATGCGATATCAAGAGAGCAGCATGGCCGATAGGCCAATAAAATGCCGATATATCACACAATTTAATATGGTAAATAACAAACATAAATTTGCTAAATTAATAATTATAAACTCTTATTTAGCACTTATATTTACTCAATTTCCCACAAAGCTTTGCCTTTGTAAAAAATAATCTAAAAAATGAAATTGTATTTTAAATGGTAGATAGCAGGCTCTTCTGATTTCTGTTTATTTAGGCAATTTTAGGCATTTACACATGAAGAAACTGTTGATATATTACGAAGAAGGCAATAAAAGTGCACACTGTAGTCCAAAAGCCATGGATGGCCTGTCCACATTAGCAAATCGCATTTACTCAAAAAATAAACCAATCAAACCAATTGTACATAGTGGGTAAGCCATTTACTTATAGCACAAGTGAAGCATTTTTACTTTGAAGTTGCACTCACGCGCTCGTGCGAATCCAGCGGGAGCCGCATTCTCCTGACAGTTTCAATGGCCTGTATTACCTGCTTGGATTGTCACGGAGTGACCATCGTGATTTGTGAACTTTTGATCCTGATCCTGAAGTTTGGATTCTGGCTGATAGAATTCGTGCTTCAGAAGAAGATATTAGCTGAGCGCTCAACGGGAAGAAAACACTGGATTTTCGTGAGGTTCGTGAATTACATCTGTTTAAGCGAGACATCTGACGATATATAATAGAAATGTTATTGATATCTGTTTTTTATAATTAGAAAAGTAAGATAAGTGACAGGGAACTGCTAAGGAGAGGCTGATATAATATGTGATTTAAAGGTAAATAAATTAGCTCTCCACAGGACGCTGGATCTGCTCAAGTTTTGTGAGGTTTGTTTGTTATATTTGCAGACGGTCTATGATAATAGATTTTTGGTATTTGGTTTTTATCATTAGACAAGACAGTTAAAATGTACAGGGAACTGTTGAGGAGAGAGAGGGAGAATGAACCAGGTGAACACTTTAACATTATAAGCTCAAACGCGTCTGCCGCGGCTCTGATATGCGGACCGTTTAAATGAGACTGTGTTGCAAACCGGTCTATTGCTGTAGTAACATGATGGCACGTAACAACAAAACAAACCGTGACTGGTCGGTTACATGTCTCAGTCCCTTTACATGCAAGCAGGAGATTTTCGGCATCCGCGGGGCCAATAAATCGGACGATATTCTGACTTTTTTCATTATCGCATCAGCCGATTTATTAGCCCCGGCGATATATCGGTCAGGCGCTGTCTCAAAATGAGCTTCTGTATGAAATTTAACACCTTCGACAATGAATTTCAAGACAATTTCTGTCAGATTTCAAATCTTTTCAAAACTTTGACCATATAATCTACATTTATCTTTATACCTGTTCTTCAGGTTTACATACTTTTAAATGTTTACAATAAACATTTAGCAATAATACATTTAATTGCAAACAAAATAAAATAAACTGTTTGTAAAGAGATCATACTTCCTATTATAATATTAATTGAGAATACGAAAGTGTAACAGTTACTTTTTCAAATAAATAACTGAAACTGAACAACCTTGTAGAGGAAGTGATAATCCAGATATACACCATTTTTTTTTTAGCCCTAATAAAACCGACTATGAACACAGTGTGAGTGTGTGTCCAAAATACAGGAAGTACCCTAAACAAGTCCCAAACGAACCATAAAAAAGCCTCATTGAAAAAGTTAATTTCAAGTCCTTAAAAATACACCAAATACCCTTAGTAAGCATGGCTGTGCATGGAGGGCTCAGTAACAGAGGCCAACTGCTTTATTTTATCCAACAGAAATTAAGACTTCAACTACTGATGGCATTTCTGCTAATGGATACATGGAACAAAACATCACAATTTCATGTTCTTTTACTTGGGCTCAAAACAACAAGAAGTATTTCTGTAGAGATCCGTGTAAAGACAGAGATATTCTAGTTAAATCTGAACACTCACTTGGGAGATTTAAACTGAAGGATTTTAAGAATGGGACCTTCATTGTGACCATCACTGAACTACAGGAGTCAGACTCTGGGGTTTACTGGTGTGCAGTGGAACGGCTTGGTATAGACTCGTTTCATAAGGTGACTGTGCGTGTATCTAAAGGTAAGAATGCTGTGCACTATTTTGCATTTCATTACTATACAACACATTCTTTTCATTTCACATTAATGGCTGACACACACACCTCCTATACCAGGGACAGGTTTTAAAATACAACTGACCACACCAAAATGTCATGTTTCCACACCTTCAACTACAGAAGACAGCATAACCACATCGGCATCAACAGGTAACACAGAGTTCTGTCAATCTCAGCATGGGTGGACTAATCAAAATCATACATTATAGTATTATTAATTTGATATTAAGATGGTTGTATGGTAATGTTTATATATATTTTGAAACCATGTGGTAATGCTAATGTTTGGATAATCCAGTAAATTCAATGCCTTGCTATTAAACTTCATTTCATGTTATTAATTAATTAATACATTTTTGGATGTAAAATGCATGAATGACAAAACACATTTGCCAAAATCACAATATGAGTTGTATTTGTGTGTGTGTGTGTGTGTGTGTGTGTGTGTGTGTGTGTGTGTGTGTGTGTGTGTGTGTGTTTTTAACATTGTGGGGAGAATTTGTCGGTCCCCCTGTGGAAAAATACTAAATTCTGTTTTTTGAAAATGCAAAAATGCCGAAGGTTTTCTGTGAGGGTTAGATTTAGGGGTTGTGTTAGGGGCTAGAATCTAAAGTTTGTACAGTATAAAAACCCTTATATATATGGAAAGTCCCCATAAAATATGGAAACCCAATGTGTGTGTGTGTGTGTGTGTTTGTGTGTGTGTGTGTGTGTTTGTGTGTGTGTGTGCGTGCATGCGTGCGCTTTAGTAACCATACATTATATATGATTCCAATTCACAGGCTTTCAATTCAGATTTGATTCAATTCTGGTTAATTTGAAAGTTTCTTACTTTGTTTTTACAAAATGATTCACTTTAAAAAATTAAGCTGAGCTCAAACACCATATGCAGTTCAACTGCAATATATTTAACAGATAACCTGTATAGTGAAATCTCAACTATTTTACAGTTCTACCGGTGTCACAAAATTTCTATGTATCTTCAAGGTTGCTTAAACCATGTTGCTTCCTCCTCCCTTTTAGAGCTTAGTGAAACAGCTACTGAAGCTTTCTTTGGCAAAGGCAAAATGGCAGGTGAGTTGCACCCTCTTCTGATCTACAATGGCATTTAACTCATGTAGAAATAGCCCTGTGATGGTTTTCTTCTATTCTTAGATAAAGATTCAACTTAATGCGTATTTTAATGCCCTAAAATCCTTCCTATCTTTTTTCTATCACCCCCAGTACCTGTGTATTCTATCTTCTATGCTGTTGGTGGTCTGACTGTCATGGTTATCATATCAGCAGTTGGACTTATCACTGTTTGTCAGTACAAAAAGAGAGTCAAGACATCAGCAAGTGGGTGACCGCTCATACACAGTGCATGCTCGCATAGCAAACTTTCTTAAAATTCATTTATATCAATATATTATCATTCACACATTTCACAAAAAACAACCTGTTTGTTTCAGGTTGTGTGCCAGAGACATCTATTGGGTGTAAAAGTGAGGAGGTGAGTGGCCCACAGGAACATTTCACACAACAATGCAGTTAGATATTTGCTCTCTTTATAAATAATTTCAATGGATTATCAACAATCTTTAACTTTTGTCTCCTTAATTCAGACCAACAGTGTTTATGACAATGATCTTGATGACAGACCCAATGTCACCACAAAAAAGTTTAACAAGACAAAGGACTTCAAGAGCCAATCAGATCCAGTCTACGAGAATGTACAGTTTAAGACACGCTAGGCACAGGCTAGATATGACAATCTTGAATCTGTGCAACATATGAAGTCCAATAGTCTCAACTGAAATTAATGTGAATGTGCTGAAGTTCACGTATGAGGAATATGTAGTTTTGTGAAGTAGCATGCACAGTTTCAAGACACTTACCTTATTTGTTAGTCCTTTATCTGATGTCCAGTCAGCTAGCCCAAAAGCTAAGTTAGTATGTGGTCCATTTAGGCAGGGAGGGACAGTAGCCTGGCACCCCATTGGATTACCCATTCACAGACACCCCCTCCACCCCTCCATGTTTTATCTGGCTTGGGTGGCATACATTTCTTCCTTGTTTGTCAGTTTGATACAACAAAACACCTGTGAATCTGTCTGCATTTCATCGTCGAGCTTTTCTGGCATGGAACTCAATTTGCAAACACAACTTTTCACCTCACAAATACTATATTTGGAACAACAAGGACATTTTATACACTGGCGGCCAAAGTTTGGAATAGTGGACAGATTTTGCAGTTTCAGAAGGAAATTGGGACTTTAATTCACCAAAGTGGCATTCAACTGATCACACAATATAGTCGGGACATTACTGATGTAAAACAGCACCATCACTATTTGAAAAATGTCATTTTTGATCAAATCTAGACAGTAGCATCACTCCAACATCTTATCCTCGAGTAATCATGTTAAATTGATCATTTGGTTCTAGACAATCACTTGCCATTATATCAAACACAGCTGAAAGCTATTTGGTTCGTTAAATGAATCTTAACGTTGTCTTTGTGTTTGTTTTTGAGTTGTCACAGTATGCAATAGACTGGCATGTCTTAAGGTGAATATTAGGTCAAAAATGGCAAAAAATAAACTTTCTCTAGAAACTCGTCAGTCAGTCATTGTTTTGAGGAATGTAGGCGATACAATGCTTGAAATTGCCAAAAAACTGAAGATTTCATCTAAAGGTGTAACTACAGTCTTCAAAGACAAAGTACAACTGGCTCTAACAAGGGCAGAAAGAGATGTGGAAGACCAGATGTGCAACTAAACAAGAGGAGAAGTACATCAGAGTCTCTAGTTTGAGAAATAGACACCTCACATGTCCTCCGCTGACAGCTTCATTGAATTCTACCCGCTCAACACCAGTTTCATGTACAACAGTAAAGAGAAGACTCAGGAGGTCTTATGGGAAGAATTGCAAAGAAAAAGACACTTTTGAAACAGATAAACAGAAAGAAAAGTTTCAAGTGGGCAAAGAAACACAGACATTAGACAACAGACAATTGGAAAAGAGTGTTACGGATCTGAACCCCATTGAGCTTTTGTGGGATCAGCTAGACTGTAAGGTGTGTGAGAAGTGCCCGACAAGACAGTCACATCTATGGCAAGTGCTACAGGAAGTGTGGGGTGAAAGGTCACCTGATTATCTGGACAAACTGATGGCTAGAATAACAAGGATCTGCAAAGCTGTCATTGCTTTTTTTATGAGAACTCTTTGAAGTAGTTTAAGAAGTTCTGAATGTATTTTTTATTTTATTTTTTCAAATTTTAATAGTAATTTTTCACTTTATTAATGTCCTGACTATACCTTTTCGATCACTTAAATGTCACTTTGGTGAATAAAAGTACCAATTTCTTTCCATATGAGCATAATCTGTACATTATTCCAAACTTTTGGCTGCCAGTGTATAAAAAAAAAGACTGTTTTCTTTGAAAAGTGGTTTCGAAATAATATTGTTTTGGTGGTTCAGTTATTTAATACAGACAGTCTTCTCTTTACTTATGATGAATTTTTGGCACAATATAACATTCCTGTACCACCAGGGGAATTCCTTCTGGAGTATGCATGTTGTTTAGTCAGCAAAGGAGGTTGGATTACCAGCAAATCCCGCCCCTCACACCAAAACACTGCCTTGTTGGTGAAATATGTTTCTCATTTCATTGCAGTAATAATAATAGATCAATAAGAGCCCTATTCCAAAAAGACATTGTTTCACAAGCAAATGTAATTACAAATTCTAAAGACAATCAAACTCTATTTATTTTAATGGCTTAATGCCACATTCATAAATGTAAATTGCCTGTTAAAGTTGTTGCGTAATTGTTTGCATACCTCCCCTTAGCATACTTGTACTTTGTTTGTAATATTTGTAATGTATTTGTATTGTATTTGATTATTGGTCTGTAAAAATTAAAAAATTGCCGAAAGTTAATTTTACAGTAGCAAAAGTTACATTTTCATGTCTGTTTTTAATATTTATTTAAAACAAGGCAAACTTGGTATCATTTTTATCTACAATCTGTTAGCTATCATCTTAATTCTCAGCTATAGCCAGCAGACCAGTTTTAAATCCCACTTACGCTGATGGGGTATGTTGTATCTGCGTTACCATGTGCCCAATAAGAGCAAACTGTATTCCATGCAGTCAGATATGCAATTTATATTATTCAACTTTTTGCATGTGTGTCATCAATCTATGCATTATTTAAGTCAAGGCCGTTTTTTGTTGTGTATTCATTGTCAATGTCAAAATTATTGCAATATTATACATGAAGTTAATAAATGGCTTTTATTGACATAGTATCATAGTTTGTCTTCCACAGGGCCATTTCTACTGATGCTTCTACTGAACGTTATTAGCTTTAAAAAAAAAAAGCAAGTTAAAAAAAAAAAGAGTTCACATAGAATTCTGATCATTTGGAAGCGGCGCTTATTTACAACAGAAGAATGAATATCACGCAAGAGTTCTGCCATTTCAAACAGCATCAGAGCCCTGGACGGAAGCGACGATTTAAAGTTAATAAAACTTTCATTATCGACTTGTTTCTTACATACAGTAAACCTTTCGATTCGCTTCTGTTATGCTGCCTGTGTGCCTCCCAGTGCTAGCACCTGTTTACTTGCATTTTAAGGTCCTGACAGAGCTCTATCTTCTTCTAAAAATCTTCATTTGTGTTCTGCTGAAGAAAGACTTGTGGAATCCTTTAACTGAAAAGCTTTTGGAGAGCAGGTCCTGGTGGGTGCCAACTCCACAAAGAAGATCAATGATCAGTTCAAACTGTTATCATAAAAGGCAGGAAGCGCACAGCCTGTACAATACACTATATAAACTTATATATACATATATAGTTACTGTAGACTAGACTGTTTAATTAGACCTCACTGTTGTTCTCTATTAAAACACAACTGAACAATACCATCAGATGCTTAATATTAAATGTGCACTCTATCAGTAAACATATGATAAAACAGAAGTGTTATGAAAATAATAAAGCAAGAAACTTTGTATTTATTAAAAGCCTGTTTTAGATTCATAAATCAGGTGCAATCCCAGAGTTGGTTAAACAGAAAGAGGATCAGCCTGTCTTGTCAATCCGCTGTAGATCACAGAACAATCATTCTCTTGGCTCTGGAGAGATCTGTGAAATAAATAAAGCCAAATACATCATTTTTAAGGGTGCTACTGTATGTAATATAACAAGCCAATTTAGCTTTTAATGCACCGGTCGTTACTCGTAACTGCATTTTAACTAGCAATGTTTCATTTAGAGCCCTGCAATAGATTTTCTACAAGAATTCCAATTACAGAGCTCTCTATTTGCATTTTACTGGACATTTGGCTTTCCATAGTTTGCGGAAAGATTGACTTCTAATACATAAAATGTGTGATTAAATATGTGGGCATAAAAAGGGACTTTGTGATTAACGGTCTCACTTGGTTTCAGTAGCAGGGCGGTGAATTGTAATGCTGGCATACTGGATTTCATCCTCGTCAGGTTTCTTCATAACTTCATCTTGACGCTGAACAGTAGCATTATCACCATCTCCAGATGTAGACACTTTTCCTTCAGATGTCTGCTACACAATCAATGCATTACATTTATTATGGACCCAGCAATCCATAAAACTTTAGTCAGAATTATGAAAAATATATCCCTCATGTTAGCATTCATGCACTTGAAGATGTCTTTAAGCATTATTGGCCACTGGAGGCAGTGTTTCAAATTTCAGTATAGTAGTGTAACTTTAGCTCGAATCTTACCCACCTTTTTTAGTTTGGTGTCCTTAGAATCATCATTTCTTCTTTTATTCCTGCTTTTCAATATGGAAGTGTTGCATAAAAGTTAGTGTATATAGAATTGTTAAATACACTGCCTGGTCAAAAAAAAGGCACAGTTTGGATTTAAATAAGCAGATGCTTAAAAGCCTATGATTGGATCATTATTGCAGTGATTAACATGTTTCAGCTGAAATCACTGGAACTGTCCAGCGCATTATTAAAACCTGGAAGTATACTGGTGAACCATTAGCTTCGCTGAAGAAATGTGGTCGGAAAATCGGAGATCACTAAAACACACTTGGTGAAGTCACATCGCAAAATATCGACGGTAGAACTCACGGCTGTGTTTAATAGTTAAATTAAGAGGATTTCCACAAGCACAATGCGATGAGAACTTACAGGATTATGACTAAACAGCTGTTTGGCCACGAGAAAGACAGATTTTAGTGTGGCTAAACAGAAAAAAAATACTTCAGTTTGCTATGGAGCATAAAGATTGGATTGTGGAGCAATGGAAAAACGTCATGTGGTCTGATGAGTCCAGATTTTCTCTATTCCAAAGCGATGGGCACCTCAGGGTAAGTGATGCACCCGTTTCGACTTTGTCATTACAGGATCTCACCCAAAAATGTATGGAAATCTGGATGGAAATACATTTTGTTACGTTGCATCGGTTGTCGGGCGGTCCAACGAAATATTAAAGTATGCAACTTTTTGGCAAGGCAACGTATATTAAACTCATTGCTGTAAAAGTTGGCTATGCAAAATGTAACAATTAAACATAAAACAATTTCATATAAAAAAAACATTTCACTGCTCAGAGCTACAGGAAAATCTGAGAAAAAATTAACTTTAAATATTGAAATAATTTCAAAACAAAAAGCATAATAATTCAAACATTGGCAACAAACTGACCATCTGTAGATGATGATGATGATGAGGAAGAGGAACAAGATCCCAAATCCAGCCGTAGTTCCAATAATGACACACAGTCCAGTGACATACATGGCATTCCACTGGCGAGTCACTGAATCACCAGATCCACTCATGGACACTGAGACATTCTCTGGAGGATCTGAGACATTATTGATTAATACTGTATATAATGTATAAAAAATGGAATGTAGATTATGTCAATGTCACAGAATGTAAAAAAAAGAAAGGATTATCTGCATTGTGGAAAAAGTGTTCTGAGATTGAATTTTGCTTAAGTTGCCTAGAGGTGAATTTGAATGAGTATACATCATACTCACATCTGACAGTGAGAGTGAGCGCAGGAGATGGGAGATGTTCATGTTGTGTCACTGCACAGCTGTAGTTTCCTGTATCATCACTGCCGAATGACTGCAACAAGAGTTTATTTGTACTGAGAGATCCTGAGAAACGTTTGCTGTTCTTGTACCAGATAAATTTGATTCTCTCTGTGAAGTTGCAGGTGGGGTCACAAAATAAAGTTGTATTCCCCTCTTTGACCACTTCAGCAATCTTCACTCTGAGATCTGGAGTGAGAGAAAAGTCACACTTCATTTAGGTTCAGGCACTGTGTACATGTTCAGTTCAACTACTGCCAGCATCATCGTTCTGGACTGCCTGAAAATGGAGTGAAAATTCATGTTCAGGTGGCACGTGGTTGTACATGTAAGACGGACTGCTTTGTTTTCTAGTGACAACATGGTTCCAGAACTTGAAGGTCTAGCACAGAAGAAAACAAATGGAGGAATCCACTGTCTAGTATTTTGGCAACAGTAAATGTAAAAGCTTGTTTAGTTTAATCTAGAATTGTAAATGTTACTGTTGATCATATCGGAAACTTCCTTGTTAAAGACATCATAGAAATGAAGGGCTGAAGTGGATTACCTAAAATTTGAAGTTGTATTCCTGGATAACCAATCCATTTTTCTTTATCGTTTTTAGTCGTTAATCTGAAACAATATGTGTTTTCGTCGTTTTGAGTCACATTTTGCAGTCTGAGAGTGGCAGTTTTCTTTTGTCTATCCTCAATGTATTCCACCCTGTCTTTATACTCTGGATATTCTTCTAGACTTCTGATCTCTTCGTTGCGTGTCTTACACTTCATCCAGAATGTATTATTCAATGTCAACTGCTCAGGGTATATATAAGAGCATGACAAGTTTACTGTCGATCCTTTCAGAGCACATATTGTTGTGGTGTCATAAGTCACATTATACGTTTCACCGAAAACCCCTGAAACACAAAAAACATAAAAACTTAGCGACAAAGCTTGAGTTATTGTGAATGTAGCTGGATAATGAGTATAATTCGATGAGATGACCACAATGTGAGAAGTGTTTGAAAAGTTCAGCAGATATGAAGGGTGTTGCCCAAAAGCAGAAATTATCCTGCTGACTCAACCAACAAACCGATGACCCGTCTTAAAATGTGAAACACAAGAAAAACCCTTCTAAACAAGTTGATACAGTACACCCATTTCAGTGATATCTGTCAGATAGATGGGACATGTAATGTGTGAAATCCCTTTCAGCACCTATAAAGTGAGTTAACAACAGTGACTCACCAGATATCATGAGCAGAAAGATCAGAGGAAGAGTCAGTCTGACCATCATCGCCATCATCCTCAACCTTTACAGCCATAAAATAGAAGATTACTAATCAATAATACGTACTAATCACTGTTTGTCTATGTTAGCAAGGGCATTTACTGTATGTTGGAAGATTAATATAATACGTTGTTACCATGTATCAACTCATGTGTTCTCTGCTTATGTGTACTGTGGGTTTTATCATATCATATCCACACATGCTTCATGAACAGTGATCAGACAATATTTAATCATGTAGTCCATCTCATGGGGTAAAAGCCTAGCAATGAAGCTTCTAAAATGGTAATCATCTTTGCTCAGTTAAAAAGGAACGATTTGTCATGACCCAAACTTCTGTGCTCAGTCAAACCTCCTCAACAACACCCAACTTCAGATAAGATCACCATGGTTGGCACGGAGGTGTTAAACTGCTGAACCGTGGCTACATTGTTCACGCAATTTAACATCATGTTTCAAGCAAGCATGGCATTTTCCTCTTTTTCTTCTTTCCATTTTCTTCCATTTGTCTTTTTCCATTGCAATATCAGATTATCTAGTCTTGAACATTCTAATAGTAAAAGTCAACAGGATATTTCCTATTCATAAATCAGTTTAAATGAATGTTTGGAGTTCATTACAAGTTAAGCTCAATCGACAGCATTTGAAGAATAATGTTGATTAACACACACAAAAAAATTCAACTTGTCCCTTTTTTTTTCTTAAGAAAACAGCTTACAGTGAAAGTGAATGGGGCCCATTTTTGGAGGGTTTAAACAGAAATTTGAAGCTTATAATTTTATAAAAGCACTTTTACGAAGTTGTACAATTGGCTATATCTTTACAGAACATTTAGTAAGCAATTTTATCACACTAAAACAACATTTACACGCATATTCTTTATGTTTTGTTGTCATACTTTTGAAACAGTGAGTATTTTAACATTCAAAAATTGTCTGCCATTCACTTCCATTGTAAGTCCCTTGATTTGGAGAGACGAGTCTAAAGTATATTTTGTGGTAATCAATATTATACCACAAATGCTGTCGATTGAGCTTAACTTGTATTGAACCCGGAATATTCCTTTAATCTCTGATCGGAGCATCATTTGAGCACTGGTGGTTTTTAACAAGGTTCTGTATTTTTTCATGGTACTTAAAAAGAACAATACAAAAGCTAATTGTATTTTTTCCCACACACTTATTCCAAACTCATTGTCAAAGAATACTTAATAACTCTCTTACCTTGTTGCAATATCTTTCAACGCTAGTGCCCAAAGAGCAAATGATGAGTTTCAAGACAGAACAGGGGTGTTAAATTGAACAGACAGTGGTTTCAAGAGCTTCTTTTTTTCTGCTCAAATGTGTCAGACAGTCAAAGCGCATGATCATTTCAAGACTTCTTGCTACATGCAACAAAGGAAACCCAGCTGAATGAAGCATTTGAGTGTGTTGTGTGCTGCTCTGTGTGTACGGATAACTTTGACAGTTTTCAACCCACCGATCAAGCAGATCATATAAATGTAGAAATAAAAACAGAGAAACCAGGTTGGTTTGGGGTGGGCCTCGTTGATGGTCTTGACAAGACATCAATGCTTCAGTGTGATCAAGGTACAGGAGTCTTGAAGGTGAATTACAGGCGTTCATGGTGTCGGAAACATTCATTTAAGTGGCAGTTTAAGGGCAGGAATGTACAGTATAATGAGTGTGAGTCGCAAGATTTACCCACCATGAGATTTTGAGAATGAGACAGCCCTAAAAATGGCCGACTCACTGATCAGGGCCCTGAATGCTGAACAAGGGAATTGATGGAGACACACCCATGGTTTAAAAGTTTCCACACACACTGGTAAGACAAAACTTCATTTGTTTACTTGTTGCCATAGCAAAACTGTATAGAGAAAAAATACTTTATGCTCAAAAATGGCCCTAGTCTTCTTGGTATTTTATTAAGATCAGATGCAATTTTTAGAGGGGGATTTTAAACTCTCATATGGTCATGTAGTGCTTCCTCATAACCCTGAGGGGGGGAGGGGGAAGACATACCAAATATGGGAGCAAGCCATGCCATCCGCTGCCTTTTCTCTCTATGTTTTCTCTTCAAAGAAAAATAGATTCAGCTGGGGCCTAATAAATGCTCAGAAGATGCGCAAGGCATTTTTTTCCATTAGGGTAAAGAGTGGCAAATACACCATAAGGGCCCAAAGCCATAAATATAATCATAGAATTTTGCACAAGCAAAGACTAGTCCCAGGAGCTCTTTCTTAATTTGTCCATAGCCTTCTTCAGTCTCAGTGAGGGCTCTTGATGCAAATGCCAGAGGCCTGTCATCTTGAAGACATACTGCACCAAGAATTGTCTGCTGATGCTGTGAAGTGTCAGCAGACAATATCACCAGCTTATGCACATCAAAATACTGTAGGACTGGTGGGCTTGTCAGATGTGCTTTGAGTGTGTCCACGGCATCAGCATGTTATTCAGTCCCATGCCATCATCTTGCCGCAGGAGCTGACGGAGGGGAGACGGTATCTCACTGTAATGATGTATGAACTTTGAGAGGTAATTGGTCATGCCAAGAAACCTTTGCAATCCATGTTTGTCTTCTGGGGCAGGCATTTGGCAGATGGCCTTAGTTTTCTCTGGGTCTGGCTTGGCACCCTTATCTGTGAGAAGGTGTCCCACATAAGGCACCTCAGAGACCCTGAATCGACATTTTGTCAGGTTGAGCTGCGTGTTGATGGTATGATGATAGTATGCATTTAAGTCATTTGTCGTGTTCCTCAACAGATCAAGATATATCCACGGCTATTTCACATGGTTGTCCAGCAAAGAGCTGTTCCATACATCTTTGAAATACTTCACTTCCAGTCAAAATACCATTTGGCATTTGCAAAAACTTGTACCTTCCAAACGGGGTCATAAATGTTGTGAGTTTTGATGATTCCTCATCCAGAGGGATTTGCCAGAATCCACACTTTGCGTCTAAAATGCTAAAGACTTTTGCCTGTGGAATATCAGAGATCACTTGCTCTACAGTCTTTAATGGGTGATGAGGCCTCAAGAGAGCCTTATTAAGATGCACAGGGTCAATGCATATGCGTACCGTGCCATCCTTCTTGACTGCAGCTGCCGTGGCTGACACCCACGGAGTAGCCTCCTCCACTGGCAAGATGATGCCCATTCTAGTCATTCTTTCTAGATCTTGTCAACTTTGTATTTCATAGCCAGATCCTTCTGGGGGCACACACAGTGGGATGCACTGATTCATCCAAGCTCATGTGATACATGACTGGAAGATTACCAACAGTGTCAGTACTAAACAGGTCCTCATAATCAGTCATCTCAGCAGCCTGTTGTTGTACAGCATGTACCTCTGGGCTGAGTTGTATAATATTTAACCTCATACTTTCTGGTAGGCCTAAAAGACGTTTAACATTTCTATCCACTATGTGGAATAACAATTTGCCCCCTGAGAGAGCCAGGGTAGCTGTACCTAGTGTCTGAATTGTTTGACTGCCATATGCTATCAAGTTTACTTTATTTGACTGATCGATTTGTGCATTGGGGTCAGTGCACTGCAATGTGAATGAGGACATGCATTTAGCACCAGTGTTTATTTTCAGTTTAACCTGCTTGTTACGGGTTGTTACAAGGGTGGTGAATATTTCTCCTTTATTTGCAATTAGGTCTACACTTTCACAATGGTAATAACCTGGTTGATCCTGACTGACCATCTCATTTATTCTATGCACTTTTTTTCTACTAGTTCCACTAGATGACGCGATCCACCCACCTGTGTTTTGAGGCTTGGATCTACAGCACTTTGCAAAGTGATTCCATTTGTTGCACGAGTTACAACGTTTGTTAAAATCCAAACATTTGTTGCATTTGTTGCGCTCATTAGCATGCTCACCACCACAGTTGCTGCATTGAATTTTGTTTTGCTGCACCACAAAGACTTCTGCCTCTCTTTTAAGTTCCTTTCAGACCTCTCAAACAACATACATATACATATGTAGGCTACTGACGGATGATTCCAGTGTCAAGTCTTCTTCCCTTAATAACTGAGCACGAACTGCATCATTGTGAATGCCACAGACAAATCTGTCGCGTATTAGTTAATCTGTTAGTGCACCAAAATAAAAAATTTTAGCCAGCAGGTTCAACGTGGCCACGTAGGATTGAATTCCTTCGTCAAGTTTTTGAGCCATCATGTTGAATGCATGTCTGTCCATTATAACGTTCCATTCTGGTAAGCATATCTCATCAAATTTCTTGATTAACACATTGGGAACATCATTGTCCTCACCCTCTTGAAATTGAAATGACTCATATTTATCTAGTGCATCTGAACCAGCCAATTTGAGCAGAGTGTAAGCTTGCACCTTTTTTGATTTGTCCGAAAGTCCCACTTTGCTGTACGCTTCCAATTCCCTCTTGAATTTCAGCCAGTTTTTAGCGATGTCATCATCAAAGACAAGCGGTTTCTATGCGCCATAGATTTTGAGCCATGATTTGTCAGCGATCCCACTTCTGACACCATGTAGATGTGCACAAGTAATAAGTGAGTCACAGATCAACATTGATGAACAGATTTATTGTCTTGTCACTCTGGCCCCTTTTTTTCCGCTCCCGCTTGTTGCTTTCTTCTATCCCAAAACCCCTGTCTGTCTTGTCTCTGCCCCCCATGTCCATTTCCTAAAATACAGCCTCACACATTTACATATATGTGCTACACACACATATTCTACAAGCACCAAAGGGGTATGATGTACTGCAAAGCTGGGATGGTTCATGTAGGGATCAAACCAACCAATATAATCACCAAGATCTTCGAATAACCTGGAACTTTAACAACAAACTACATTGCCACAACTCTCACCAAGTTGAGAGTCAGCACAAACAATGCATTGCTAAGAAAATGCTTGTTCTGGTACAACCAAATGATTGAAAGGCAAACCAATCCATTCCATAGGTTTTATCTGACATGGTCAGAAGTTCATCTGAGCCAAATTTGGTGAGATTTTTTGGAGAAACTGACAAAATTTGTAGGATGAACAAAAGAGTCAGTTTATTCGGTAATCACCAGACGCCACTGTCCTGGAACTGCTCATGTGTCATCAGGACATGGTGTCAATGAGATTTACCAAGTTTTATCTATATATAGCAATTATATAGAGATCATTTATATATATCTAAAGATAAAGCAATTTACAACAAACTATAACATTTTTTCTTCTGTGGAACACAAAAGGCTTTGGTCGCCATTCACTTGCATCCATCTGACAACATTCAAGCATCAGGAGCCCCTTTGGCTAAAAAACGATCCCTTTGAATGACTTAGACTCGCTTCTAACAGCAATGAGGGCATTCTGTAATGGAGCACATGGCCACAGTCACTAGTCCTACTACTTTTTAATGAGTCTGATTGTTCTATGCAATTTCTAGTCAACCTGTTCTTTTCTTTTCGATTTATTTAGGACTTTTCTCAATACACATTGTTCTAAAGCAGTTGCAGAGAATTGCACCTTTAAGGGATATTTCACTTTCTTTCTATTGCGGAACACAAAAATGACATAGTCACCATAAAAGTAATCCATATGACTCCATTGGTTAAATGCATGTCTTCTGAAGCAATATGATAGGTATGGGTGAGAAACAGATCAATATTTAATTCTTGCACATTCAATTTCACTTCCACACCAGAATGTGGAAGTGACTTTCACTTTTACATTCAGCCACCTACTGGTTGGGCTGGTCAAAGGTGGATATTTATAGAAAACAAAAATGACTCAAATATTGAGCAGTTTCTCAACCTCATCTATCATTTAGCTTCTAAAGATACGGTTTTAACCACTGGAGTCATATGGATTATTTTTATATGTTTTTTGGACCTACTTAGTTCTGGCAGAGGTGACCCATGCATTTTAAGTCTAGGCCTTCAGTGGAATTCATGACATTAAGAAAACACAGTTTCACAATTAACAATTAACAATACATCCTATGGACATCATACATTATGTTACAGCCAACTAATATCACCTATAGACACTTTAAAAACACACATGCTGTTGCAGGAGGGGGAGGGGTGTAAAAGGCTGAAAGAGGCTTTGAGGAAATTATGTATTGAGTCCAGTGTGAAGAAATTGATTTGGTTCTACAAATCCAGATCTGAACCCAATTGATCCCCCTTGGAATGAAGTGGAATGCTGACAGGCCCCATTACCCAACATTGGTGCCTGTCCTCACTGATGCTGTTGCAGCAAATCCATGCAGCCATATTCCAGCACCTTGTGAAAAGCCTTCTCAAAGAAATTTTGAAACTGCTCTTCACTGGACTTGAACTCACAACCTTTGTGACATGGAGTGAGGTCGCTGGGTTACAGAGACATACTGTGTGCGGTGGGCTGCTTACTCCTTGTGCGGTGTGCCTTCAGGGCTCCCATCTGTGTTGCCATCGCAGCCTAACTTAGCCTAACATAGCCTAGGTCGGAGCACCAGCTGTTGTTTTAGTCCTTTTTCATGTGTTAGGGCAGGCTGAGTGAGAGCAGTCATATTAACGCAGCTCTTCCCCCTCGCTCTTCAAGCCACGCTGCTGCTTTTGGTGTCCTGTTTGGCGGTGCATTGAGTCGCTGCCTTCACTGCCCTTCACGTCCTCGTTTAATGGCTAAGAGGGCTTGAAAGTTCTTTTTGCGTGTCTGGTGATCTTTTGTGTTCTTTTGTTCTTGTTTGTGTAACCTATTAATGTGTATTTTCTTGAAGTGGTTTATTTGTTGTTGTTATTTGTGCATATAATTTGACTCTCTGCTGGAGGGTTTATTGTTGAATTGATTACCATCCAAGCGTGGTATTGCTGTCTTGTTGCCTATTGCAATTTTGTGGACTGTCAGTGATTTTAACTCTGCTGATTTCTCATATTCCTCTGACAGTGTAATCTGTTATTGTTTTTGCTATTTCTAATTTGTGATTCTCTCTTGGGTTTTTTTCTTGCAGGAGCTGAGTTCTTCCAGAAGCGGGTTAGTTCCTCACTGCACCAGGGGGTTTTATTCCAGTGCTGTGTCATTATTTGCAGTGAACTTTACGGTGTGATTTCGATTGGTGTGCTTTCTTTGTGCACTTAGTGCTGTAATACTAGCCTGTTTTCCTTGAATAGGGAGCCTCAGCTTCTGCATGATTGTTAACTTTTTTGGGTTTGGGTTTTCTCTTGTTGGATGTGATTGTTCGACCAATGATATGTTTAATCTTGATTGTGCTTAACCTTGTTTTAAATGATTGTTGGCTGACAATTTTTTCTTTAATAAAATTTTTATTTTTGTATGGAAGCTCACAACTCTTGACACTTCTAAGTGGACTGTATCTGTGTGCCCTTATTTGGGTTGTTTTCTCCGGTGTTCCGGGTTGACATAGTAACTAAAATTGATCCTCTCACCATTTCTATCTCTATGGCTTGCAGGTACAGTGAATAAACCACTATGTTACACAGCCACACATTGTGCTGGTGCTAAAGAGACATACCAAGCTGTGAGTCAGCGGGACTTAAATAAATAATAATAATACAAATAAAAAAAATTGAAAATTCCTTGTCAGCATTTTCAGAAAATTTTGAATAAGGAAGAAATCACACATTAAAAGTTTTGTTTAAATTGACTAAGCATCCAAACTGCTCAGGGACCCTCAGGACATGATGTCGAAGACCCCTTCCAATTTTCATTCAACTAGGACAAGGCATTTAAAATAGACATTACTTTTTCATAAAATTCAAAATGGTGGAGAGGTTATATGGCTGATGTTGGAAAAACTGATATCGCTGAAATCCTCATGACTCAAGGAATCCAAAGACACCAACCTCATGATATTAGGAAATACGGTTCAGAAATTATGGTCAAAACTAGCCATTTTTCAAATTTTTCTTTCTTTTGACCCATAGGTGGCGCATCCCACCCATCTCCAAATTGTGCCAGTTCCCTCAGATCATGGTCCTGATGAAGCACACCAAATTTCATTATGATAGAACAAATAAATGGTGAGGTACAGCCTCAAATCCATTTTCACATTGACCTTGTTAACTTCGAGTTGGCATAATTTCTGAATGGTGGCACAAATTAGTCAAATTGTTTCTGGTCATTTCTATGTGGCTCAGTCAGGAGATTATTTTTAAACTGTAAACATCATAATCCAAGATGGTGGCTACTGTGATGGGTGGAGTTTTAATTTAAGGGGTCCATTTGAATCAGCAGGAGGAGATTAATCCTCTGATTGCACACTTACATCACCCAGAAGTCTATTTGATGTGTGTGTTTATATGTAGAAGACGTAGTTTTTTGGTTGTTTGCTCATCTGCAAAACGTCAATAAGACGTATGACAATAAGTGTCTCGGATGTCAATAAGACATAAAGTAGATGTATTTGTGAAGTTTATGAATTAGAATGTTTGTAAATCTGATATTTTTTAGATGTTTAGCAGATGTTAATTAGATTGTGATGCTTTCCAGATGAAAAGATCTGAAACAGACATCTCAGAGATGTAAGTTTTCTGCCTGGGTCAGACAAATAAAGAATTTTGTTTCTAGGCCAAACAGTTCAAAAGATATGCACAAAAGAAAAGTGAATTTTGGTGGTGATGCTATGAAATTTTTCCTAGGGATCTCAAATTTGCTATGGGGGGCTAGTCATGCCCACCCCTATCAGTGTGCTAAATTTCAGCATTTTGCAAGGTTCATAGGGCTGCTATAGACTTAATGGCGGAATAATAATAAGAAAACCTACAAAAGCAATGTGTCAAACTGCTAAACTGTTAGTGTTATAACACTTATTATGCAGTTTAAAGAAAAGTGAAGGTTTGTCTTCCTCTTCCTTAGTATTTGTGTTCTCCCTCTCAACAACAACAACACACACACACACACACACACACTCACACAATAACTGCCATTTCAGATCAGAACCCCACTCTATGGGTCATTGACTACTGTTTACATTGACAGCTGCCTTTATTAGGAACCATTCAAACACAAATGAAAACTTGTAAGTGGCTGAACACTCTGTATGACACACAGTTAGTACCCCACACAGAAGACTCGACTCATTTGCTTTTGATAAAGCTTGATGTTAGCATGTTGCTAAGCTTCTGATATTTATTTATTTATTTCTGAAGTGGAACACAAAGAGGGATGTATTACAAAATGGTCAGCTCTTTTCCATACAACACATTTAGAGTGAATAAGATCTGGGACTGTCAGGCTCCAAACAGGATTTCTTTATTTTAAGACCATTTAAAGTAGTCAATACGATGTGTGCACTGTATTCCTGGTCTTCTGAATCCAAACAATATCTTAATGAATTTTAAGTAATTATTCAGTGAAAATCTTGCATTCTGTTAAATATTTCCCTTTAAATTTCATGGAAGAGACACAAATTAAACAAGTTTTGGAGTTAACTATCCATCAAGAATTAATTTCACTACTATAGTAGACCTACTGTATCCCTCACAATAATCATCACTCTAGTGGCTGAAATGGGTAACAGCATGTATTCTCCACTCCACACTGGGTGCACTAAAGTCTTCAAAGACAAAGGACAACTGACTCTAACAAGAACAAAAAGAGATGTGGAAGACCAGATGTGCAACTAAACAAGAGGATAAGTACATCAGAGTCTCTAGTTTGAGAAATAGACGCCTCACATGTCCTCCGCTGACAGCTTCATTGAATTCTACCCGCTAAACACCAGTTTCATGTACAACAGTAAAGAGAAGACTCAGGAGGACTTATGGGAAGAATTGCAAAGAAAAAGACACTTTTGAAACAGAAAAACAAAAAGAAAAGTTTTGAGTGGGCAAAGGAACAGACATTGGACAACAGATAATTGGAAAAGAGTGTTACGGATCTTAACCCCACTGAGCTTTTGTGGGATCAGCTAGACTGTAAGGTGTGTGAGAAGTGCCCGACAAGACAGACACATCTATGGCAAGTGCTACAGGAAGTGTGGGGTGAAAGGTCACCTGAGTATCTGGACAAACTGACGGCTAGAATAACAAGGATCTGCAAAGCTGTCATTGCTGCACATGGAGGACTTTTGGATGAGAACACTTTGAAGTAGTTTAAGAAGTTCTGAACATTATTTTCAAATTGTAATAGTAATTTTTCATGCTAGTAATATCCTGACTATACATTGTGATCAGTTGAATAGCACTTTTGGTGAATAAAAGTACCCATTTATTTCCATAAGAACAACATTTGTACATTATTCCAATATTTTGGCTGCCAGTGTACATTATTTTTCACATCATTCTGGTACCATAATAGACTATTCTTAAAAATAGTACAAGTTGTTCAACATGCCCCATCCCCAACTGTTTGCAATTCTATTTTGGGTCATATTGAGTAACTGAGCAAAATTGCAGTATCACATTTACAATATATTTTCCCACTGGTTACAATTGTGACCAAGAATAAATCTCATACTTTCACTAACTTTTTTTATTTAATTTGTAATTTTTTTATTTATTTGATTATTATTATTATTCATTATTTTTTTTTTATTTATTTTTTTTTAAGAAAAGGCATACAGATTCTTTCATTGGGCTTTCCAATTACTAAAATACATGTTCATACTTAGCTGTGAAAAATTTGGGATGTAACAGGTAAAAGTATGTAATTACAAACTTGCAATGATTTGAAATGTATGAACAGGAGATCCTTAAAACTCCAGAGTAGAAAGAGAATTCTAAAAAGAACAGTTGTAAGAAGAACTAACTTTTACTCAACTATTCTGTATAGGCCTATTATATGCAGAAGAGCCAAACACTGGTAGAAAGCAATACAGAAATTTAACAAATCCTCCCTCATGTCATAGGGATTATCCAACTTTAAATGCACAAAATCTTGTTAAGTAAAGATATTTGATGTCTTAGGAGCTGTGAGAGTGCACACGTCATCAGAGGATCTCCACACAGCGTCAACATTGACGTATATGTCATCATCAGTGTGAACATGCTACAGGAAAGAGAAAGAAAATCAGAATAATCATTTATTCAGTAACTTAAAAATCATGTCTAAAATGGTCAAAGTCCCTTATTTAGGCCATTTACAGGGGATTTTTAAAACATTCTGTGAATTTGAAGCTGATATAAAAAGTCTTTAAATTGCAGCTTAATAGTTTCTCTTTTAAACGGCAACAGTGATTTTAGCTGATACATTTATTTGATCTAAAACAAAGCCAGACTAATTAAACTTTTTTTTTTTTTTTTGATCATTGTTAATTATTATAAGCAGGGATGTAGTGGAGGCTAAACGCACGTAAACGCCGTTTACGCACCTCCTAAAATTCGGAAATAGCGTTTACCCACCTCCAAAGTGCGTTTATCCACCTCTAAATAGCCTATAGTTCCTAAAGCCATTTTAAATTAAGCTTATGCCGTTTTAGTTTTATATTGTTCATTATTAGTTTCATAGGTTGTTAAACCTAAGACGAAGTCTTTCATATTGCGCTGCATTACTGTCAGTGTTGACCAATCTCTTGCGTATGCCAGCAAGCAGCAGACTGCATCAAGATTCATCAGTCACTAGCCCAAAGTATACATAAGACATGATTTTTGAACACTTCATTGAGTTTTGTTTTGTAGAATAAATATTTGTAAAAGATTTTCGTTTTGTATAAATTGTATCTTAATTTTGATCAATGTTTTATCAACCAACTGCCTGTAGGCTATTTAATAAATAAGAAGCAAATATATAGTGACAATGTAAGGTGCCGGCGATCTGCACGTGAACTGGAGGGCGCTGAAACTCCGCTTGTGCCTCACAGATTTGAGAAATATAGGCTATTAAACGAAACTATTCAAAACGAAAAGAAATAGGCTACTCTCTGATTATCTAATCAAATGTGCATTTCTCTCTGGCATTCATGGCGAGTCCGCATCGTCAACTTCATCTTTGCAGCGACACAGAAAACACCAGTTTATTAATAAACAATTAAATGTCTCCTTGCTATTTTTGACACATTAATAATTACTTTCGCCGGTTCTTTGTGGCAAGCTTTATGCGTGCGGGCGTGCGCTTGAGTGCGGCTCTATTAGGCTACGTTAACGCTCATCCATCCTGTATAGCCTATTTAAGTAATTAATATAGGGGCGATTTGTCCACTAATGGCTAAAATGAACAACTACTAGTCGATTAGAAAAAAAACTTTAGTCGGAGTCAGGCAGCCCTTATTCTACATATTTTCGAACCAGCAGGTCATTCTGGGTTGAGCGAGCGACCCTGAGCGTAATGAGCGAGCGGAGCAGAATATTCAGAAATGCGCTCTCCGCGCATGCTCTGATCGGAACAAACCAAGCATGACAAATTCAAACTTTATTTCATTTTCTCCGTTGCTTGAACACACTACATTATCAAACACAGTATGTTGTCTATTTTTATTTATTTATTTTTATTTCACGTTTCTAAGTAGGCTACAAAATTGATTTTTTTTTGTTTTTTTTGTTTTATTGTTTTTTAGTTTTGCAAAATCGTCTGTTAATGTCGGCAGCCATTACACTTGTGGAAACTACAGTGCAACTTATATTGTCTTTCTTCTGTTAATTACAGAAACTGAGTTTTCTTTAAATTAAAATATGTGGCACCAGATTCATCCTTCTGTCGTTAATCTGCACCTGCTACATTAGCAATTGGAAAAAACTGTAATCGACAACTATTTTGAAAATCGATTAAGACAAAAGTAAAAAATTCTTTGATCCCAGCTTGATAAATGTGAGTTGTGGACAAAACGAGACATTTGAGGACGTCATCCTCCTGGGCTTTTGGGAAAAACTGATCCACATTTCTCATGACTTATTATAGACCAAACTATTAATCGATTAATCAAGAAAATATTCAACAGATTAATCGACTATGAAAATAATCCCAAATCCCTAATCGGTACAAGTGCATTGCATTGGAAGCCCTGGATATAAGCCTCCCTCTCTATCTCTCTTAAATATTTTAGTTCTCTCTGTTTTGTCATTTAGTAAACTTTATAGATTTCAACCATATTATTCCTTCTTGAGTCTCTTTAACAAGAACTTAAATGAATGTATGAATTGAATAGTGATTGTGTGACCTATGATGAGGGAACAACCAGTGATACCCTTGGAAGTACCATCAAATGATAGCCTATAGCGATGTCATCAGGAGACACATACACCGGTAGGCAGTGGCCCACCTTACCGGGTGACCACGTCGTGGTCCACCAGAATTTATAGTTTACCCACCTCTTTTTTTACCACTACACCTCTGATTATAAGATGGTTCCACTGTGATGAAACATATAACTGGTACTTTAGAAAAAGGTGTGCATGCTGAGAACAAGCTTGAATGCTAGTGAAATGTTCTCCTAACTGCAGATGCCCAAAATAATCCTTTAAGTAAAAATGCTTACAATATAAGTTTTAAAATAGAAATGTAGTTATATTCCCTGTCCTTTTCACTGTCACTATCACAATAACTTGTTTAAACCAGCCTTTATCCATATTAGACGTCGACCAACAGTGGATTTTATCGTTACTAATAAATAAGGTGGTGGAAAAGGCAGATTACAGATTCATCGACCGACAGTTTGTGAGGTGCACAGACACAGAGGTTAAAAGGTCAAAATGAATCAAATCTCAGATACAGATTATTGCGCAGCAAAATCCCCAATAATAGCCAGAAAAGAAAGAAAAGAAAAAAAAAAAAGATTTGGTGCATAAGTGGGACATTTAAATATTAACAATAAATACATTTAGTTATTTCAGGACGCTTATTTTTCTCAGTTACAGTGCTCTGTATTTACATATTTTCCTAGATAAGCTTTTAAAGTATTTATGTTCAATAGATTAAGGTGAATATCAAAATATCAGATATGAATTGTCAGGAAAAAAATATGGATGAATGTCAATAATGAGGGATTTAGATCCTGACGAGGTGTCAGTGATTGCTTTTATTTCCCCTCTAGAGGGTGCTGTTATTGTCACGGATTCACCTGATGCTCAAGCCACACACACACACACAACCTTCCCTCTCTCCTTAATACTAATCAACTGCACCTGCCTTCCATCTCCACGTCAATTAGCTCCACAATTTAAGCCCCACTCACTCCTCAATCAATGTCTGGCCACCCATGGAATACAGACTCACTTACCTGCGACTTACCTGTTCTCCTGTCAATCTCCAAGTTCTACTCCAACGACATGCAGCAATCTCTCCAAATTTCCTCTCCAACGTCTCCTTCAAATTTTGTGTGCGGCTCTTCAAGGATAATCACTCCCTACATCAATACAAACTTTCATCCGGTTTTTGTTCATCACTCCTGCTCAATATCTTATGTTTGATACGCACCGGTTTCCCTATATTGTGTTTTCAATAAATACCTTCCTTCGGGTTCAAACACCATCATCGAATCTGGGTTTCAGCGTTTCAGTATACCAGGCCTACTGAAAGCATGAACCCAGCAGATCCGGACCCATTTCAGGAGCTGGTTGATGCTCTCCACCGTGCACTTAACCCTCCGGTTAACCCCTCTGTACCTCCGACCAGCCCTCCCTCCACCTCTTCTTCTTCAACGGTCTATTCTGCCAGTCCCGTGGTCAATCCAGTGCCATACTCTGGATCGGCGAAGAACTGTGGCGGCTTCCTATTCCAATGTTCGCTCGCCCTAGAGATGCAGCCGCATCGATTTCCCACTGAGCGGGCAAAAATTTCCTTCATAATCTCTCTGCTTGCAAGAAGAGCATTGCAGTGGGCTCAATCGTTCTGGTAACAAAACAGTCCAGTTGCTCAGTCCCTTGAGAGCTTCATCCAACACTTCAAGGAAGTTTTCGGATGTCCAGCAGGAGATTCATCCATTAGTGAGCAACTCTATAATCTCTGCCAAGGTTCAAAGTTCAATCAACGTTTATGCTCTAAAATTTCACACTTTAGCTGCCTCCAGTGGATGGAATGAGCCTGCTCTCCTCTCCAGCTACCATCAGGGACTCAAACCGAGGCTGCGGCTGCATCTATCCACCTATGATGACACCATGGGGCTTGAGTGCTTCATTCAACTTTCCATCCGCATTGCCAACAGAATGAAAGCCTGCCTAGACAAGTTATCCACTTGGTAGTCTCTGCCTGTTCCCCACCAACAACCTTCTGTTTACTCTCCAGAACCAGACGGCAAATGAATGCTTTTCAGCTGTCCTTGGCAGAGTGCCACTTTCAGGATGTCTTCAGGCATCACAACTACCTCCTCATAGACCACAGGACTGTGCAATTGACCTTCTCCTCAGTGAACCAGTGCCACGTGGAAAGATTTACCCACTCTCCATCCCAGAGCAAAAGGCCATGGAAGAGAATATTGAGGAGACCCTATATCCGGCCATCCACATCCCCTGCTGCTTCGAGCTTTTTCTTCATAGTGAAGAAGGATGGAGGCCTGTGGCCCTGCATAGATTACTGCTTCCTCAACAGAATAATAGTCAAGTTCCGTTATCCGCTTCCCCTCATCCCGGATGCTTTGGAACTGTTGAGAGGAGCTACAGTTTTCACCAAGCTGGACCTTCGCAGCACGTACAACCTCATTCGGATCTGGAAGACAGACGAATGGAAGACTCACTTTGTGACTCCTACAGGCCACTATGAGTAATGGGTGATGCTGTATGGCCTGGTCAACTCCCCTTCAGTGTTCAAGGGGTTCATGAATGAGGTGTTCCGAGAGTACCTCCTTTGGTTCGTCCTCGTCTACATAGATGACATTCTGGTGTACTCTCAGAATGAGACCGACCACCGTAAACATGTCGCATGTGTGTTGGAAAGGCTGAGGGAATTCCACATATACCTCAAGGCTGAACATTTTTTGTTCCATCAGACATCCTCGCCCACTCCTTCCACCATCAAAGAAATCACTTTTTAGGATTCACCAACTTCTTCTGTTGGTTTAGCTACATAACTGCTCCATTAACTTCCCTCCTCAAATCCAAACCCAAGTCTCTATCCTGGACCTCTGAGGCCTCCTATGCCTTTCAACACCTCATGAAAGCCTTCACCGTAGCTCCACTCCTCATTCATCCAGACCCAAGCAAACCTTTTGTGGTTGGAGGTACATGCCTCAACTAATGGTATAGGAGCAATCCTATATCCGCAGCAGGGGAACCATCTAAACTCCATCCATGTGCCATCTTCTCCAGAAAAATCTCCCTGTCAATGCAGGATTATGACATCAGAAATCGGGAGCTTTTGGATATCAAACTAGCACTAGAAGAGTGGTGGCATTGGCTGGAGGGGGTCATTTTAATGACAGTGGACCGATTCTCCAAGGTCTGAAAGCTGATTCCCCTTAAGGATCTTCCTACTGCCTAACCATGTGTTCCGTAAATATGGGATTCCTGTAGATATCGTCTCCGACAGAGGTCCCCACTTCATTTTGAGAGTCTGGAAATCATTCTTCTCCATCATGGGTGTGACCATCAACCTCCCCTCTGGATACCAATTACAGAAAATCCAGGAGATAGGCCGATTCCTCAGAACCTTCTGTCATCGCCACCAGAACCGTTGGAGTCGCTTCCTGTCCTGGGCCGTGTATGCACAGAACTCCCTGCATCAGCCTTCCACCAATTTCACTCCAATTAAGTGCATAATCAACTATCAACCTTCTCTCTTTCCATGGTCTGGAGAGCTGTCCGACGTCCCATCTGTCAACCATTAGTTTAGAGAGAGCAAGAGGGTCTGGGACATGGCTCACCACCACCTACCCAGGCAGAAGGTGATGCTCTCCACAAGGGACATCAGGATGCGCCTCCCTTGCAAAAAGCTAAGTCCCCATTACATTGGACTCTTTACCATCACCAGACAAATAAATCCAGTCACTTACCAACTCCATCTTCCACCTCAATATCGCATTCATCCTGCATTCCATGTCTCCCATTTGAAACCTCACCACCCATCTCTCTCCCCTCACTCCTCAGAACCTGGTCCGGCTGACAAACCATCCCCGCCCCCACCACCACTAATTCTGGAAGACGGACCTGTCTCCACAGTCAGAGACATCCTGGACTCCCGCCACCACAGGAGTTGTCTCGAGTACAAGTTGTCTCTTCTCCTTAAAAAAGATCATAATACCTCAAGATGACAACTCACCCAAACCATCCAGCTCCTCGTGGATGGGCTCGGCCACGGCATCGGGAGGTACGTCCCTATGGAGCAGTCTGTGGAGGGGGGTTTTAATTTCACAGATTCACCTGACGCTCCCACCACACATACAAAACTTTCCCTCTCTCCTGAATACTACTCACCTGCACCTGCCTTCCATCACCATGTCAATCAATTCCACAATATAAGCCCCACTCACACCTCAAGCGATGTCTGGTCACCTATGGAATACAGACTCGCTTACCTGCGACTTACCTGTTCTCCAGTCAATGTACAAGTTCTACTCCAAATACATACAGTAATCTCTCCAAGTTTCCTCTCCAATGTCTCCTTCAAATCATTCACTTCAAACTCAGTGCCTCTTTGCTTGACATCATGTAAAAATCTAAATAAATCAGCCAACACCTCCACAAGTCTGGTTTATCCTTGGGAACAACTTCCAATTGCCTGAAGGTACCAAGTTCATCTGTACAAACAATAGTACACAAGTATAAACACCATGGGACCACGTAGCCATCATACCCCTCAGGAAGGAGACACATTCTGTCTCCTAGAGATGAACATAGTTTGGTGTGAAAAGTGCAAATCAGTCCCAGAGAAACAACAAAGGACCTTGAGAAGATGCTGAAGGAACCAGGTAGACAAGTATCCACAGTAAAATGAGTCCTATATCAATATTACCTGAAAGGCTGCTCAGCAAGGAAGAAGTCACTGCTCCAAACTGTCTTAAAAAAGCCAGACTACATTTTGCAAGTGTACATGGGGACAAATATCTTGGAGAAATGTTCTCTGGTCTGATGAAACTAAAATGGAACTGTTTGGCCATAATAAACATTGTTTTGTTTGGAGGAAAAAGGGTATGCAAGCCAAAGAACACCATCTCAAACGTGAAGCATAGGGGTGGCAGCATCATGTTGTGGTGGTGCTTTGCTGCAGGAGGGACTGGTGCACTTCACAAAATAGATGGTATCGTGAGGATGAAATTATGTAGATATATTGAAGCAAAGGCAATACTACCACATACAAACAAAGTGTATGTAAACTTCTGACCACTGGGAATGTGATGAAGGAAATAAAGGGTTAAATAAATAATTTATCTTAAAAATATTCAAGCTTCAGTTTGCCATACACTACTGGAACTTCAAATGGGACCAGGTTCTATTTTCAGGTAAAACAAAAGAGCTTTTTGGCAGCAAACACCAGAGGTGGGTTTGGCACACACAGAGATGGTGAAATAGCCAATGCCAACAGTTAAAAGTGTTAAAAGTTAAAAGGCTGTTTTTTATGTTAAATGTCCTGGACATCTTATTCGGATACATGGCATCATGGACTCTATCAAATACCAACAGATAAAAAAATCAAAACCTGACTGACTCATCCAAAAAGCTACAATGGACCCTGGTTGGACCTTCCAGCAAGACAATTATCCAAAACACTCATCAAAATCAACACAAAAATGGTTCACTGACCACAAAATCAAGGTTCTGCCATGGCCATCCCCTGACCTGAACGCCAAAGAAAACCTGTGGGGTGAACTGAAGAAGAGAGTCCACCAGTGTGACCCTCTGAATTGGAAGGCTCTAGAGAGATTCTTTCTGGAGGAATGGTCTCTTACCAGTTGTTCCCTTACCAGTTGTTCTCCAACCTAAATATGCATTATAGGAGAAGACTCAGAGCTGAAATCTTGGCAACGAGAGGTTGCACAAATTATTGAATAAAAAGGTGCCAGTAATTGTGCCACACATGTATTTGACAAAATATTTGTTTTTGATCAAACTTGTGTTGTGTTTGCCATTGTTTTATATCTATTAGAAGATATATTGTTGTGAATATTTTGAATGAAAGAACAAAAGGATAAACAATAAAGACATATTTTTCTCAGTCTTCTTTACTCATATTTTTGGCCACCACTGTATACTGTATATATATATATATATATATATATATATATATATATATATATATATATATATATATATAAGCAATTTCACAGGACTGTGATATGGTCCTGCATCAGCACTGCTGTGATTCGGTCGCCGTAGGTAAGGTGCTGATTCAGGGCCATATAGCACGATTGTGAGTGTGATATTGTTTATATACAACAGTTCAATGAACAAGTAATTTGAAAAACTGCGTACGGTCAAAAAAACACATGTGCATAGAATTACTTTATTGCGTGGCGGATCAGAATCTGCCGTTGCTGGTTCAAAACAAATGATGCGTCCAAGCCTTCATTAGTAATTCAAAAAGTTCACTTCAGAAATAGTACCATGGCTTGTGCTGTTTCCAACAAGTTATTGGATAAACAAGGATGGATGGATGGATATGTGTGTGTGTGTGTGTGTGTGAGAGAGAGAGAGAGAGAGAGAGAGAGAGAGAGAGAGAGAGAGAGAGAGAGACTGAGCTTGCATGATCACCTGTTTCCACACCCAAGCAGAGATGCTGTCAGCTTTCTGAAAATCAGCTTTCTCAGTGGAAAATTAGCGGTCCAGACAGGGGGTATTTCTCCCTATTTCGCGGTATCCGGTGTGCAAGAGTCATTCACTAAAGAAACCGCAATGTCCTCCATTTTAAAAAGTTAGTCCACTCCAATGTGGAAAGTCTGATAAGAGGTAAGCGCCTTCAGTTTGTGTAATAAATCAGTCTGTTGTGTCTCTCAGCTTTGATGAGCCGTAATGCTGAAGTTGTTCTTTTAAAGCCGTTTCAAGCTATTTCCTAGCTTTAGAAGTGTAGTAGTAATACAAGCAATCATGGAGAGCTGTTGTATATAATTGCCTGAAGCGTCTTCACTTCTTGTCACCTAACTGGCTCATATTATACATAAAAATGATCTTTTGCCTCCACCTTCTGGCTAACATATGTTATGTAAAAATAAATTAATGTAAAAAAAAAAAAGACAAACCATAGCTCTTAACAGCTCTGTGCTGCTCTTACACTTTAGTTTAGAATGGCACAAACACAAGCGGTGTGATACACACACAGTGAAGCGTCCGAGTGCTGATGGTGTCAGAACATCAGTGCTCATGGAACATCTCCCATCCAATCAGATTTGAGGACCGGACATAACTGTTGTGTGTGTATATATATATATATATATATATATATATATATATATATATATATATATTAGCTTTTTTATTTAAAGAACAGGACAGTTCATTTGGTATAGGTCTCATGAAAATTGATTCTTAACAAGCCCCTGAATATCTGGTCTTGAAATGTGGAATGATATTTCACTAGTGGAAAATTCATAGTTTAAACTAGGTGTGTTCATAGAATGACCAATTCACGTGAAGTATTCTTTCTGTTGTCTAACTTACTGCTGGTAGATTATACACGTCATCAGATGACATGTACTTTATGTCCAGATCTTTGTATAGGTCATCACTGGAGTTAACATCCTATAAGAAGACAGAAGAGCAACGTGATCATTACATTACAAGTCTTTAGTATTTTGCACTGGTGGCAATTATGTCTGACAGGTTCATTGAATGTAAAAACGTGAAATCTGAGGGACAATTATAATAATAAAGAGAGAAAAGTTATGAAGTGGTTAATATTCAAAATACTGATGAATGTTTACATGTGACTCTTCCCTGACTACAGGATTGTTGATGTACACATCTTCAGAGGACACACGCACAAAGTCTTGTACGTTATCACACAGGTCTACATGCTAATGAAAAGAGAAAGATGGACAGAATAGCCACTTATAGAATAACCACATTTTACTCTGTAACATTACTAGAGGAGTTTCAAAAAAGGTCTGAGAAATTTGAAACATTAATTCAAACGTTTACATTTCTATTTTGCATTACGCTGATTTCAGACAGATTTAATGGACCTAGAAAAGTCAGACTATTAAAAGAACCATTTTAAAACATAATAAATAACAATGAAATGACAGGAAATATTTTGCTATGTTCCAACTTATTATTACATGTTAACTAATTAGATTTAGATCTGCAGTCCTATGTAAATTGGTTTACCTGCTTTTCTCTGTTGTTATCAGATCTTTGTTTTTTCAACCTGTATAAAAAAAGGACATAAAACTCAAAACAAATACCATCCTAAAATATGTATATTACTTTCAGTCATTTAGTTGAACTATAAATATCTTAAAAACAACTCACCAAATGAGCAATAATATGAAAATAAAAATTAAACCCCCACATCCACCTGTTATCCCAGCAACTGCATACCAAACTGCATGTTTTCCTCCTAAAACAAGAGGGGTGATATGATTTTGTTGTTGTGCCAGTTAAAAAGGTGCTGTTGGACTGGTAAACTGCCCTATGGAAAGATCATGAACATGAAAAATCTGCAGACTGTGATTGGGAAACGAATTAACTGTCATTAGCAGAGTAAGCGTGGAATGTCCAGTTTCTCTAATACGCAGACTGTCCATGTCTGTGTGCATTGTCTGAGCATGTGGCTACCGTTGACAGTACTAAAGTGTATCGCAAATCAGTAGTATAGCTCATGAGTTGACCACTTTGCCTTGGCTTGCAGCCAAAAGAGTATACTTTGAAATGCAAGTATACTGCTCTAAGTAAAACCTCGAAGTATTCCTTAAAGCTGAAGTATGTAGCCTCTGCACCTCTAGCACCTCCAAATGGAATACAAAAATAAACATTGTTTTCAAACAGCTGTCTGAATATGGTCCCGTCTGCTTTTGCTCGAACTAAAGTTTCATCCCAAACCGCACACTTCTACACTCTTCTACGTCATGTTACATTGTGAGTAATGCTATTACAATGCTAACACTGACAAAATCCAACAAAAGAGAAGTGTGCAATGAGTACCCAGATGATAGTGCCATTCCTAGATATAAGCTGTGTAAGTGGGCACTTAGTGCCACTGAGTCACCAGGGTGCCCCACAAAGCAAGCTCTTTTTTTTTAAATATACTAAAAGGTGCATGTAAGGCTCAGGCATTTATGGCTCAATTAGACAGATATAGGGCACCCCCTTGTGGCTGGAGAGCGAATGCAGAATGTAATGATTTTGCTTAGGGCCCCCATATGCTTAGAAACGCCCCTGCTGGATGATGCACTTCTTCAACCTTCAAAACAGATTGTGAAATGTTGGACACTTCAAACACTCAGTACTCGCAGTTTGCTGGACATAGGGGGAAGGGGCGAAATTCCTTACTGTGTTGCTGTTCTGACAAAACAATTGTAAACAATGGAGAATGTAGCAACTAGCGAAACTTTAGTGAAGACAGAGCCTTGCAAATGGGAGTTGAATGCTTTACCATCACCCCATAATTTGTGAATTTGCACGTTGTTAAGATACAAATATTGAACTAATGTTAGCTAATGCGCTAAAGCTAGCTGCAACACATCTTGTGCATTTGAAACATCACTTCCGTCAGCTGTTAAACGCTGAATGCTTCCATTTAGTAAAAAAAAAATACATTTTCCATTTGGGACTATGATACACTTTGAAAACTCATACACTTTATGAGGGCATAGTGTATAGTGCATCATTTCAGACACAGCTAAAGAGATAGTCCGAGCCAAAAATATTGTGTAGGGTTGAATTTTTAAAATGCTATCGACTATGTTTTTACAGATTTCGAGAAAATTAACATACACACTTTTAAAAATACAAAATACACTGTTATTAAAAGATACATTCTCTGAAAAGAAGTCTAAATATAGGAAGCAATGTTGCTTCTGAAGTAAAGTTATCTTGTTTTAAGAATGTTTTGAGTCTTTTCATGGAAAACTAAATAAGAAAGAAGATAATATGATACACACCTGTAACAGAGACTGATAGAGCAGCTGATCTCTCAGATCCATGTTCATTCTGAGCCACACAGTAAAACTGTCCACTGTGACTGGAATTAAAGTTGGAGATGCTGTAACTCTGTCCCGATCCAACAGATGAACTTTCATTCACCTTAAACCAGGTGTAGATGTGAGCAGGTGGGTTTGAATCACTCCTGCAGGTCAGAGTCACTGAATCACCCAAAACTATTTCACCAGATCCACTCATGGATACTGAGACATTCCTGGGTGAGTCTAAATCAGAAAAAAGAAAATGTATAATCATGTTTTGAGATTGATAATCCAGTGATGTGTTACAACAGTTACTGCAACATCATAAACTCACATATGACATTTAAAGTGACAGTATCAGAGTATTTCTCTCCAACTTCATTTGTGGACTTGCACTTGTATTCTCCACTGTGATCAGAGCGGATACTTGTGATGCTGTAGATTTCTCCAGATCCTACAGTTGTATTCTCCTTAAACCAGGTGTAGATCAGAACAGGTGGGTTTGAATCACTGCTGCAGGTCAGAGTCACTGAATCACCCGAAACTATTTCACCAGATCCACTCATGGACACTGAGACTTTCTCTGGAGGATCTAAGATGGATTCAAAAGAAATAAACAAACAAACAAACAAACAAACAAAAAAACAAAAAAAATTTAAAAGACTAGCAATAACCTGGTGATCGATTGCCACAAGTACTAATTTATCACTTACACAGGACATTTAAAAGGACACCATGTGAGTATTTATCTCCATGTTCATTTGTGGATTTGCGCTTGTATTCTCCGCTGTGATCAGAACCGATCCTTGCAATGTTGTAGGTTTTTTAAATGCTACAAGATTCCTTCCCTTAAACCAGTTGTACTCTTTTACTGGTGGGCAAGGTTGGGGAGTAACGGAATACATGTAATGGGATTACGTATTTAAAATACAAAATAGAAGTGATTGTATTCCACTACGGTTACAATTTAATTAATTGGTAATTAGAATACAGGTACATTCAAAAGTATTTTGATTATTGAAGAGATTACTCTGCATTTTATTGTCATTTCTTTTATTTAATATTTAGCCCTTCTGATCCAAAGTGCATTTGAACAGCGGTGAAACACTTTCTTATGATGTGTTACATTCATACGAGCAGACAGAGAAGTACGTTTGAAGTAAGTTTGGAGAAGAGGAAATAGAAATAAACCTTGTGTAAATTGTAAGCTTTACGCTAAGCTAAAATGCTATTTCTAATTCAGAGAAAGTCAAATCCATATGAGTTTACAAAGAAAAACACATATCAAATATCACTTTGGATTATCCAGCGTATTCAAAAAAAATCAAACGAGTGAACATTTACTTACATGTGACATTGAGATAAACATGAGGTGATGTGAGTTTGTGTCCGTGTACAGCACAGCTATAGTTGCCTGCATCCTCTCTTCTGACTGACTGCAGGACGAGTTTATTGTTTCTCTCAGTTAATGACTGAGTGTTTCTGGACCAGATGAATGTTGCTTGATCAGTCAAATTGCAGGTGCTTTTACATGTCAGAGTAACTGAATCTCCCTCATTCACTCTCTCTGGAGACTCTACCTGCAGATCTGAAAAGAGAGAGCTCTGTCAAGTCCAGCAGTAACCCCCTGATTAAAAGAGTGAAACCTGATGTGATGTTTACCTGTAACATTAAGTGTCATTCCATATTTGTCAAACCATTTTAAACTAATAGTCGTACTATTAGTAGTTATGAATCTGACATAATACTTGTGTGCATCCTTCTGTTGCACATCACTCAGCTTGAGGGTGCAGTTATGCCGTTTATCTGTTAGATATTTAATTCTTTTCTTGTATTCAGGATCTTTAGTCAGATCAAAAAAATTGTCTGTTGTTTTGGTCCAAAACACTTCATTGATCTGATATCCAGGAGGGTATTTATAAGTGCAGGGCATTATCAGTGTTGACCCCTGTATTACACAAATGTTTGAAGAGTTGTAACTCACACCCCAGTCATCATGAACACAAATGCCTGGAACACACATTTTGAAATGTTCTTATTGATTGAAATGTCCCCAATGAATCTACATTTATGCAAGCTTTACAATCCATGCAATCCATGGAATATACAATAAAATTGATGTAGAACATTATTTTAACCCTTGGTTACTGTTTATTACAAAAATGCTCTTCATTACAGTGTCACAAACAAATGTGTGTGTGTGCATGCGTGCGTGCATGTGTGCGTGCGTGCTAGTCTCACACCATAATTTCTGTGTGGGTGTGCTCTGCATTGTAGCTGATTTTTTTGTGGCAAATCAAATAGAAAAAAATGCTCTGTGCTATAGTCTCGCCCATTCATTTCCTATGGCGGGTCAAATATGATCCAGTAAAAGTGTCACTTTTTCTGCAACCATTTAAAATCATCAAATCATGTCATATCTTTCTCTTTTTTTTTCAGATGGCAAGTGGATGAAATGTCAAAAAGCCTAGTAAAGCTCTGAAGGAAACCATTTTTAATTTAAAAAAAGAAATGTCAAACAGGTCAAAGAAGATGCGAACAGTAACCAAGGGTTAAGTGTCGAAACAGCAATGACTTACCAGGAATCATGAATATAAAGATCAGAGGAAGAGGAGGAGCCATTCTGACTGACATCACCATAGCAACACTATGAGCACAACCAATTTGAAATTATTTGTCATCTTAAAAATAAAATGTTGACAAGTCTTGTTAGCGATTATTAACTTTGCCTATAGACAGTTTTTTTACATTCCAAATGTCATGTTTCATTAGATGACTAATCAAACATCAGTGATGCAATCTTTGAATTAGACCAACATTTACAACTGCAAAGCACTAAAGGGAAAAAACGTTATTCTCATGCCAATAATGTCTATTCATGGACAAAAAGCACAAACGGCAAATGATGAGACCAGGAAAGGAGTTTCTGTTTTTGTCCTCTCTTTATAAAATGGCAGCTGCTCTCTTCTGCTTCTTGGTATCGTGACAACCCTTTAATCATTACTATACTGCCTTAACAAACAGATCCAGTTTCATTACTTGAAAAAATACAGTGCAGACAGTCAATCCTCAAGACTGGAGTTGAAAAACGAACCGGGGTCCAGTGTTCAAATTTTTTGAACTTTCAATACTATTTCAAATCTAGTCCAAATACCAGAAAAGGGTGAAATGTTATGTCTTTATAATGTTGACATTATTAGTGTGCACTGAATATAACATTTAATGAAGCAAAAGAATGAGTAGAAAAATCACACTCTTACCTTTTTCATCAAAACCTCACTCAAAGCCGAGGATGACATTACAAATGAGTTCGATAACAGCTGCAGGGAGGTTTGGCCCCAACCTTGTGGTTAGCACTTTTTTTTTTTTTTTGATGAGGTGATGTTTCTGTAGAACTTGTGTTGAACTTTAGCTGTGCAGCAGAAGCAAGGGAGAGACTTCACAGAAAGTTTGCTTTATAATGTACAATTTTTATAGGCATGTTCTCATCAAATCAAATTCCTTTATTGTCCTTTATTGTTGTGTACAACAATATACACAAGTGCAACAGTGGATGAAAGTATTGGGTGCAGTTCCAAGTAACATAGCAGTCCTGACAATTACAATAAACATCTGATTTACACATATCGTTACACAACACAATATACAATATCTACCTAATAATATACAATATACAGTATAACAAAATAAGAACACTGTATACAATACAAATATACTGTACCCCCACCCTGGCTGAGTCTGGAGTCTCCGCAGACATCTAAGTTTCTGTAAAGCAGTCCCTCATCTCTCATTGGAAAGAGATCCACACTCTCAGCTCGCAGAGCTAATTGTCCAGAGACTGAACATTTGCCAGTAGAATGCTGGGTAGTGGGGGTCGATTTGCACGACGTCTTAGCCTGACAAGAATGCCGGCTCTTCTTCCCCTTTTCCGGCTGCGTTTCCGTGGCCAGGCATCCCAGACAAAGGGCTCAACTGTCGTGTTTGAAAACAGCGGGTCGGCATTGAGGTATTTAAAGTCTGGTTTTCTGTGTGCTATTGAAGAACCAATGTCCAAAAGCGTTTGTCTATCTTAGACAATAAGGCAGATGACATCCAATATGAAAAACACAAGAATTGTAGACAAAAAAAACCTGCAATATTGGGTCAGAGCTCATAGCGCAGCAGCCATACTCGGCTCCATCTTGAAGCTTGATGCTCACTTAATAACAAAAACAATGACAGGTAGATGTGAATACACATCAAACCTTAGAAATCCATAAAAACTATAGTGGCCATCTTATCATGTTGCTACCCAACTAATCAGATAATATATTGTGAAATAACACCTACTCAAAAAAAAAACTTTTAAAAAACTATAACAATGTGCTAGTACCCTCCTGGACATCAGATCAAAAGAGTGTTTTGGACCAAAACATAAAACACAAATGATGTAATGCATGAACCATTGCAGGCCTTACCATAATAACTTTTTGGCATTGTTACCTTATTCTCAGTCTTGTCATGTACCATTTGTTATTGTGTAACTTTTCTCTTCTTGGTTTTTATTCACACATTAATATGGTAATTTCCTCTTTCAAGAGAACAGAATGTTCTCTGGTCCTAACTGTCATCAGATATGGAGAGATAAAAAAATAGACATCCGGCCAGACTAAGTTCAGCACATGCAAAGGTGACATTTGGCCTTTCTCCACCACTAGCACAAAGGTAACCCCACAAGTCTTGAAAACTACCTCATTCTGAGGCATTGAAAATTGGAAATGGATTCTTCATTCAGTTTTGCCGTTTGGAATAGAGATGATTAACACAGAACAGACAAAATTTAAGTTGTAATTCCCTGAAAAGCTTTCTCTTCAACATAGCTCCCAAATATCATTCATGCCTGCACTCAATTGATAACATTCAAGAGTGTATAATCATTCATAAAATATGCAAAAGACCAACAACATTTGATGTAAACTTAACAATGTATCCACCTACAAGGGTGGCCCAAACAAAAATGGGGCCACTATGTTTGAAATGATTGTAAGAATGAGAGAGATGGATCTAGTCGCAGCTTCTTTAATAAAAACTCAAAACCAACTCAAAAAGCCGAGTCGAGTGGACACCAAGGATGCAGTTGTAGGTGAAAAGGGGACCAAAGCATAGCAGGCAGGCTAGCAGGAGACCAAGGCAGAGTCGGCAGGTGACCAGGGAGGAGCCAGCAGGAGACTAGTTGGCTCCTGAGCCTCCGCCCCCAGAGTGATGTCATACAAGGGAATATATTCCCTACATGTGAGATATTCCATCTCTGGCAAATCCACATTATAATAATAATTTAGGCCAATCCAATATATGGGATTTAAAATGCGAGTCCTCCCAGTTCAACTGGTTTGCTAAAATAAGAAAGTGAGCCGAATTTTCCACAAGAGGAATATATCATACCCATCATAGTTCCCCAAAAGCAGCTGCTAGATCCATGGGGACAATCGTTCTTCTGTATGACTGCAAGGATGAGACAGGTGGATCTACTTGCAATGTTTAGAAAAAAACTTAAAAAAACTCAAAAAGCCAAGAAACACAAGAAACCAGAACACAACAAACACTCCTGCCTGCAAAGGATAAGAACTGATAAGGTCAGAGAGCACATAAGGGCATTGTATACTGGAGCAAACAAGGTTAATAAGATACAGCTGGGGAACAATCAGAGGGGGACAAGGAACTGTTAGCCTTTAGCACCCTTAGCACCAAATTTAACCCCGTCCACGAAACCGCTGTAGAATTGCATTGGTTCAATGGGCAAGTGGGGCGTCTAGAAAAGGGGGTTTATTATTTATTATTTGATCGTCAGGTCCTAGATTTTGGAAGTATTAAAGCCTCTGATGAATATACTGTTGCACACAGGCCTAAAATGCAGCTTGTCTCATTGATTCCTATGACAGGCAGAGAGATCTGTTGAAAATAATGATAAATATTTTTTTTTGCATTCTAGACTTTAGTCCTCTTAGTATGTCGATACGAGTCACTTGACATGTCACCATGTGAAATTTGGGGTCCGTTGGAGCTCAAAGAGCACGTCCCACTAACCATTTCTACCATTCATTTTCACAGCGGGTCCGTGGACATGACTCCGAAAGGTCCAAACGACTCCAAATTTAAATCTATAGCTTCTCAGGGGCCCCCTAGTCAGTGTGCAACGTTTCAAGTCCCAATTACTTCGTTACGTGCTTAATTGGCTGACCTGTAATGTAACAATAATTTTTCTATAATATTTTTCTTGATTTTTTTTAAAGTACTTCCCAGTCCATGAGGGACAGAGCTTTTTATGTTGTTTCTGAGGGCCCAACGATGAAGCATTCGAAGCCCCTAGGTCGAAACCGCTGTGGAATTGCATGGGCAAGTGGTATTTCTTGTAAAAAAGGGGTCAAAAGGTCGCAGGACCTCGAAATTTGGGATTCTGGAGCCCCAGGGGCCCCCAAATCAGGGCCTAAATTTGGAGGCTCTAGACATTTTCTTTAAATTACCTTAAATTAACACCCAAATGACTTTTGCACATGCAAGAGGCTCTCTCTGGCTTTGAGAGAAAGAGGCCTGTGAGGTTGATTCTTGCATTAAAGCAAAAAAAAAAATTTTTATTTTTTAGAGACTTCTAGAGACTTGTGCTTTAATTATGACACACTAGGGGTCCCGGACTACCAGCACGTAAAGTTTATCTGCAATTTATTTCATTCATTTTCTACAACGGATTGGTGGACGGGGCTCTGAAAGTTCTGAACGACTCAAAAACGACATATGTGTGTCGTCAGGGTGTCCTTAGACAGCGTGGAGAGTTTCATTATTTAAATTAGTTCACTAATTACTTACTTGGTTGGCTTGAGCAGTCCTGTGGGTTCTGACACCATGTTTTATGTTCATCATACGCAGAGACTCGCCTGCAATGTGTTTTTATTCAGCCTCTTCAGCATTACAACCTTCATGCAGCTGTTCTTTTGTACACTCCTATTGGTTGCGTAGCTCCCACTTTACAATAGTTCAATGGCGTCATCTATTGGCCCACCTATATCGCAACATTTGCTACATATATTTATAATTAAGCAATTCGTTTACAAAAATAACAACATGTGACTTCATAGTGGTTGTAGCTTGTAACCCCACACCCCCCCCCCCCCCCCCAGTTAAATATGATGTTACCATGTGAAGAAAATAAAAGTTACTTGACACATATTTTTACAATGTCCTTTTTCATTCATTAATCTCAATGTCAACATCCAAATAAGCAAAGTGAGCATTTTTGAGTCATCAGATGCAAGTTTTAATAATAAAAAAAAATAAATACAAAAATGTCACACTGAAATTTCCATTAATCTGCTCAGAATTGAAAAAAGCACAGTTAAGGTCATAATAAAAATACAATAATACAAAATACAAATAAATCATTGCTTGCAATATTTAAATGGTTTGGAAGATAACAAAAAGCAACAGGTGACAGTATTAGTCTCTAGTATTAACAAACACATTAGCCGAACATCTAATCTCTTCAAAAGCAATCTCATATGTAGCAAGATACAAATACAATGAATGAAATCAGTAGAACAGACATATTCTTGAAATAATTGTGTGTTAAAGCACATGCATCAGATCATCTGAGTTAACTGGTGAATAGAGCTATTATTGTATAGAGCATTATTATTTCTATTACAGTACATCACTAACTGAGATTAATGGACAAAATAAAGATTAACAAAACTATTGATGTGTCTATGGCTGTGAACATTCAGCTGTAAAGAACTTAATGAAATGAAATAATATTCCAGCTGAGTTTTGGATTTTTCAAATTTAACTCAAGAAATCTAAAGCTTGATCTAAAATAGTTCTAAAATGAATGAACTGCAAAAGGAATCTAGAGATCAAACTTGAACTGTTCTGTTTGTTCATTTGTCGATTCAATGAAATTATCATTTGACCGAGCTGTAGACCACATCCACTGAACTGTGGAATAAATGAAGAATATGTTCATTTCAGAGTGATTCATTAATGTTCTAAAGAAAGGTAATAATCCATTATTTCATGGTGTAGCATAGTAAATAGCTCATTAAATATGTTTTATATGTGCCTCAATCAGTGTTACAAACATGTTTCTCACCTGCTGGGATCAGAGGAATGAGACATTTCAAAGTTGGTGTCCTTGTCTTCAGTCTTTTTCTTCTCTTTGTTTCTCAAGTATTGAACACTGGCATATTGAACATTGTCAACATCTCCTGCAGCTGTTTGTGCATTTCTGGAAATGTTGGGTTTCTTATGTGCAATGCCGGCATAAAGAGCATCACTCTGATTGGTCGATAATTGTGGAGAAATTGGAAGGTCATTGGTTGGATCTGCTCCTGCTGAGCTGCGATTCTCCTGCAGTTTTGGAAAATAAAACATTGCAATACCTAACAACAGATCAAAACCTGAAGAACACAAAGGGCCCTATTAAACGCAGAGTCATGTGATGAATCATAAGTGCAAAGTCAGTGGGCATGGCCATAAAGTCTAAGGCTAGGCACAAGTGGTTTTGGTGAAATTACACTTGCAAAGCACTATTGGTCTGCGTCAACTTGTCATGGACTCCAGTTCCACAATCCACCCCACTTCTTCCGGTTCCCACACTCGTTCTCAATCAGCTGAATACTAGTTTCACCTGCGCTCTTTGGACTCTATTTATACCCTGCCTGTTCACTTCTGACTTTGTTGGTTATTGCATGTAGTTATCCTATGCTTAGCTAACTCCTTTGAAATCCTATTGAATTACTAGTGTTCGATCTAGTGTTTGTTTTTTCCCCTGCCCTGCTCCGTCTGTTTGTTTATTGGACTGATCTTTTCTGGCTCTGTCTTCGGACTGTGTTTAACTTCGCTTCTCTGGATTTGCCCTCTGTGTTTTGTATTCTGCAATTAAACCGGTTTCTGCATTTGATTCCCTCTCGTCCTGTTTCCGTCACACAAGTGCAATTAAATTTGGAGGTCCTTCTCCAGTTCTTGAACCATCTGCGTCCTTTTATATAGTCCATTCCCTCAAGCAAAAAGTTGCTAGTGTAAATGGACTGTACATAATGAATTAGAAGAATAGAAATGCAGACTTGTGTTCTTTTGTTCATTAACTGCGTACTTGTTGAATGTCAGGCATATTTCTAGTGACACACTCCTTTTGTATACATTAAAAATGTGTTTCTCAACAGGATTTGGATGTACTTTCCATTCAATTATAGATTTATAGTATTATTAATCATACTGATCTACTGACACACAAATCATGGCAATCATTAACAGTAAGTTTAACCACCTTCGTGCTTCTAAAACATCTTAGTGCAATGACTTATTTCTCAGAAAAATAACAACGCTTTGTGCTGGCACAAAATTGAGCATAGAGTAAGCGCTCTTGTGAAAATTGGATATTCCCCCCGATGTTGCACGTTGCACTGCAGCTAGTGTACTCATGGAAATAGAGCCCTATAATTGTCATATAAAATTGTTTTCCACATTATCTTTGTGTAAAATATTTTTCAGGTAACAGAAGAGTGATTTCATATATTTAGTTAAATGAAATATCCCTAAAGAAACATTATTTTATTAATTATTTTATAATTATTCTCCTGTGATGGTTTTGAGCTGACTCGCCTGATTTTGCCTGACTTCGGCTCCACCATCTCTCCTCTTCTTCCTGAGACAAAAAAGATAAAAATAGTAACTCATTATTTTCCAAACTTATAATAGTGAGGATTATTACATACACTCCATATGTGAAGCCTTTTATGTGATTTACACACATTTAATCATTGTTAATCATTGTGTAACAGTTGTTCAACATTCACTCACCTTATAAACAAAATCATGATGATGATGATGATGAAGAACAATCCTCCACATCCTGCCACAATCCCAGAAACTGTATAGACAGCAGCAGTCTGAACCCCTAAAACAAGATATTTATGAAGATCACGTCACACAAATGGCAAGTAAACTGAGAGAAACTAGTTAAACTAAACACCTGTAACAGAGACTGATAGAGCAGCTGATCTCTCAGATCCATGTTGATTCTGAGCCACACAGTAAAACCGTCCACTGTGACTGGAATTAAAGTTGGAGATGCTGTAACTCTGTCCCGATCCAACAGATGAACTTTCATTCACCTTAAACCAGGTGTAGATGTGAGCAGGTGGGTTTGAATCACTGCTGCAGGTCAGAGTCACTGAATCACCCAAAACTATTTCACCAGATCCACTCATGGACACTGAGACATTCTCTGGAGGATCTAGAAGAGAATTAGATTTATTTTATGCATCCCATGGCTTTCTATTGTAATAAACAACAGTCACTGAAACTAATGTGTTATTAGACATCAGCAGATGTTTTTATTTTTAGTTCTGTGATCTGAAAAGTGAAGATCTCTATCTGAACTACAAGATAAATAAAAGTGTCTCTAAATTCAGATTCTTGATTCATTCATGATTAATACATCATGAATCATTCTACAGATCATTACAATAGTAATAATTAATCATGTCTAATAAAAACAATGTTGTACTGTTTTATATTAGACAAAGTATTAAATAATTCTAAACTAAACTCAAAATAACCTACATTTGTGAACTATATCACAACTATTAATGAATCAGTGTGTGCTCACATGTAACATCAAGATAAACATCAGGAGAGGACAGATGTTCATTTCCTGTAACAGCACATCTATAGTTTCCAGCATCATGACGTGTGACTGACAGCAGGTGGAGCTGATTCACTGTAACTCTTCTTTTAGTGACTGTCTGTGTGTTTCTGGACCAGATGAATGTTGTTTCTTCAGTCAGAGTGCAGGTGCTTTTACATGTCAGAGTGACTGAATCTCCCTCATTCACTCTCTGCTGTGTCTCCACCTGGAGGTCTGACAGCAACACAAGAACAACTCTCTGTTTGACCAACATCTTCATGAAATCAATTTTAAAGCACAGCCAAAACAAAATCAGACTTTAGCACCTCTTTTTACTTTGAGATCGTTCTGAGGTTAAATACAGATTTAAAATCATAACAAGAAATATTTTAATATCTATGATACTGTTTTTCAGTTTTCTTTGCATAGCTACGACAGGAAACACAGTCATCTAATAATGACTCGGAAAAACAGTTAATCTTTAACGAATAAAGCAAATTACAAATTAATATTATTCAACATTAACTCATTTCTTACAGAGAATATTCAGATGTAACCCCCTTTGTAATCATTAACATTTTCATTAGTAACTGTAATTTAATTACACATTTTATCTCAGTAACTGTACCAGATTACAATTACATTTATTTTGTAATGAAATTACATGACACTGTTACATGTAACTAGTTACTCCCCCAACACTGTTCATGTAGGTGTGTTTGTAGATTATTTCTACCTGTGACATCGAGCTGAACTCCAGGAATCCCTGTCCATTTCCCATCTTCTCTGTTTGTTGTAAATCTGAAATAGTAGATGCGTTTATCAGCTTCTGTTACTTTACTCAAAGTGATGCTGAAAGTGTCTTTATTTTCACTCAAACACTGAACTCTTCCTCTGTATTCTGGGTCTGAACACAGGTCAGGTGGTTCTCCAACAGATACAAATGCAGATTTGGTCCAGAAGACTGTTTTGACCTCATGATCAGAAGGATGTTTTATAGAACAGGACATTTTCACTGATGCGCCTCTTAATGCACAAACACGTGACGGGTTGTAATTCACTCCCCAATCTTTATTGACCCCTGAAACACAGAAATGAGGAAAATAATCAAAGAGGTTTCCGGCAACAAACACTGGAGTTTATTTAATTTCATCTGCAAGTTATTAAATATATCAAATATTTTCAAAAATGTTATAAGCTTGTCCACACTAGGGCTGCACAATATATCAGCAGTGTTATGCTGTTTTGGGGCATTTTCCATTTCCTGTTTATGCTTCATGAAGTCGTCCATAAGAGAAAATGTTACACACACATGAATGTACAGTGTGTTACTTACGGGTAATCATTACAGTGTTTTCACTTATTACTTTATGAATCATAACCCGAATATTGAAAATATAATATCGTTATTTACAGCAGATGATCCCAATTAAAATGAGCCCAAACACAATGTAACACGGTGCAAAGATCTTGAAATAATCCTCACAGAGCGACGTGAGATATCTGAAAACACACGTTTGTGAGAGAAACTATGTGTGCTTGATGGATTTTATGAGTTGAAACTTGTTATCAGACATGTGTGATGTTTTTCAATTAAGATAAATGTTCATATTGTTTTATATTATGAAACGGTCACAGATGAGCACTGTAAGATCTGCTGAAAAATTACACCATGAAAACAGAGACTTGTGTTTGCATTGTGTTTGCATTGTGTTTACATTGTGTTTGCACTGTGTTTACATTGTGTTTACATTGTGTTTGCATTGTGTTTGCATTGTGTTTGCATTGTGTTTGCATTGTGTTTACATTGTGTTTGCACTGTGTTTGCATTGTGTTTACATTGTGTTTGCACTGTGTTTACGTTGTGTTTACATTGTGTTTACATTGTGTTTGCACTGTTTACATTGTGTTTACATTGTGTTTGCACTGTGTTTACATTGTGTTTGCATTGTGTTTGCATTGTGTTTACATTGTGTTTGCACTGTGTTTACGTTGTGTTTACATTGTGTTTACATTGTGTTTGCGTTGTGTGTTTAGTTGTTTAATGTTTGTTACTTTTTTTTATTTATCGTAACATTCTGGTTTTATTTATTATTACATCTGTTTAGCAGCAGTTGTGAGTTGATCTGAATTCAAAGCTTTTAAACAACACCTGTTTTATTTCAAATTCAACTGAGCTTTTAATTCATTAAAGAGCAGCTCCAGTTTAAAATGCAGAAAGTAAAAATATCAGTTATCAGTGTCGGTCACAATGAGCTGTGAATTATCAGTATCAGCCCAGAAATTGCATATCAGTGCATCTCTATTCCCCATTCATTGAAGAATTAATTGAAGGGTGTGAAATATAAACTAATGTTGATATTATATCACGTACTTACATCCTACTTGTAGATAAACTGCAGGTGAGGACAGATGTTCATTTCCTCTCACAGCACATCTATAATATTCTGTATCATCACTGCTGACTGACTGCAAGTGAAGCTGATTCACTGTAACTCTTCTTTTAGTGACTGTCTGTGTGTTTCTGGACCAGATGAATGTTGTTTCTTCAGTCAGATTGCAGGTGCTTTTACATGTCAGAGTGACTGAATCTCCCTCATTCACTCTCTGCTGTGTCTCCACCTGGAGGTCTGACAGCAACACAACAACAACTCTCTGATTGACCAACATCTTCATGAAATAAATAAAGATAAGAGGAATAGTTCAGCCAAGAATGATAATTCTCTCATTATTTAATCACACTTATGTCATCTGAAACTCAATTGACTTTCATCTGCGGAAGCCAAAGGAAGATATTTTGAAGAATGTATGAGGTGTTTTTTGCGCGCAATTCAAGTCAAAGGAGATTAAAGCTTTCAAGCTACAAAAAGGACAAAAAAGCATCTTAAAATTCACCTGTGCAATTGAGTTGTAAAGTTCAAGTCTTCTAAAGTGATCAAATAGGTTTGGTTGAGAAATAGACCAATATTTCAGTACTTATTCAATTTCATGTTTGATATCTGCAGTCTTCTTGCCAGAGAAGTTCTTTCACACACTTCCTTGTGCTTGACACGTGCAAAGCGCTGTATACAAACCAGACAAAGTGTTGCTGGTGTTGTGGTTTTCATGCCCAATCGGCCTATTTTGAAAATTCACACAAATTCACTCAGGTTTTTAAAGGTCCGGTGGTCACCAGAAGGTTTGATGGTAAACATCTTATTTCATCTCCATTGACTTGGATTCCCTTCGATTTGTGTCAAAGAAGCAACACTAGGGGTCTCTCTTGAGCGCCGAATATGCCTCTGATCTATGAAAAAAGGCCAATGAGAAGTTGGCAGCCAGTATTTGCATACCTCGCCCCCCCGACATACGGGTATTTAGGCGAGCAAATACGCTGTGTTCATTCAGAAATTTTCTTCGGAGCCGATGGTAGTGCATGCAGTCTGCTGCGAGTTACACACCAGTTCCTGTTCCTCTGACGCTCTGCATGCTGTTGGATTGACGGCGCATTACAGCGGCTTTCTCCTTCCTTGCACGGCAGTGCAGCTTTGCCACTGGGCGCTTTGACAGTGCAAGAGCACATTAAAAGAGTGATATTCCTTTTAAAAGAGCAATACACAGCAGTGTTGAATGTCCTTTTCAGGACGCGTCTTTATAAAGATGCCATTCCGCCCCTGTGTAGTTTCTGGATGGGGTGATTTCTCCCCACCTCTGACAGTCATAAAAGCTGCCTCGTGTGCCTGGGCTGCGATCACAAGCATGCAGCGTTTTATGAATGGTTCATGTTCTAAGTGCGAGAACATGGCCGTGGCAGCATTGCTGTCGCGGATTTCTTTTGTCATGAGAGAAAGCCACTTCAGCCGGCCCCCGCGCCTCGCCTCCTTCCTACGGGATTGGGGAAGGCGCCGCGGGCGATGAAGACGATTTGGGGATAATGACGGGATCCGTTTTGCCGGGTAAATCCCCTCAAAACCGCCCCCCTCCCTGGCATGCTTGCTTGCTTCACCCGAGCTCGGGATGAGTGTGGTCCCTTGAGCTCCTGGAAATTGGTTGATGACATCGCTGCTGCATTGGAGAGCGTTACAGTGGCGTCTGATGCGGATGACTCGCCTGGGCCGCCACCTCCGGGTCTGCTCGCCCAGTCTGAGCCTGACGCACGGAGGTCCGCTATGCTTTGCCTGGGCTGATTGGTTCCGCGGGCATGTGCGCCGCTCACAGCCCCCCCCCCCCCCGTTCCTTTCTTCCTGAACGTGCATGACGAGTAAGCCGAGCTTCCTCACTCCTCCGCTCTTGCTACCCTCGACGGTGGAAAGGTACCAGACCGCTCTGCCCTGTATGACATGGCCCCCCTGCAAGTCCACCAGGCCAAGGCCCTTCAAATTTTCACTTGGGTAGTCCTGTTCTTGACATGCTGCAGGAACTGCGCTCAATGACCAATCATGCCCCCCGGGCGATGGCCACCCTTGTGGTCCGAAACGTGACTTATGGACTGGACCTGGGTGAAGTATGGGAGGTACTCAAACGCCCCGTCTCCCAGCTCCATCCATTCGGCGGCACTACTTATGACTCCGCCCAGCTGTCCTCAGCAGTGAAGAAACAGACAGAGGCTGTTTTCACACATCCTGCCCCACCGCAAACCTGCCGCCATGGGCCATGCCCCGTCTGCTCGCCGAGGGCTTCTTCCTGCGGCTATGAAACACCGTGCTCCGCCTCAAACTGGGCCCAGCTCTCAGCCCCGGCGTCGAGCTCACTGCAGGAAGCAGACGTCCCCCATCTCACGGACCCCCTCGAAGACCTGTAAGGCTCCAAGGCGCTCCGTAGACGCTTGACCCAGGGACCAAGACGTTAGATATGGAGATGGTAAGACCGCTCCGTCCCCCGGTGGAGGGTCGGGAGGAGAATTTTTTGTTGAATTAATTTTCACATTCTCAGAAACAGAGCTATTTCCTTTGTCTCTGGGTCACCTGGCCTGCAAATGCCGTTCTCACGGCACATTTCTTCCAGATCTCAACAGTCCCGGCTTCCTGAACACAGTCCCTCCGCCCTCAGCCCCATGACTGTTCCCCGGCCGGCCGGTTCGGACGAGTTCAGAGGACACCCACATCGGATCTCCTCCTCAGTCACTAACTCGCCCCCTGCCGGGTGCGCGGAGCAAGGTAAGTGCTTTGAGTATTTTCTCAGCACTAGAGCGTCGGACGCACCCTTGCCTCCTGACGCCGCATTACGCTGCTCCGCCCCGCAGGGTATGTCAAAAATAATCGTCCCTTTGGTGCCCCTAGCACGGAGTTTGGATGCGTGGCTTTCACTCCCCAACCTGTCACGCTGGCTGGCCCAGACCATCCGACTCGGTTAAGCAATTCAGTTTGCCAGGCCCCCTCACCCCTTCGCGGGCGTCCGCTTTACCGCAGTGCATGGCGAGCATGCCAATTCCCTGCGCGCGGAAATCGCTACACTCTTACTCAAACACGCGATATAACGAAATGAAGATGGGTTTCTACAGCCCTTACTTTATTGTACCAAAAAAACGCGGTGGCTTATGACCAATCTTGGACTGATAGTTTTCAACCGGGCTCTTCTCAAACTCCCGTTCAAAATGCTCACGCAAAAACACATCCTAACTTGTGTCCGGCATCTAGATTAGTTCGCAGTGGTAGACCTGTAGGACGCGTACTTCCACGTCTCGATTCTGCCTCGACATCGCCCCTTTCTAATGTTTGCGTTCGATGGCAAGGCGTACCAGTACAAGGTCCTACACTTCAGCATGTCTCTGTCACCTCGCGTCTTCATGAAAGTCGCAGAGGCAGCTCTTGCCTCGCTCCGAGAAGCCGGCATTCGCATACTCAATTACCTCGACGACTGGCTCATCCTGGCCCACTCGCGGGAATTACTATGCGCACACAGAGACCAGGTGCTTAGGCACCTCAGTCGCATAGGGCTTCAGGTCAACCGGGAAAAGAGCAAGCTCTCCCAAGGCCCAGGTAGACCTGTTTGCCTCCCGAGAAACCTCCCACTGCCCGCTCTGGTATGCCTGAATAGAGGCTCCCCTCGGGGCAGATGCACTGGCACACAGCTGGCCCGCATGGCTGCGCAAGTACGCATTTCCCCAAGTGAGCCTTCTTGCACAGGTGCTGTGCAAGATCAGGGAGGACGAGGAGCAAGTCACCCTAGTGGATCCTTACTGGCCCACTCGGACTTGGTTCTCGACCTCATGCTCCTCACGACAGCCCCTCCCTGGCGAATTCCCTGAGGAAGGACCTTCTTTCTCAAGGACGGGGCCCGCTCTTGAATTCCGCAACCTCCACGTCTGGCCCCTGGATGGGACAGGGAAGATCTAGCTGGTCTATCACCTGCTGTTGTAGACACGATCAACCAAGCCAGAGCCCCTTCTACCAGGCATCTTTACACTATGAAGTGGCGCTTGTTCGCAGATTGGTGTTCTTTCCGGGCTGAAGTCCCACAGAGGTGCGCAGTTAGGTCAGTGCTCCTATTCCTACAGAAGAGGCTGGAGGGGAGGCTGTCCCCTTCCACCCTAAAGGTGTATGTCACCGCTATCGCGGCCCACCACGACACTGTAGACAGCAAGTCTCCGGGTAAGCACGACTTAATCATCAGGTTCCTAAGAGGTGCCCGGAGGGTAAATCCCTCCCGGCCAAGCCTGTTCCCCTCCTGGGATCTCTCAGTGGTCCTCCCGGCCTCCAGAGATCTCCCTTCGAGCCGCTAGAATCAGTTGGACTCAGGGCCCTCTCTCATAAAATGGCCGCACTCACCTCCATCAAGAGGGTTGGGGACCTGCAAGAGTTCTCTGTCAGCGACACTTGCCTGGAGTTCGGTCCGGCAGGCACATATATGATCCTAAGACCAGGAGACCAGGTAGTGAACCTGTGAAGTCTGTATGCAGAGCTCTAGACGTTCTGAGCAGCTCTTTGTCTGCTTTGGTGGACAGCGGAAAGGGAACGCTGTCTCCAAACAGAGGCTTTCCCACTGGGTCGTCGATGCCATTTTCGTTGGCTTATCACGCCCAGGCCATGCCCCCCGCTTACGGGTCCGAGCGAACTCAACCAGAGGTGTTGCGTCCTCGTGGGAACTGGCCAGGGGCACCTCCCTAGCAGACATTTGTAGAGCAGCGGGTTGGGCAACACCAATACCTTTGTGAGATTTTACAATCTCCGGGTTGAGACAGTATCATCCTGTGTTTTCTCAGGTCCGAGGCAGTAGAACTCAGTAACACGCTGACAAGCTGGCCGGGTGAATCCTTGCACCTAGTGCCCTTTCCCTCAGCCGAGGTAAAACTGTGTGCTTTTTCTCCCAGGAGATCCCATCTTTTGGATCCCTGGATGATTCCTCCCTAGCCCTTGCAGGTCTGCAGTTCAGTGGAGGAACTCGCCGACGCAATCCACTGCGGGTACCTAGTTTTATTTATTTTTTTTTAATTTATTTATTGATCAATTGTCACACATTATACATACATTTCTGCATATATACAGTGAAATTATTTATTTTTCACATATCCCAGCTAAGCTGGGGTCAGAGTGCAGGGTCAGCCATGATTCGGCGCCCCTGGAGCAGATAGGATCAAGGGCCTTGCTCAAGGGCCCAACAGTGGTGTCTTGGCGGTGCTGGGGCTTGAACCCCCGACCTTCTGGTCAGTAACCCAGAGCCTTAACCACTGAGCCACCACTGCCCCTAGTTTACCCTGTACTGGAAGAGGTGCTCCACAGATCATGGACTCCCCCTCTGTGTATTGTCCGTGGCACAGTCCCCTTACGAGTGGACCCATGTCTACCTTCAGCAGTCCCAAACTGCCCTCTGGTCGCTGTAGTGTAGCCCCCCTCCTCAAATGAGGTTGGGCCTACCTCCGCGCCATTTCCACATGCCGCCTAAAAACCCATTCGATCTATTCACCATCTTTTCCTCCCCCTCTGGGTAGGTGTGGTCTCCGCAGGGTCTTTTTTTCTCCAGAAAAATTATAATCGGGTAAGACCCCCTTTCCTCGATGCATGTAAGGGCCCCGGCCGTTCTTGCTCTATGCGAGAAACATTCCCAGGTTGGCAAGTGTCGCCTTGTTCCCCTGTCCAGGGTAACTAGAAGGATTCTGACGACTTTTAATGGGGCATTGGGGAAGGGTACGTGTGGTCTGATACAGCTGGTCGCGTTTGCACGTGAGAATACCTGCCCACTCCTGTATCAGCAGTTCATGTACACGGCTCAGTACGTGGCACGATTAAATTGGACCCCTCGTGTCGCTTCTTCGACACAACGTTGAAGTGAGCAACAGACGGGGAACGTCTAGGTTACGTATGTAACCCCCGTTCCCCGATGGAGGGAACGAGACGTTGTGTCCTCCCTCCCTCGTCACTGAGCCGCTGTGGTGGCCGGACCATTTCCGGCTCCTCAGAAAAATCCTGAATGAACACAGCGTATTTGCTCGCCTAAATACCCGTATGTCCAGGGACGGGGTATGCAAATACTGGCTGCCAACTTCTCATTGGCCTTTTTTCATAGATCAGAGGCATATTCAGCGCTCAAGAGAGACCCCTAGTGTTGCTTCTTCAACACAACGTCTCGTTCCCTCCATCGGGGAATGGGGGTTACATACGTAACCTAGACGTTTTATGGAGAAAAACAGCTCAGACATTCTTCAAACTATCTTTGTTGTTTGTGTTCCGCAGGAGAACGTCAAAATGGTTTGGAACAGCATGACCGTAAATAAATGATGCGAGAATTGTCATTTTTGTGTGAACTATTCCTTTAAAGATAAAAATTAAATGCTTCTCACACTGCAGCTACATAATAAAACAAAAAAACTGTGTTTGTATGTTTCTGTGAGAGTTCACAAGTTCTACCTGTGACATCGAGCTGAACTCCAGGAATCCCTGTCCATTTCACATCTCCTCTGTTTGATGTGAATCTGCAGTAGTAGATGTGTTTATCAGCTTCTGTTACTTTACTCAAAGTGATGCTGAAAGTGTCTTTATTTTCACTCAAACACTGAACTCTTCCTCTGTATTCTGGGTCTGAACACAGGTCAGGTGGTTCTCCAACAGATACAAATGCAGATTTGGTCCAGAAGACTGTTTTGACCTCATGATCAGAAGGATGTTTTATAGAACAGGACATTTTCACTGATGCGCCTCTTAATACACAAACATATGAAGGGCTGTAATTCACTCCCCAATACTGCTGAACATCAACACCTGAAACACAGAAATAATGAAACTAAAAGAAAATAAAAACTATGGTATGAAAACTATTTAAGGTGGCTGTTAGCAAACATGTTTCCCCATTTTCATTTCAACTGAATTCATTCTACCACTTTTAGAGCTTGTGTCGTTTTATAAATGAGTATTTCCTCATTATATTTGCTGAGGCTTGATGGAAGCGTCTAACCACATCTATATTCTGACTCTAGAACAATGAACTGTGAGCGTCACTCACCCGCAATCATGACCAGTAAGATCAGAGGAAGAAACATTCTGATGAACGTCACCATAGCAACCTCTACAATCATAAAACAGAGAATAATGACATGAGTTTCACATGAAACGTCTAGGTTACTGTTGATATCTCCGTTCCCTGATGGAGGGAACGAGAAGTTGTGTCGAAGAAGTGACACTAGGGGTCTCCCTTGAGAGCCTTTTGCATCTTTGAACTTTGAGAAAAGGCCAATGAGAAATTGGCAGAAAGAATTTGCATGGCCCGCCACTGGGCATTCGGGTATAAAGGGAGGGAAATGCATCTGTTCATTCAGTATTTGTCTGAGGAGCCGACAACGAGGTTCGGCCGCAACAGTGGCTCGGTTCAGTGATGTGGCCAGGAGGACACAACTTCTCGTTCCCTCAATCAGGGAACAGAGGTTACAACAGTAACCTAGACGTTCCCCGTCTGTCACTCTCTTTGACGTTGTTTCAAAGAAGCGAAACTAGGGGTCACATTTTAATCATGCGCTGAACCGTGTGCATTTTGGGGGGGGAGGCCTGGCAAACTGAATTGCGTAAAACCGAGTCAGATAGTCCTGGCCAGCCAGCGTGACGGACTGGGAAGAGAAAACCACGCATCCAAGCTCCGTGCTATGTGCACTAAGGGGACGATTAATTTTGTCGCACACGGAGGGGTGGAGCAGTGGGGCGGAGCAGGTAATACAGCGTCGGGAGGCAAAAATGCGTCCTGAGGCTCTGGTGCTGAGAGAAGACTCGAAGCACTTACCTCCCTCCGCACATCCGTCAGGGGGCGGGTTAGTGACTGAGGAGGAGGTCCCCTGGAGGACAACATTCGTGAGGCTGGATAAGAAGGGTCTGTGTCTAATGTGCCGGGACTGTTGAGATGTGGCACCTGCGTGCCGTGAGAATGGCATTTGCTGACCAGGTGACCCAGAGACAGAGGAAATGGCTCTTTTATTGAGAATTTGGGTACCGCAGCCCGAAGGGGGTGCGGCAAAGTAAATAAACTTAACTGAGGATTCTCCTCCCGGCCCTCCACCAGGGGGACAGAGTGGTCTGCTAACCAGCTCCGGAGCAAACATCTCGTTCTCTGGGTCGTCCGTCTCAGGATCGCTTGGGAGCCATCCAGGTCCTAGAGGGGGTTCGTGAGACGGGGGCGTGCGCTTCCTGCGTGGCGCTCGACGCTGGGGCTGAGAGCTGGGCACAGGCTGAGGCGGAGCTGCACGTTTCTTAGAGGCTGCAGGAGGACGCCCTCGGCGGGCAGATGGGGCATGGCCCGTGCTGGAAGTGCGATAGGGCATGATGTGAGAGATGGCCTCCGTCTGCTTCTTTACTGCTGAGAACTGCTGGGCAAAGTCCTCGACGGTGTCGCCGAAGAGGCCGAACTGGGAGACGGGCACGTTGAGAAAGCGTGCTTTGTCTACTTCGCACATCTCAACCAGGTTCAGCCACAGATGTCGTTCCTGAACCACGAGGGAACCACGTGTTTGTGCTGTGACCTTCGCCTCCATCGCCAGCCGGGTCGTCCTCAATCCCGTGGGAAGAAGGAGGATGCGGGGTGCGGCTGGAGTGGCGTTCCTTTTTAGGAAGGAAAGCCACGACTGCAACGTTGCCAAGGTAAGGTTCTCGCAGTGAGAAAATGAACCATCCACAAACACTGCCTCAGTTTGATCGCGGCCCAGACACACGAGGCAGCATGCCGCTGTGTATTGCTCTTTTATAGAAAATACTCTTTTAGGATAAATTTCTCTATTAACAGCACTGTCGAAGTGCCCAGGGGCAAAGCTGCACTGCCATTCAGAGAAGGAGAAAGCCGCTGATATGCGCCATAGATCCAACAGCATACGCTGATGCCAGAGATGGGAGGAAACGGACTGTGACTCGCAACTTGCTGCTCACATAACCGGTCAGCTCCGAAGAACATTTCTGAATGAACAGACACATTTCCCTCCCTTTATACCCGTATGTCTGGGGGCAGGACATGCAAATTCTGTCTGCAAATTTCTCATTGGCCTTTTCTCAAAGTTCAGAGATGAATAAGGCTCTCAAGAGAGACCCCTAGTGTCGCACTTCAACACAACGTCGAAGTGAGTGACAGATGGGGAACATAACATCACAATCAAACGCTATTTCCTGTTGATGATTTGTTTGGTTTTTCACAATGATTAATAATTATTTGGTCATTAAGAGGCTGATGTGTAGTGAGGATGTTGCTTTTGTACATATCAGGAATATTTCATCTAAAGAGCTTCAACAACTGCAATAATCAATCAATATTTATTAAAGTAGTCTATTATTCTTTAAAACAATTTGACTGACTTAATGTAAAGGGGCATACTACTAGAGTTTGATAAGGAGTGAAACAGACATGGGGATCTTTGAATACAACACTAATAATAACAACAACAGTTATAGAATTAGCATTAAGACTAATTATTTAACAATATGAATTTTAAAAGTTTGTAAATCATTCTCTGTATCTTTATTTAAGGGGTGGAAAAGGGGGGGTGAGGACGGCCCTGGTCCCTTTTCCGTCAAAGTTCTTCAGACCGATTTAAACCCTCATAAAATAATGTACAAATGTCTTACCGTGCTGCAATGAGTCTCGTTGCAGGAGTTCAAATGAAGAATGATGGAAACAGCAACTTGACAGACGTGTTAAACTGTTGAACTGTTAGTTGTGACACACTTAAAACACAGTTTGAAGCACAATTCAAGTTTGTCTTCCTCTTCCTGAATATTTGTTTCCTCCCTCTCAACAACACAAGATGAACTCAGAAAGTTACTTCATCCTCTGATGTCTCCAGATTTAAAATCTAATAACAATCTTCAGCTCAGAAGAATTCACTCATGTCAAAGGTTCAAGAGAGAATTTGTGAAAACATGTGGAAAGATGCTCATTATGATCTGAGCTGTGTATAATGTGAGTTTATGACTCTGTTTCACTTCCTCATTCTGACAAAAACTCTGTTCAAGTTCAACATATTAAGTAATCCACACAAACTTACACAAGCACATCTCAACGCTGATGTCCTAACAAAAGAGATGCAACATTATATTGAGTAAGTCAAAACCCATTCCAGAGAGACAACAGAAGCACTCAACTACAACAACAACATCAGCACATCAAGAAAGATACTGGGAAAAACTATTGATATTCTTTTTAGTTGAATATAATATTCAACAAAACGACTGGATAGGCCTGACAACAGTCATTCAGCTTTAGTTTGTATATTTCAGAGTTCCTGCTGTGTGTTATCTAGTGCAGGTCACAGCGGATCACATTATATAAAGTTTGGAAACTCTGATCTTCTGTATTACAGTGTATAATCAGCACCTCGGACAGCAGCTTCACTCGACACCTCTACAGGATTCCTGACATCTACAGACAGACCTGTATCATGACACAGACAACATTTAAATATACTGAAACATCTAAAGATTTCTGCTCTTGTTTGTTTATAAAGAGCATAAAAATACAAATCAAGTTGCATCTCTCTAGCTACAATTTATACTCCTGGTTTATTTCAGGATTGGACCAGTAACAAGCTCTCGTTGAAGAACATCAGTAGTAAATATAATATACGTTGTGACAAAAATGATTTATGGCCTAACAGGTGTACATTTGACCTTTGCTTCCTCTCCTGAAAAAACTTCCTGAAGTTTTTGTTTCAGTGGAAAGATGTTCCTATCCTGAATGATGTTTTTCAAAGATAGACAAACTGTTTAAATGGAGTGATGCATATGACCGATAAAATATAATTAAGGTCAGGCTGTTTGACCCCGAAAAGTGTGGGAGAGTTCGCAGGAACTTCTATAAACCTTAAAAGCTGGTGGTGACCGACCGCATTCAAACCAACATGTCTTAAGACTTTACTTCTTGACCTTCCTGGGCCTGTCGCATCACCCGATGACACGGCTACTTCAGCAAGGGATGATGCCCCTGTAGGGAATCCTGACATCGACCATTGGCTCGACAAGTTTTGCATGGAGCTTGGCTACAACAATCTAACGTTCATTTCATCTCACGGATCAGGATGCCCGCTTCCGGATGCAGCGACTCTTAAGGAAGATGATGACATGGATGGTATTATTGGTGTAAAGGGTTTCAATTTTATAAAAGCAGTCATAGTGGTCATTCTGGATTATCTCTATAGTTGTGCTACGGATGTGAAGTGGATCACCCCAGTCTGATCCAGCACACATGTTTGTTTGATCCTGACAAATATTTATTTTACACACATTTTGAAGAAATTTCCTGTAAACTGTTTAAACCTGTGTTAAATCAAGTCAGTCATCGGCCAAGCTTTAAAACCATTTGGGTTGACACCGCATCCTAAGAGAATCCATGGAGTTGTCGAAGGCATGTTGTGTGAACTAAGAGAGGAGCCACACATTCTACAGAGACTGCGTGAAATCCGTGAGAAGCTGGTGAATGATAGAGGTGAACAGGCTGTCTATGACGCTGTGGACGGGTGGAAAGGCTGTTCGGCTGGTTCCTTATTTTGACGCTAACATGGGTAACTGCTGCGGATCTACTGAACTGATTAAATTTATTCTGAGACATCATCTTCAATGTGAAATAACCAACATGCTGTATAATCTCATTAATGATGAGAGTTCTGGACAAAACAATCTTGTAAATGAACCCTATATTAACAAATGGCTGATTTGTCTAAAAAGTCAGAGGTCTATCAAACAACTGAACTGAAATGATACAACTCCGTGCCTGCCAGAATGATTCGCCCTGTGTGTTGCTTAAAAACATTCTAAACTCATTGTTTGAATGCGATAATGTCTGTAAAATTGCAGATATAATATGCTTATGTACATATGTAACTGATACATGTGTGATGACATTGTCAATAAACGATCAGAGTGATAGATATGTTTTTGAAAATGTTAATATTCTGGTTAATTACCTGATTGACAAAAATGCTGATGCATGTGTTAATTTCCTACAATATCTCGACATTGCTTGATGTTGGTGTTTCTATTTTAACTGTATAAGCATGCATTGTGCTGTGTGATTAACCCTGATTTAAAATAAAAGGATGCTTTTATAGAATCACTGTTTCATTATTTACATGGTGTCTGATCTGATAACATGACTGAGCATCTGCATAAGGTGTACTACACACCATCTAACCCCGGCTCTTTAGGGCGTGTGAATACATTAAAACGTGGTGTATTATTGGAAAGTGGTGATTTGCTAAGTGATAAAGAAGTTTCAGACTGGCTAGCCAGTCAAGATGCTTATACGCTCCACAGACCACTACGCCATCATTTTAAAAGGAATAGGGTCGTTGTTTATGCTATTGATAAACAGTTCCCCTTCTGTCACTCTCTCGACGCAGGGTCGAATTAAGTGGCACAAGGGGTCTTCTCGGACGCCGAATCGTACCTCTGAACCTGAGAAAAGGCCAATGTCAAGTTGGCAGACAGAATTTTCATGCCCCGCCCCGGACATACGGGTATAAGGGGAAGCGGGGCAGCGAATGCCAGTCAGAATTTTTCTTCGGAGCCGAATGGTTGTACCGCAAGCAGCTGAAACACACACCTGTTTCACTCATCTCTACCAGCGAGAAGCATTGCTGTTGGATCCGCACGGCGCATTTCCAGCTGGCGTCTCTCTCACTGCACACTGTGCAGTTCACGCCCCTGGGCGCTTCGACAGCGCTTCTTTCTGTTTGAAAGAGTGTTCTCCTCCTAAAAGAGTATATTTTCTCTAAAAGAGTTTGAGTTCCCACTCATAAAAGAGCAATACACAGCAAGCGTTTAAAGTCCTTTTCAGGACTTTTTAAAGACGTCTTTCCACCTCTGTGTAGTTCCTGGATGCGGTTGATTTCTCTCCACTTCTGACGGTCATAAAAGCAGCCTCGCGTGCCTGGGCTGCGATCACACGCAGGCAGCGTTTTATGAATGGTTCATGTTCTCAGTGCGAGAACATAACCATGGCAACATTGCGGTCGTGCTTTCTTTTGTCATGAGAGAAAACCACTTCAGCCACCCCCCGCGTCGTTCCTTCTTCCCACGGGATTGAGGTCGACCCGGCTGGCGATGAAGGCGATTTGGGGATGACCACGGGCTCGGTTTCGCCGGGTATATCCCCACGAACCACCCGCCCCCCTGCACGCTTGTTTGCTTCCGTCCGAGCTCGGGAAGAGTGCGGCTCGCTTCCCGGCCAGCCGGCATTTTCCCTTGAGCTCCCGGAATTGGATGACGACATCGCCGCTGCATCGGAGAGCGTCACAGTGGCGTCTGATGCTGATGGATCGCCTGGGCTGCCACCTCCGGGTCTGCTCGCCCAGTCTGAGGCTGATTTGCAGATGTCCGCTATGCTTTCCCGGGCCGCCGCGAGCACGAGGCTGGACTGGAGATCTCCGTCCCCCCTCTCGTCTACTCGATCGGTTCCTCGGGTCATGGCAGCGCTTATACCCACTCCCCCCCTTGGTTCCGTCGTTCCTGGAAGTGCATGACGAGCCAACGCGGTCGGAACCGCCTCCCGCTTGTCCGCTCTCACTACCCTGGATGGCGGAACACCGCCACCTGGCGGGACTGAACGGTACTTGTGCAAAAGGCCATGGTCACGCTGGATTTAGCTCGTAGTTGCCGGTCGCATAGTGTTCTGTTCAAGTGTTGTGTCTGCTGAGTAGGCGGAGTTTATTTAGAAGTCTCGCGAGTTCGGTGAAGTGAGGCTAGATTAGAGATGATGCAATAAGAAAGAAGGAATGTAGTACATGTTATATCGTGAGTCGACGAGGTTAGTTGGATTAAGATTCTAAAGCTATAGATCGACAATATAGTGCTTAGGTAGTGAATAGTTTGCATTTTCAAGTGTGATTGGCGGTCGAAGTTGTGTGAGCATTTTCAGAGGTCGTTGGTATTAGCTGGAGAATATCATCGTGTGCGTCATTGCAGATTGTAAGTGTTTATCTGACATTATTTAATCTGATAATCATTATCTGATATTTGGTTGAATGCATCGATAAGATATTTCTTCAGTTATGAGAGAATTGCTGATATAATAATAACATTATATCTTTGCGATGTCTCGCATTCAGTCATGTAAAGTGATAACGTAGTTTAGTACAGATTGTCACTGAAACTAATTGAGCATGTTTGTTTATTGTAGAACCACACACACACACATTTATACACGGACATACAAGTTATCAACGACTATCACACAAACCTATCACACCATGAGCCATGCAACACGAGAAGACACGGGCTTCAGTTTCATCACGTTAATACTATCCGGACCAGACCGGGAATCATTGCCGACAAGCAACGGCCTGCTCAACTTTTCCTTGGGACTGCACTGATGATGGACGTCTGAGGACATCAGTACCCTTTGTCATCAAGTGAATTTCCTTTGACATATTTAAGATTTCTGAGACTGAGTATTGTGTTAACATCATTTATTATTATTTGAATCAAGACACATTTTGTTTATTGTTTAGTTATTTTATTTAGGCCTACACTGTTTTATTGTGACATATTCACATTTGTTCATATTGTAAGAAATGCTTCATACTTTCATTTAACTAATTAATACAGTGAGTGAATTGGATTCATTATTCCTCTCTTAGTCACTGGACATTAATTGGAAAATAATCCTCTAAAAGTGATTTAGAACCGTAATAGTAATCAGCGCATACTACAGCAGTCAGTACAGTACTCCTCTCCCAAGTCGTAGAATGACATCATCACTGACCTCAAAAGTCTACAGCACCACTGGACAGGCCGCCTCCGCCCTGCATTCCATGGCTCTCCTGCAAATTCACCAAGCCAAGACACTCAAAGATCTGCACCTGGGTAGTTCCAACCCCGATGTGTTGCAGTAACTGCGCTCTGCTCCAACCTCACTCTCAGTGCTACGAATGTCACGGCGCAGGCACTCGGGTGGACGATGGCCACACTTGTGGTCCAGGAGCACCACCTCTGGCTGAACACGCCTCCCAGCTCAGCCTCTTTGGCGACACCATCGACGACTTTGCCCAGCAGTTCTCTGTAGTGAGGAAGCAGATGGGGACAGTTTCTCACATCATGCCGCGGTGCCATCCCACCCGCCTGCTCGCCAAGGGCGCCCCCCGTGACGAGAAAACAACAACAGGTAGCTCCGCAACCCGGGCCCAGCTCTCAGCCCCAGCGCCGAGCACCTCGCAGGCGGCATATGCCCCCCCCCCGTCTCCAGAAATGCTCCGAAGCGCTCCTGAGACGGACACCCCAGGCAGTCGGATGTTCGCTCCGGAGATTCAAGAGTTTCAAGACCGCTCCGTCCCCCGGTGGAGGGCTGGGAAGAGAATCCTTGTTTTCACCAGCTGCACCGCCTTCGGGCTGCGGCACCTATAGAGCGATTCCCTCACTCCCTGGGTCATTCAGCCGGTGTGTGCCATTCTCACGGCACCCCGGTCCTACATCTCTCCAGTCCCAGTTTGTCTCCTCCGGCCCCGCGACTGTCCAACCCCAGCAGGCCAGCGCTGACGAGTTTCGAAGACGCCCTCTCGGGACCTCTTCCTCAGTCTCTAACCCACCCCCTGCCGGGTGTGCGGAGTAAGGTAAGGGCTTTGAGTCTTTTCTCAGCACCTCAGCCTCGGGACGGGCTGGGCAACACCCAATACCTTTGCCAGATTTTACAATCTAAGGGTTGAGTCGGTCTCGTCCCGTGTTTTGTCAGGTCCAAGCCGGTAGAACTCGGTAACGCGGCACAACCGACCGGGTGTTCCGCTTGCATCTTGCGCCCTTCACCAATGTGATCCAGTGCGCCTTCTGTCCCAGGTCAGCCACTAAGTGTCGCTGTCTGGATGCTTTTTCCTCCCTAGCCTTCTGGCCCACGAATTCAGCAGAGCAACTCGCGGCCAGACCCAGTACGAGTCTTAGGGCTCTGTATTGGGGTCGGGCTCAACGGGCATAGTTCCCTCTTCAGGCTAACTCCCCGTGATGTATTCTCCGCGGTACGGTCCCCCTCTCGGCGGACCCGCGTTTCCCTCAGGCAGCCCCGCTGCCTTGGCCCCGTGTCTGTAGAGTCCCCCCTTCATTAGGCTGGACCTACCACTGCACCATTTCCCACGTTCGGCTTCACAACCCTCGTGGTGTATTTGCCATACATTACATTCCCCTGGACTGGGCAGGGTATGGCCTCTGCAGAGTCTTCCCCTCCTGAAAGAATAGGAAATCTGCAGGCCGGACAGCTACCTTGCCTCCGGTCCTGCCTCAGCGCCCGGCACACCTCCTTAGGCCTCTTCCTCAGTCTCTAAGCCGACCCCTGCCGGGTGCGTGGAGCAGGGTTAATGCTTCGAGTCTTCTCTCAGCACCGCCCAGGCTCTCCTGCTTCCCAGGCTCTCCGCCTTCCCCGACATAGGTTGGGCCCCAGCTGCTCTACATCCTATGTGAGAGACATAATGAGAGAGAAGGCTGCGGCTGTTGGGCTTGCTCCCATGCTAGCATGTAATACCTTTTTCCCCCAGGGGTGCGGGAAAACCTAAGGTGGATATGCTAAAACTCTTTGAGGGGGCGTTGGGGAGGGCGATGTGCATTCGGTTCAGGTGCCTCTAACACACAATAGCCTGCTTTGCCCCTGCTCCGACAGTCACGTCACACGGTCAGTCAGTGCGTGGCGTTTTTATATGGACCCCTTGTGTCACTTCCTTTGACACTACGTCGAGAGAGAGACAGAAGGGGAATGTCTCACTTACTGTTGTAACCTCCGTTCCCCGAGGGAGGGAACGAGACGTAGTGTCCCTCCTGCCAAGGCACTAGACCTAGCACTGTAAATGGCCGTGCTTCATCCTTCGGCTCCTCAGTGCAAAATCCTGACTGGCATTAGCTGCCCCGCTTCCCCTTATACCCGTATGTCCAGGGCGGGGCATGCAAATTCTGTCTGCCAACTTGACATTGGCCTTTTCTCAGGTTCAGTGGTACGATTCGGCATCCGAGAAGACCCCTTGTGTCACTTCCTTCTACACTACGTCTCGTTCCCTCCCTCGGGGGAACGGAGGTTACAACAGTAACCGAGACGTTACCGTGAGTTGACGTTCTCTGTAGGCATCCTGGAGTAACCGATCATATTTATTTAACACTTCTCGATTGGCACCAACCCTATCGAGGATAATTCGTATAAGGCTTCCTTGTTCTACTGAGTTTGTCATCACCTTGTGGAAACAGTGGCAAAGGCGTTTGACATTATTTGAAATAATGTCCAGCTTCTCGTCCGCCCTTCGATTATGTTCTTGCAGTTCTATCAGCCATTCATGGGAAAAGTTCTGTTGATTTGATGGCAGAATTTCATCATCAATCAGCGTCTCTTCCACGCACACCTGATTATTCGAATCGCTGTCCGTACAATCCAAGACTGTATTAATTAACACATTTTCACCACTTTGTTAAAAGTAAAAAGAAAAGTCTTTTTAAACACATTTTAAATGTAATACTACTTTTTATGTCTTACAATTATAATAAAAAATAAAATGACCCTCACAGATTATTTTATCATGTTTTTGAAAAACATCAATTCGTTATTTAATCAATCACTATTTTTTAGTCTGAGTTGACAGAAAACAAGTCTTTGCACATCATTAAAGATTCATAATTTTTCTACTCTTTTAAATACACAGATGGTCTCGGCTACAGTGCAGGGATATCAGAACAGCTGACCAAACACATCATACCACATCGTGTACATCTTCCGGAGGGGGGGGGGGGGGGGGGGGGGGAATGTCAAATCATAAATCATAGGCCATAAATCATTTTGTCACAACGTATATTATATTTACTATTAATATCACATGAAAATGTCACTAAATATGAAACATATTAAACACAGACATTCTGATTCATTCCACAAACTCACCATTAGTCAGTGTAATCAATGTACAAACATGTTTATTCCATATGGGTGATATCACAACCCTTATCACCTCAAGAGGAAAATCTGGACACACATGAAAGACTATCACAGCTGTAATGACCTAATACACTTAATACATCTATGCAAAGAAATGCTTAATTTTGAAACATGTTTATCTAGCAAAGGGTATTGAAGCCTGAACCGTCTCTATTAAAGCTAAGCAAACATGCACACAGTTTTATTTTTAAAAATATATATATTTGCATATGCTGGACTCTAAATGAATTCAGTAATGAGCTCAGTTACTCAACATCGTTATTTCACTGTGAGCTTTAAGAATGGAGAAATGTGTTGATAACGTTCAATCAACATTACAGCAACTTTAAATATAATGTTAATGTTCTCATAATGATGGTGAATTCCTGAAGAGCATCAATATGTTCATATCATACTGTAGAGAGAGTTTAATGTCTGTTTGCTGAAGTGTTTGCTAGGTTCTCATATTCAGCAGATCTGGACTGAAGATCAGGAGCCGTGACATCATGAGCACTGGAGTGAACAGTCTGACAGAGAAACAGGAACATTACACACTGTTCATATTTGTTTCAGGTGAAAATGGTTCAATATGAGTTTGAGAGATTCACTGACTGTGAGTGTGCTGTAAATATCATTAGATGATCTGGACACAGTATTCAGAGATGTGTATGTATCATCACTCGAGTCATTCTTCTATAGAGAAAGACTTGTGTAATCATTCATATACAGTGTTTTATTCATTGTTCAATACAACAAATGCAACATTACAGTCATTTATTTCCCATTACAGTTGTAGATGGAGATATGTGTTTCTGACTCGCCTGCTTTTGATTCATGTTTTCAGCTCCACCATCTCTCCTCTTCTTTCTAAAGAAAGCAGCAAATAATCGTTCTTGCACAGTTCTTAGAAAAGCTAAATGTTTTATCAGTTACAATAGTGAAATACAGTACAAACATACAAAAAGGACAAACAGCAGAAGCCATTTAGTCTACAAGTGAGAAACTGCATCAAAATCTACAGATGAAATACTTTTTTTAATTTATCTAATTTAAGAGTTTAGACAAACTTAACTCACTTTACAAATACTACGATGATGATGATGATGATGAAGAACAATCCTCCACATCCAGCCACAATCCCAGAAACTGTATAGACAGCAGCAGTCTGAACCCCTAAAACAAGATATTTATGAAGATCACGTCACACAAATGGCAAGTAAACTGAGAGAAACTAGTTAAACTAAACACCTGTAACAGAGACTGATAGAGCAGCTGATCTCTCAGATCCATGTTCATTCTGAGCCACACAGTAAAACCGTCCACTGTGACTGGAATTAAAGTTGGAGATGCTGTAACTCTGTCCCGATCCAACAGATGAACTTTCATTCACCTTAAACCAGGTGTAGATGTGAGCAGGTGGGTTTGAATCACTGCTGCAGGTCAGAGTCACTGAATCACCCAAAACTATTTCACCAGATCCACTCATGGACACTGAGACATTCTCTGGAGGATCTAGAAGAGAATTAGATTTATTTTATTCATCCCATGGCTTTCTATTGTAATAAACAACAGTCACTGAAACTAATGTGTTATTAGACATCAGCAGATGTTTTTATTTTTAGTTCTGTGATCAGAAAAGTGAAGATCTCTATCTGAACTATTACACAGTAAAACGTCTCGGGTTACATATGTAACACTTGTTCCCTGAAAAAAGCGGAACGAGATGCTGCGCTTTGCTAAGTGCTATGGGAACGATCCTAGTCGTGACCGAGCTGTGAATATGTGTGTAACACGTCACTGAATATTGACCAGAATTTATAGCCTCAGCTGATGTAATCATTAGACGCACCTGTGGCCAGGCTATAAATGGATGCGTCACCAGGTGTCGTCAGATACTTCTTTTTGAAGAGCAGTCCTGGGATGTCCCAGTGCTTTTTTCAGGGAACAAGGGTTACACATGTAACCCGAGACATTCCTTTTACAAAAAGCTTCACTATTGTAATGCACCTTCTGGAGACTGAGGATCCATTTGCAGCTTTATTGTTTCGTAGTCGTACAGGCAGGGTAAATCACCAGTGAACACAACTGTAAGGGTATGGCAGTTCGTAGTCAAGTAACAGGCAGTAGGTCAGGGCAGGCAGCAAACAATCGAAGAACAGATAAACAGGCAAGGAGTAAATACACGGAAAGACTTAACACGGGAAGAACGCTCAGAAATGATCACCGGGGTAAATACAAAACTTCGCAGTGAATGAGAGTTGGGGAGCGCTTAAATAGTCCACTGATCAAGAGCAGATGCAAGGTAATCAGAGCCAGGTATGTGGGGAATATAGGTTCAAAATGGATTAATATTCGGGAGAGGGTTCCCTCTGGTGGTGAGAAGGAGGAATCGCGAGAGTCTCGTTTGTAACAGCTATGATGCTGCGCTTTGCTAAGCGCTATGGGAATGCAATACCCACGCCGCCGCACTTGGGCTGTCCGGACCCCTACGGTTGTGAAGTGTGCTCACAAGAACATGAGAGGTCTCAGACATGAGCTTGTGATGTCGACTCAAGGGCATAAGAGCCCAGAGTAACATAAATATCTAAACCATAAAATTTGATGAATGTTTGCGGAGAGGACCAGCCTGCCGCATCACAAACTTGTTCAGGCATGAGCTGAGATGTCGACTCAAGGACGTAAGAGTCCGGAGTAGCAAAACATCCAAACTATAAAAGTCTAAAGAATGTGTGCGGAGAGGACCAACCTGCCGCATCACAAACTTGCTGCAGAGGGAGACCTCTAGCCAAGGCTTTAGAGGAGGAGAACCCTCTGGTAGAGTGCGCCCTAAAACACACTGGCGAAGCTTGACCGCGCACCTCGTAGGCCCGGGCAATAATGTCCCTCACCCAAAGTGACATAGTCTGCTAGGAGGTGACCGCCCCCCGGTCACAGCTTCCAAGTGAAGAATTGCTGCCCTGACTTTACACCACTAGCAAATGCGGTGGACATAAGTCTGAAGGGTACAGGCTTGACAAAGTCTGAGAAGTCTTAGCTGCTCCGGCGTTACAAACGGCAGGGAGCAGAAGGCTTAGAAAATAACCGGCCAAGGGTCACGAAAGGCACCTTGGGCAGGTAGTTAGGGTGAGGGTGCAAAGAATGCTTTTGGTCATAGCTGGGGCAAACTCTAAACAGGCCGGCAAAAGAGACAGAGCCTGTAGGTACCCAAGTCTCCTTAGAGACATAATTGCCATAAGAAAAAACATCTTGAGAGTCAGAAGTCTACCAAACGCTGACTCTAGAGGTTTAAAAAGGGGGTCTTACCCTATGAAGAGGTCCTAGCAAGGATGCCTCTTAGGGGGCACCCAGCCCACCAAGGCGTAGCAAACTGCAGTGGAGGCCACATAGAAACTGGCAGTGGCGAGGCAAGTGCCCGCTGACAGTTCTTTCTACAGAAAATCCAGAACTGAAGCAAACTGGCAGTTAGCTGTTTCTGAACTTTGTAGAAAGAAACGCATGCAAGTGCATTTGTGCCATGTAGGCGTCACCACGATCAGCACGATCAGGGAGAAGTAGAGGAGACATTGCACTAGCAACAGAGGCAAAGAGGTCCTCTTCTGCCCTGTAAAATCTACCCAGATCAGTTCCAAGTGGAGGGAGCCCTAGCACTTGAAATGGTCTTGTTAACCTCAAGAGAAAGCCCTGTGAACCTCAGTTGGTACCCTTAGGGGCCAAGCATGAAAGGTTTCACAATTCGAGCCAGGGATGAGAAGGTCCTCCCTGTTCGGAATCGCCCAAGGCGAGCCGTCGAGGAGAGGTATTCGAGAAACATATCCTGTTCGGCCAGCGCAGTGCCATTAGTAGGAGGCAAGACCCTTGCTGGTGAACATTGGCCAAGACTCCCGGGAGCAGAGAAACCGGGGAAAGAAACGCATACAGTCGCATTCAGGGTCATGTATGTGTCTTAACGTCCAGACTCAAGGGGGCTGGGTGACTTCAGGGAGAAGTAGAGGAGACATTGGGCTATTCATAGAGGCAAAGAGATCCTCTTCTGCCCTATACGATCTCACCCAAACTTGTTCCAAGTGGAAAAAGCCCGGCATTTTAAAAAGGTCTCGATTCCACAATTCGGGGCAGGGATGAAATATTGTCCCCTGTGCCTGAGATAGAAGATCCTTCCTGTTCGGAATCACCCAAGGCAAGCTGTTGAGGGAAGAAATTAGCTCCGAGAACCAAACCCTATTCGGCCAGCGCGGTGCAATCAGTAAGAGGCAAAACCCTTGCTGGCGAACTCAGGGCAACTACTACCTTAGGGTGGAGTTGCTTACTCCCCCCATTGGTATTTTCCGTCTGGACAGTAAATCTGCTCCCACATACAGGCATCCAAGGATATAAATGTCCTGAGTGACAGGAGCTTGCCCTGGGCCCTAAGGAGAATCCAACACATCAGAAATACAGCTGACAAGAACGTGGATCTCCCTGATGATTTATGTAAGAGGCTACCGCTGTATTGTCCACCCGCACCAAGACATGGCAGCCTCAGGAGGAGGTATTTCAGGGACAGAAATACAGCCATCAACCAGAGACAGAGACTGTAACAACCGAGCTGACGACCCTCCTATTGTCTTAAGCTGGACGACTACTTAAGGCCGCTACCCAGCCCGTCAGGGAGGCGTCTGTCGTTAGCAGCCTGCAACAACAAGACGCACCTAGAGTGGGACCCAAGGCAGAAAACCGGGGTCTGAACCACATAGAAAGGGAACGAAGCCTGAGGCGTGTAACCCTTATTAGCCTATGGGTTTTGGCCCTTGGAGCCACAACAAAAACGGTCTCATGAGCAGAAGGTCCAGAGGGATCACCGAGGACGCAGTCGCCCTGAGACCTTGAAATCGTTGATACTGATGCAACCTTGACCTAGCCTGATTTTGCTCAGGGTGATCTGAATGGACTCAATTCCAGCAGGAGACAGTTGTGACCGCATTGTGACTGAACTTCATACGATGCCTCGATAGACAGTGTTCTGAGTGGGAGAAGGACGCATTTCTTGGCGTTGAGCCTCAACCCCAGAGAAACTAAATGAGCTGAGACAATGTACCTGCGCTGAACTGCCAGTTCCTGGAACTGCGCTAGGATCAGCCAGTCGTCTACATAATTCATAATGCAGATGCCCCGGAGTCGTAAGGAGCCAGCGCTACATCATGCATTTGTGAATGTGCGGGCAAAAAAGGGCTAGGCTGAATGGAAGAACCTGACACTGGAAGACTTCGCCCCCGGAAGCGAACCTCAGGAACTTTCTGTGTTGTGGCAGAACTTCTAAATGAATAAGAAGTGCGTCATAAGATCGATGGTGATCAGCCAAACAAGTTGTAGTGCTTGAGACACGATCGTCTTGATAGGCAGCATCTAGGACTTGAACACCCATGGGCAGTTCAAGCTTTAAGATCTAAGCCAGATGCCACCCCTCACCCTCCATGGGAACCAGGAAGTATTTAGTGTAATAACCTAACTCTCTCTCTGGAAGGAGAACACAAACCATGGCCCCTTTAACCAGGAGATTTGAGGGTTTTTTGGTTTTTTGTTTTTTAGACATAAAAAAGAAATCTGGTTTACGGTAGTGAGAACACGCCATTGAAACACGGAAAGGCGGCGAGTGAATTAAATCCTGACGCCCTTTTCTACAGTTCTTAAGACCCACAGAAAAAGTATATATCTGGCAGAAGTTTCTACGCTGCCAGGATCTCTGAGATGGGTATTAGATTTTAACACTTCCTGTTGAGGTGTTGTCGAGTGTTTCGCGTTCTGAATAAAATGCAGGAACAGCGAAAAACACCCAACTTTTGATGGGAGCCTCTGCCACCCGAAACACCAAGAGGTGGCGGGAATGGAGGGGCTTCGAGGGGGTACTGGGAGGGGTGAAGTGAAACACGTGCCCCATCCCGAGGGGAGCTACCCCCTAAATCTAGGCGCAAGACCATCAGGGTTTCCTCTTTTTAGAAATTATAGTCCTGAGGTCTTGCTTCGGGGGCTGCCGAGGGCGACGAGACTGTCCCCAATCCCTGGGAGGAGGAACACGACTCACCACACTTTGTTTTTGAGCCTCCCTTCTAACAGGACTGAAGGACCCGCCCCCTGAGTGCGGCGAGGGAGGAACTGCCCGAAGGCTTCCTCATGGCTTTCCGTCTCCTGGAACCTGGAGATAACCGTGGTCATGGCGTCTCCGAATAGGTCAGTGGGCGAAACCGGGGCATCAAGAAGGAAAACTTTGCCACTAATGTGGAGGTTGTCATACAAGGTTTTGAGGGGAGAGAGGGCTTCTTAAGTTGCGATGCCGAGCCCGGCGATAGATAGCACGCAAGCGTCTCTTCGACCGGCGGCATCACTGAATACCCCTGTGCCTCAGCACCCACGATAGTCGAATATAATGACATCGAGGGTACGTGAACACGGGAAGAATAGGGGTTCCTCCATGAGCGAGAAAGCTCTTCATGGAGTTTATCAAAGAAGGGAAGGGACTCATGAGGCGTCCCCTTCCCTAGATTGGTAGATAAAAATCTATCCCTTCATTTGGAGGGTTTGGGGGTCTCTTTTTGGCATGGCCAGTCCAACTGGAGTCTGGCAACCGCACGAGTAACCACATAGAGCAATTCCTCCATTGATTTTTTATCGCGGACGGAAAGCTCAGGGGCGGGAAGAAAATCGCGATCCTCCTCATGAACCGAAGAAGCGTCAGAATGCGCTTCGAGATCATGTGAAGGACCAGCTGGGTTTGGGGAGAGAGCGAGAGAAAGGGACAAACTCGTCTCTTGCTTCTCAGCCAAATCCATGCAAGAGCCCCACAAACTAAGCGTGGGTGCTGACTCCTGGAAGCAAGCGAGGCGAGCGCAAAGCACTTTGCCTGAAAGCAACTGTTGCAACGCGAGAGCAGCGTGCTCTTCCCCGAAAAAAAACAGAGCAAAACTAACTCCTAGCAGAGGAAAGAAAGTTTTGACAGTTTGTAAAACACACACATACACAGAATCGCTCTGAAAAAAGAGGATCTGACGACACCTGGTGATGCATCTGTTTATAGCCTGGCCACAGGTGCGTCTAATGATTACATCAGCCGAGGCCATAAATTCCGGTCAATGTTCATTGACCTGTTACACACATATTCACAGCTCGGTCACGACTAGGATCATTCCCATAGCGCTTAGCAAAGGGCAGCATCATAGTGAAGCTTTTTATAAAGGGAACTCTTTTTTAAATTGAACATTTAGTGACTTTTGAAGGTGCAACTCAAGATAAATAAATGTGTCTCTAAATTCAGATTCTTGATTCATTCATGATTAATACGTCATAAATCATTCTACAGATCATTACAATAGTAATAATTAATCATGTCTAATAAAAACAATGTTGTACTGTTTTATATTAGACATAAAGTATTAAATAATTCTAAACTAAACTCAAAATAACCTACATTTGTGAACTATATCACAACTATTAATGAATCAGTGTGTGCTCACATGTAACATCAAGATAAACATCAGGAGAGGACAGATGTTCATTTCCTGTAACAGCACATCTATAGTTCCCAGCATCATGACGTGTGACTGACAGCAGGTGGAGCTGATTCACTGTAACTCTTCCTTTAGTGACTGTCTTTGTGTTTCTGGACCAGATGAATGTTGTTTCTTCAGTCAGAGTGCAGGTGCTTTTACATGTCAGAGTGACTGAATCTCCCTCATTCACTCTCTGCTGTGTCTCCACCTGGAGGTCTGACAGCAACACAAGAACAACTCTCTGTTTGACCAACATCTTCATGAAATCAATTTTAAAGCACAGCCAAAACAAAATCAGACTTTAGCACCTCTTTTTACTTTGAGATCGTTCTGAGGTTAAATACAGATTTAAAATCATAACAAGAAATATTTTAATATCTATGATACTGTTTTTCAGTTTTCTTTGCATAGCTACGACAGGAAACACAGTCATCTAATAATGACTCTGAAAAACATTTAATCTTAAACAAATAAAGCAAATTACAAATTAATATTATTCAACATTAACTCATTTCTTACAGAGAATATTCAGATGTAACCCCCTTTGTAATCATTAACATTTTCATTAGTAACTGTAATTTAATTACACATTTTATCTCAGTAACTGTAACGGATTACAGTTACATTTATTTTGTAATGAAATTACATGACACTGTTACATGTAACTAGTTACTCCCCCAACACTGTTCATGTAGGTGTGTTTGTAGATTATTTCTACCTGTGACATCGAGCTGAACTCCAGGAATCCCTGTCCATTTCCCATCTTCTCTGTTTGTTGTAAATCTGAAGTAGTAGATGCGTTTATCAGCTTCTGTTACTTTACTCAAAGTGATGCTGAAAGTGTCTTTATTTTCACTCAAACACTGAACTCTTCCTCTGTATTCTGGGTCTGAACACATGTCAGGTGGTTCTCCAACAGATACAAATGCAGATTTGGTCCAGAAGACTGTTTTGACCTCATGATCAGAAGGATATTTTATAGAACAGGACATTTTCACTGATGCGCCTCTTAATGCACAAACACGTGACGGGTTGTAATTCACTCCCCAATCTTTATTGACCCCTGAAACACAGAAATGAGGAAAATAATCAAAGAGGTTTCCGGCAACAAACACTGGAGTTTATTTAATTTCATCTGCAAGTTATTAAATATATCAAATATTTTCAAAAATGTTATAAGCTTGTCCACACTAGGGCTGCACAATATATCAGCAGTGTTATGCTGTTTTGGGGCATTTTCCATTTCCTGTTTATGCTTCATGAAGTCGTCCATAAGAGAAAATGTTACACACACATGAATGTACAGTGTGTTACTTACGGGTAATCATTACAGTGTTTTCACTTATTACTTTATGAATCATAACCCGAATATTGAAAATATAATATCGTTATTTACAGCAGATGATCCCAATTAAAATGAGCCCAAACACAATGTAACACGGTGCAAAGATCTTGAAATAATCCTCACAGAGCGACGTGAGATATCTGAAAACACACGTTTGTGAGAGAAACTATGTGTGCTTGATGGATTTTATGAGTTGAAACTTGATTATCAGACATGTGTGATGTTTTTCAATTAAGATAAATGTTCATATTGTTTTATATTATGAAACGGTCACAGATGAGCACTGTAAGATCTGCTGAAAAATTACACCATGAAAACAGAGACTTGTGTTTGCATTATGTTTACATTGTGTTTACATTGTGTTTGCACTGTGTTTACATTGTGTTTACATTGTGTTTGCACTGTGTTTACATTGTGTTTGCATTGTGTTTGCATTGTGTTTACATTGTGTTTGCACTGTGTTTACGTTGTGTTTGCATTGTGTTTGCACTGTGTTTACGTTGTGTTTGCATTGTGTTTGCATTGTGTTTGCATTGTGTTTACATTGTGTTTGCACTGTGTTTACGTTGTGTTTACATTGTGTTTGCATTGTGTTTGCACTGTGTTTACGTTGTGTTTGCATTGTGTTTGCATTGTGTTTGCACTGTGTTTACGTTGTGTTTGCATTGTGTTTGCATTGTGTTTGCATTGTGTTTGCACTGTGTTTACGTTGTGTTTACATTGTGTTTGCATTGTGTTTGCATTGTGTTTACATTGTGTTTGCACTGTGTTTACGTTGTGTTTGCATTGTGTTTGCATTGTGTTTGCATTGTGTTTACATTGTGTTTGCACTGTGTTTACGTTGTGTTTACATTGTGTTTGCATTGTGTTTGCACTGTGTTTACGTTGTGTTTGCATTGTGTTTGCATTGTGTTTGCACTGTGTTTACGTTGTGTTTGCATTGTGTTTGCATTGTGTTTGCATTGTGTTTGCACTGTGTTTACGTTGTGTTTACATTGTGTTTGCATTGTGTTTGCATTGTGTTTACATTGTGTTTGCACTGTGTTTACGTTGTGTTTGCATTGTGTTTGCATTGTGTTTAGCGTTGTGTGTTTAGTTGTTTAATGTTTGTTACTTTTTTTTATTTATCGTAACATTCTGGTTTTATTTATTATTACATCTGTTTAGCAGCAGTTGTGAGTTGATCTGAATTCAAAGCTTTTAAACAACACCTGTTTTATTTCAAATTCAATTGAGCTTTTAATTCATTAAAGAGCAGCTCCAGTTTAAAATGCAGAAAGTAAAAATATCAGTTATCAGTGTCGGTCACAATGAGCTGTGAATTATCAGTATCAGCCCAGAAATTGCATATCAGTGCATCTCTATTCCCCATTCATTGAAGAATTAATTGAAGGGTGTGGAATATAAACTAATGTTGATATTATATCATGTACTCACATCCTACTAGTAGATAAACTGCAGGTGAGGACAGATGTTCATTTCCTCTCACAGCACATCTATAATATTCTGTATCATCACTGCTGACTGACTGCAAGTGAAGCTGATTCACTGTAACTCTTCCTTTAGTGACTGTCTTTGTGTTTCTGGACCAGATGAATGTTGTTTCTTCAGTCAGAGTGCAGGTGCTTTTACATGTCAGAGTGACTGAATCTCCCTCATTCACTCTCTGCTGTGTCTCCACCTGGAGGTCTGACAGCAACACAACAACAACTCTCTGATTGACCAACATCTTCATGAAATAAATAAAGATAAGAGGAATAGTTCAGCCAAGAATGATAATTAATTACATCATCTGAAACTCATATGACTTTCGTCTGCGGAAGCCAAAGGAAGATATTTTGAAGAATGTATGAGGTGTTTTTAGTGTACGATGCAAGTCAAAGGAGATTAAAGCTTTCAAGCTACAAAAAGGACAAAAAAGCATCTTAAAATTCACCTGTGCAATTTAAGTTGTAAAGTTCAAGTCTTCTAAAGTGATCAAATAGGTTTGGTTGAGAAATAGACCAATATTTCTGTACTTATTCAATTTCATGTTTGATATCTGCAGTCTTCTTGCCAGAGAAGTTCTTTCACACACTTCCTTGTGCTTGACACGTGCAAAGCGCTGTATACAAACCAGACAAAGTGTTGCTGGTGTTGTGGTTTTCATGCCCAATCGGCCTATTTTGAAAATGCACTAACAGGTTTTTAAATGTCCGGTGGTCACCAGAAGGTTTGATGGTAAACATCTTATTTCATCTCCATTTACTTGGATCTTATGGAGAAAAACAGCTCAGACATTCTTCAAACTATCTTTGTTGTTTTTGTGTTACGCAGAAGAAAGTCAAAATGGTTTGGAACAGCATGACCGTAAATAAATGTTGAGAGAATTGTCATTTTTGTGTGAACTATTCCTATATAGATAAAAAATGAAACACTTCTCACACAGCAGCTACATAATAAAACAAAAAAACTGTGTTTGTATGTTTCTGTGAGAGTTCACAAGTTCTACCTGTGACATCGAGCTGAACTCCAGGAATCCCTGTCCATTTCACATCTCCTCTGTTTGATGTGAATCTGCAGTAGTAGATGTGTTTATCAGCTTCTGTTACTTTACTCAAAGTGATGCTGAAAGTGTCTTTATTTTCACTCAAACACTGAACTCTTCCTCTGTATTCTGGGTCTGAACACAGGTCAGGTGGTTCTCCAACAGATACAAATGCAGATTTGGTCCAGAAGACTGTTTTGACCTCATGATCAGAAGGATGTTTTATAGAACAGGACATTTTCACTGATGCGCCTCTTAATACACAAACATATGAAGGGCTGTAATTCACTCCCCAATTCTGCTGAACATCAACACCTGAAACACAGAAATAATGAAACTAAAAGAAAATAAAAACTATGGTATGAAAACTATTTAAGGTGGCTGTTAGCAAACATGTTTCCCCATTTTCATTTCAACTGAATTCATTCTACCACTTTTAGAGCTTGTGTCGTTTTATAAACGAGTATTTCCTCATTATATTTGCAGAGGCTTGATGGAAGCGTCTAACCACATCTATATTCTGACTCTAGAACAGTGAACTGTGAGCGTCACTCACCCGCAATCATGACCAGTAAGATCAGAGGAAGAAACATTCTGATGAACGTCACCATAGCAACCTCTACAATCATAAAACAGAGAATAATGACATGAGATTAACATGAAACGTCTCGGGTTACATGTGTAACCCTTGTTCAACCTCGACCTAGCCTGACCTTGTTCAGGGTGTTCTGAATGGAAATGATTCATGCGGGAGATGATTGTGCCTGCATCGTTCCATATAACCCCCAGATGAGTCAAGACGATATCCCTGTGCTGAACTGCCAGTTCTTGGAACTGCGCTAGGATCAGCCAGTCGTCTATATAATTCAGAATGTGGATGCCCTGGAGTCACAGAGGAGCCAGTGCTGCATACATGCATTTCATTAATGTGCGGGTTAATAGGGCTAGGCCAAATGAAAGAACCCGATACTGGAAGGCTTCGCCCCCGAAAGCGAACCTCAGGAACTTCCTGTGCTGTGGCTCTATATGAAGATATGCGTCCATGAGATCGATGGTGACCAGCCAAACGTGATGTTGGGCTTGTGACGCGATCGTCTTGATAGTCAGCATCTAGGACTTGAACACCCTGACCGAGCGGTTCAAGCCTTGAAGATCTAAGATCGGACGCAACCCCCCACCCTTCTTGGGAACCAGGAAATATCTGCTGTAATAGCCTGACTCTTTTTTTTAGAAGGGGAACATGTTCTATGGCCCCTTTGACCAAGAGATTTTGCAGTTCTTTCCACAGTAGACATGCCTGTCCCAGTTTCACGGTAGTGGGAACCACGCCGTTGAAACGGGGAGGACGGCGAGCAAATTTAATTCTGTAGCCTCTTTCTAAAGTTTCTAGAACCCACATAGAAATACCTGGCAGAAGCTTCCACGGGGCCAAAGTGGATGATACACGCGCCCCGTCCTGAGGGGAACTACCCCCACAAGGCTGGGTACAAGACCGTCAGGGTTTCTTTCTCTTAGAAATCATGACCCTGAGGGGAGGACGATTCGCCACGTTTTGTTTTAGAGCCTCCCGTCTAGAAGGACCGGGACGGGGCTGGGTGGCCGACGGCCCCTCCCCCTGAGTGAGGTGCCCACACTCAGGTCCTTAAACAGATTTAGGCTAGTGCGCTTGTAACACTGCCATAGTTTGCAGGGCAACACCAGCCTGACCTGCTGCCTGATAAGCTTTCCCCACAAGCGTGGAGGTGGTCCTGCACAGCTTTTTGGGGAGAGTAGGTCTCTTTAGCGATGATGCCGAGCCAGGCAAGAGAAAACCTGCAGGTGTCTCTTCTACCGGCGGCATCACCGAATACCCCCGAGTTTCAGCACCCACGATAGTTGAATACACCAACGTCGAAGACACGAGAAGTATAAAGTTTCCTCCATATAGAAAATACTTGTTATGGAGGTCATAGAAGAAAGGAGGGGACTGATATAGAGTTCCCTTCCCTCTTTTATTTATTTAATTATTTTGGCCACCAGACAGAAATTTGTCTTCTAGTTTGGAGCGTTTGGGGGAGGGTCTCTTGTTCGCGTGGCCAGTCTAGCTGTAGTCTGGCCACATCTTGCGTAATCACCTGAAGTAATTTCTCAGCCGCTTTATTATTGTGTGTGAAATGTACAGAGGTTCAGCGCCCCGCCCCCCTCGTGAACCGAAGAGGCGCCGAAGCGCGCTTCGAGATCACGGGAAGGACCAGCTGGGTCTGGGGAGAGAACGAGGGAAAGGGACAAACCCGTCTCTCGCTCCTCAGCCAGATCCATGCGAGAGCCCCTCCCAAACAGAGCAAAACTATGCGTGTCCTCTTCAGCTTTAGAGTGGGAATAGAGGAACAGCATTGTTTATGGCTTTCAGTCATTCTCTCTTTCTTTTAAAAATATATATATATATATATTTTCTAGACAGAACAGAAAGGAGAAAAGGTTCACTTCACACTGCCTCACAAATTCTAAATCCTAGCAGAGGAAAGAAAGTTTTGACAATGTTTGTAAAACACACACACACACACAGAATCGCTCTGAAAAAAGAGGATCTGACGACACCTGGTGACGCATCCATTTATAGCCTGGCCACAGGTGCATCTAATGATTACATCAGCCGAGGCTATAAATTCTGGTCAATGTTCATTGACGTGTTACACACATATTCACAGCTCGTTCACGACTAGGGTCGTTCCCCATAGCGCTTAGCAAAGCGCAGCATCATAGTGAAGCTTTTTATAAAGGGAACATTATTTACGAATGACATCACAATCCATCACTATTTCCTGTCGATGATTGACACATTGATTAATTTGGCTGATGTGTAATGAGGATATTGCTTTTGTATATATCAGGAATATTTCATCTGAAGAGCTTCAACAACTGCAATAATCAATCAATATTTATTAAATTATTATTCTATAAAACAATAAGTGAAAAATCAAGATGAGGCACAACCACGAGACTGGAGATCAGAGAGTGAGGGAGATTCTTCTGAACATCAGGAGCAGGTACTGATGACAGGATTTGACTGAATTAACAGTTCTAGAATTAGCATTAAGACTAATTATTTAACAATATGAATTTTAAAAGTTTGTAAATCATTCTCTATATCTTTATTTAAGGGGTGGAAAAGGGGGGGTGAGGACGGCCCTGGTCCCTTTTCCGTCAAAGTTCTTCAGACCGATTTAAACCCTCATAAAATAATGTACAAATGTCTTACCGTGCTGCAATGAGTCTCGTTGCAGGAGTTCAAATGAAGAATGATGGAAACAGCAACTTGACAGACGTGTTAAACTGTTGAACTGTTAGTTGTGACACACTTAAAATACAGTTTGAAGCACAATTCAAGTTTGTCTTCCTCTTCCTGAATATTTGTTTCCTCCCTCTCAACAACACAAGATGAACTCAGAAAGTTACTTCATCCTCTGATGTCTCCAGATTTAAAATCTAATAACAATCTTCAGCTCAGAAGAATTCACTCATGTCAAAGGTTCAAGAGAGAATTTGTGAAAACACGTGGAAAGATGCTCATTATGATCTGAGCTGTGTATAATGTGAGTTTATGACTCTGTTTCACTTCCTCATTCTGACAAAAACTCTGTTCAAGTTCAACATATTAAGTAATCCACACAAACTTACACAAGCACATCTCAACACTGATGTCCTAACAAAAGAGATGCAACATTATATTGAGTAAGTCAAAACCCATTCCAGAGAGACAACAGAAGCACTCAACTACAACAACAACATCAGCACATGAAGAAAGATACTGGGAAAAACTATTGATATTCTTTTTAGTTGAATATAATATTCAACAAAACGACTGGATAGGCCTGACAACAGTCATTCAGCTTTAGTTTGTATATTTCAGAGTTCCTGCTGTGTGTTATCTAGTGCAGGTCACAGCGGATCACATTATATAAAGTTTGGAAACTCTGATCTTCTGTATTACAGTGTATAATCAGCACCTCGGACAGCAGCTTCACTCGACACCTCTACAGGATTCCTGACATCTACAGACAGACCTGTATCATGACACAGACAACATTTAAATATACTGAAACATCTAAAGATTTCTGCTCTTGTTTGTTTATAAAGAGCATAAAAATACAAATCAAGTTGCATCTCTCTAGCTACAATTTATACTCCTGGTTTATTTCAGGATTGGACCAGTAACAAGCTCTCGTTGAAGAACATCAGTAATAAATATAATATACGTTGTGACAAAAATGATTTATGGCCTAACAGGTGTACATTTGACCTTTGCTTCCTCTCCTGAAAAAACTTCCTGAAGTTTTTGTTTCAGTGGAAAGATGTTCCTATCCTGAATGATGTTTTTCAAAGATAGACAAACTGTTTAAATGGAGTGATGCATATGACCGATAAAATATAATTAAGGTCAGGCTGTTTGACCCCGAAAAGTGTGGGAGAGTTCGCAGGAACTTCTATAAACCTTAAAAGCTGGTGGTGACCGACCGCATTCAAACCAACATGTCTCAAGACTTTACTTCTTGACCTTCCTGGGCCTGTCGCATCACCCGATGACACGGCTACTTCAGCAAGGGATGATGCCCCTGTAGGGAATCCTGACATCGACCATTGGCTCGACAAGTTTTGCATGGAGCTTGGCTACAACAATTTAACGTTCATTTCATCTCACGGATCAGGATGCCCGCTTCCGGATGCAGCGACTCTTAAGGAAGATGATGACATGGATGGTATTATTGGTGTAAAGGGTTTCAATTTTATAAAAGCAGTCATAGTGGTCATTCTGGATTATCTCTATAGTTGTGCTACGGATGTGAAGTGGATCACCCCAGTCTGATCCAGCACACATGTTTGTTTGATCCTGACAAATATTCATTTTACACACATTTTGAAGAAATTTCCTGTAAACTGTTTAAACCTGTGTTAAATCAAGTCAGTCATCGGCCAAGCTTTAAAACCATTTGGGTTGACACCGCATCCTAAGAGAATCCATGGAGTTGTCGAAGGCATGTTGTGTGAACTAAGAGAGGAGCCACACATTCTACAGAGACTGCGTGAAATCCGTGAGAAGCTGGTGAATGATAGAGGTGAACAGGCTGTCTATGACGCTGTGGACGGGTGGAAAGGCTGTTCGGCTGGTTCCTTATTTTGACGCTAACATGGGTAACTCCTGTGGATCTACTGGACTGATTAAATTTATTCTGAGACATCATCTTCAATGTGAAATAACCAACATGCTGTATAAGCTCATTAATGATGAGAGTTCTGGACAAAACAATCTTGTAAATGAACCCTATATTAACAAATGGCTGATTTGTCTAAAAAGTCAGAGGTCTATCAAACAACTGAACTGAAATGATACAACTCCGTGCCTGCCAGAATGATTCACCCTGTGTGTTGCTTAAAAACATTCTAAACTCATTGTTTGAATGCGATAATGTCTGTAAAATTGCAGATATAATATGCTTATGTACATATGTAACTGATACATGTGTGATGACATTGTCAATAAACGATCAGAGTGATAGATATGTTTTTGAAAATGTTAATATTCTGGTTAATTACCTGATTGACAAAAATGCTGATGCATGTGTAACTACACGGATGAATTTTTCACTATAACTGAATGTATGCCACGTCAACCACCAGTCTACAAACTATCTGATTATGACGGGGAGGTTATCGAAGGATCATTTTATGAAGAGGAGCTACAAAAAATTATTGTGGACAAGGACAATGCTTTTAAAGTAGAAAAAATATTAGACAAGAAGCAGCACAGTAAAAGAACCATGGTGCTTGTACGGTGGGTGGGATGGCCTCCGAAGATTGACAGTTGGGCTAATGAAAAAGATGTTGTAGATCTACAGACCTCTTAAAGCATATAAAAATATACATTTGTCACCTGAGTTCATTTCTGCAGTAAACGGTCATGGATGAAGCAGGGTTTTATGTCACATTGCCATGCAATGCTTCATTAGCTCTTTACCCCGAAAACTGAATTTCAAATTACAGAACAAGATTAGCCAGACCTATAAACTTAAAAGGCAAGTGGGAGGTGGGTCTGACTGAAATTGAATACCCTAGAGTATTTGTACACTATTACAGATGATGATGCGAAATTCCACTTCAGAGAGGTTACAAAGGACAGAAAAAATATTTTGAGAACATGAATCTGAAAAGCAGATATTATGACGAAGTTTTGTTTGTTATTAGGGAGATAAATGCTTTGCTACCTCAACATGTATGTCTCGGTTACGATCTTTTGAAAAACAAAGTGTACATGAAAGCACCACCAGGAAGATCTTTAACATTCCACGGTAAACTAGCCATTATTTTGGGTGTAATACCGAAGAAACCATTGTAATCTGCAAATGAGCATACTGGAAATGAACGCAATGAAACCATTTTTACACCAGTGTACGTACCACACCAAGCCGACATAAACGGAGGGTTTTACACCATGTACCTGTAAACAGATGTTATCGAATATTAATCTGTGGGGTATGCACACGCTCCGCTTTTGAGATGTGTACATATAACCGGGTCGGGTCGTGAAATGATCAGTGTGACATATGACAGAACGCACTACGTGTCAGTGAATAAAAATTCTATTGGAGAGATGTGTATTGAACTCAAAGACGACAGAAACTGGGAAGTGCCGTTTTCTTGCGGTAAAGTTGTCATTAAACTACACTTCAGACCTGTGAAACAACCGATCCTTTAAAAATGGTGTATTATAACCCGTACTAAATGGATCCTGCTCATTATGTAAACTATTATAAAAATCAAGAAGGCAGAGAAATGCCGAGGTATGCTGGCGGAGGTGTTATGTATGTTGCAGGTCTCGGAGGTCTTTTCAGGGGTTTGCTTCGAATGGCTCTTGACCATGGTCTAAACCACCTGGTGGAGGGGGAGGAGTGGTCAAGTGGTAAAGAAAACCAGGAACCCCCCTAAGAAAACCGCAGTTAGGCAACGAAAGCCAGAGAGAGCTGTGAAGCGTGTCTCATCTGGATCGGTTAAGAGATCTGTTAAAACTATATTCTAAAACATGGCTCTGCTACATACCATGTCCGAACTGGATCTGTGTACAGTACCGATGACTCAGACGGTTATTGAAAAAAACACATACATTGAAATTCCGCCTTTATCTGCAATATCGGACAGGAAATGGTGAAGATTATATAGATTTGAATAATACACTACTTTACATGCGAGTTAAAATCACAAATCCGGACGGTTCAAATATCAGAGATGGGACCCCTGTTGGACTGGTCAATTATACAGGAAACACAATTTTTTCACAGGTTGATGTATCACTTGGTGATAGATTAATTTCACCTAATACAAACACATACCCTTATCGATGCATTATAGAATGACTTTTAATCTATGGTAAAGATACCCTGGAAAGTGTATTCTCAGCATGATTATTTTACAAAGATTCTGCAGGCCAAATAGATGTAGGTGATCCAGCAGGAGCTAACAATGGTCTGACAAAAAGGGCATCCTTTAGCAACGAAAGTGCAGTAGTCGAGCTTTTATCACCCATACACAGCGATATTTTCTTTCAAGAAAAACTAATGCTTAATGGGGTGGACATTAAAATCTGTCTGACAAGAGGCAAAGATGAATTTTGTCTAATGAGGAGTGATGCTATAGCAAACAAACTAAATATTTTGTCAGCATCACTGTTTGTCAAAAAAGTATCTGTGTCACCAGGCGTGAGACTGGGACACGCTCAAGCACTACCCTCAACCATAGCCAAATACCCCATTGATAGGGTCTGCCTGCCTGTATCAAACCAGGAAAACATATTCTTAGGAACGTTACCCAAATCTATCATATTTGGTATGGTCGATAATGATGCTTTTACAGAAGCATATGATAAAACTCTTTTGCATTTAAGCATTACGATCTGGAGTTTCTAGCTGTTTATGTGGATGGGCAGCAACACCCCGCCAAACCATTACAACCCAACTTTGGTGCAGGCACCACTGTGCGAGAATTTTACCAGCTCGCGCTTTCGTTTGGAAGACATCTAAAAAACCAAGCATTGGTAATCGACAGAGAAGATTTTCTGCGGGGTTATACTCTTTATGGTTTTAACCTCACACCAGATGAAGATTGCGGCCAACACATCTCACTTGTTAAGTCTGGGAATATCAGACTAGAAGTGCGGTTCAGACAACCGCTTCCAAGAACCATTAATCTAATTGTTTATGCTGTTTTTTTAAATCAACTTATTACATGTCTAACCATATGGTTTGGCACTGTTGAATAGGGGATGTTTAAAATAGCAATTGCCTGCAAAAACTCCATGAGGTCTACGGTCCCCCCTAATATTATGGGGGGCTGTAACACTCTTCACAAGATCCAGCACATGTGACCCTTGTATAGTAATACCTTTAAATACAAACTCCCCCGAATCCTTCCATGATGAAACTTCTTTGGCTTTAGACATTTTATCCATAATGTATCTTGCATTTTTCAACACATCAGCAACAACATCATCGACCCCACCATCTTCAACAGAGATAACAGATGGCTCTTTGTGAGACACATTGGGTCCTGGTAATGCAAGCGTTAAGGTGTTACTGTCCCGATCACCCTGTTTAACTACTGTTCAACTTCTTTGTAAAACCGCTGTGTAAAGCTTGGCCTTCTCATGAGTATCTAAATTCTCTTTATACAAAATATTTCTTATAGCAACATCCAGATCGTCTTCCACGGTTTGTTGACTAGATTCTCAGGTATTGGACATCTTTAGTTTATCTATTTGGTTTTGAGGGACTAAAAACAGCTTCTCAGCGTACTCCATCTTCAACCTTGTTTAGACATTATCAGACTGGATATAAAGGGGACTGCTATGCTCAAGAGCGGAAGAAGAAATCCTCCGTTCTGGTTGATCATGCGTTTTTTTCTTGACAAACCCATCTTTTTATTGGCTATGTATTTAATTTCAGTCCTTTGCCTCTTCAACCGGCAGTGTTGCTGGGTTGTTAGCGGGATTGTGCCATAGAGAACATTAAGAGCTACCTCAAACAATGTTAAAATGAGATCATCAGATGCTGATTGCACAATAAGACACCTTTGCATCGGGGTCGCTTTAAATAACATTTTTAACAGGGGGAGGTTTCTAGACAGTCTAGCAGACATTTTACCAAACTCACTCTTTTCTTTTTTGAATGTAAACTGCTGGTTGGGTTGAAAGTAACCCCGTTCTGAGACGAAAAAGTTCAGGGTTTTTGCTTTATAGTCTATCATGAGGTATCCAAAAGGCTGGTTGGTAGCATCTTGATAGCATTCCATAAAATATTGTGTATTTCCGGGGTACATTTGTTTTCCCAACACATTTATCTGATTGTTATCACGAGGATTCTTAAACAATATTAAATAATTTGTATTCAAACTGATGGTTCTGCTGGATTTACCTTGGAAAAATCAATTCTGCGCAATATAAATAGCGCTGAGGTTTCTGTGGTGAACGTATTGCATGAATAACATCTCCACTTCAGAGTTTCCACTCGCCTCCTTCATCATGTCATCAATTATCAACAGATTAGTTTTATTGACAGGTAATAAATCATCATCATTCAGAGATTGCGGTATTCCTTCCACAAATTTAATGTTATATACAGTATTTTATACAGTTCATCATACCAGCAATCATAAATGTACACAATGTTTTCAATCTTTTTAGAAATCATATTTACAGCATTTTCCAACAACATTTTTACAAAATAAGACTTTCCAGAATTTGAAGGTCCACTTATTACACATGAAAAAGGATGTTGAAATCTAAAATCAAAACCATCAACCTCCCGCACACTGCGGTGGTTTAAAAAACTATTAGTAGCCATATGGTAGTGTTGTATAATCAGGGAATAGCTGTCTTTTATTATACACCACTTGAAACTTTTTAACAACTGACTTGTTTTGTAAAGTGAAGTTCTTTTTATTCCTCACGATGTTGTCTGTGTAGGCTAGGATGTGTCTGGTGTCATGCGATTTTACATAGCTGTTAACAAGACCAGTCAAAGTGTCTAATCTAATGGCCATGGAATTTTTGGAATTCAAAGTTATACCCTTTAGTTTTCATACACACTTTACCTTGTGCTGTTGTAAAGGCCCCCAGAAATATATTCACATGCTGTGTGTTGTTCATGGCACCATCATCGTGACGATACTGTACCAGCGCAATTTCATCAGACACAAATGTGAAATATTTAACGTCATACTGACAGGCAAATATGACGTGAGCAAAGTCGTCTGAGTCTTTCAAAAGTCTAGAAGTGGGTAGATTTTCTCTCATTGAAAATGCCCCCACAGACTATTCAGCAGCAATTTGTTGATAGACCTCTGTGCAGGGTGGTGACAGATCTTTGCAGGATCAAGTTTAACCCCTTCTTTTTTAAGTAATCATCGATATAGGCCTTTTTGTCTGACTCGGTGACTACGTGAGACGGGTAGTCTGAGGCCTCCTGTTTAAACTTCAGAAAGGTCTTTACATAATCGGAAAACAGTGTTTCCGATTTCTCTGCAAAGTGCCACACCTCTGAGACTTCCATTATAAGATACCCCTTCTCAATCGCCTTTAACAATTCAATGCTCACCCAGCAGCCTGAGATAGACCTCTCCTCATCTGTATGCGTACAATATGTAACATTGATTTGTTTCTCAGCGCATGCTCTGCATAGAGGAAACATGAGTTTCCCGGCGTATCGGTAAGTGAGCAAAGAGTGAAGCAGTTTTGGGGGTTAGCATTGTGGCCTTAATAAGTCCGTAATAATTTTCAAGGGGTTCAAACTCCTTGAAGATTATTTCAGGATGGGTAACTTTTTCAAGCCTGACAGTAAGGATAAAGACTTGTGAAATCAACATATCTGACTTTCTCATTTTCTGGAGTTTTGTGGTACAACTTGTAAACGTTTGTACGCCCCCAAAGAGTGCATCACGTGGTTTCAGTCTCTTAGGTGCCGAATAAGTGGTCATAAACGCAATTACAAGAAGGTCAGTTTGATTAAGATTCTTTTTATCAAAGAGTGGCACCTTATATAATCCCCGCAATGTAAACACTTATCATTTGGACACTTATGAGATTTGGGGTTTTTGGCGGCAGTGTGGTAACGTTTACCACATTTACGACAATATTTTGTAGTATCGCAAGGAGATCTACCACAATCATCATCCGTAGGGGGTACTATTTTATGGGCATTAAAACAGTATCTAGATCCTCAATAGCGCAAGCAGTCTGGACAGTGTATTGTGTTTTTAAGCCAAATTGTTCTACAAAAATGTTTTCGCTGTAGTCATTACTAGGTGATAATACACAGTTTACATCAGATTTCAGACTGGGGCCTCTCAGTGAAATGTTGATAAAATTGCCCTCACCACCCATCTGTCTGGAAAATGAGACCATCTCCGACAACACACTATGCACAGATGTACTGTATGCAGCAAAATCTGTAGAGGATAACTCCCTTAGATTTAGAGCTCTGTGTATCTCTATACCATTGAACTGCGGTCTTGGTACAATTGTGTATTCGTCTACAACACCACCGTTTCCAACCAATGCTTCAACCTCGTTCTGACTTAAACCCCCATTTGAATCTGCAGAAATATTGCTTACACCACCAGCCTGTACTGTCTCAACAATCAGCTCATCCACTGGGGAGAGGAAGCAAAGGTCAAATGTACACCTGTTAGGCCATAAATCATTTTGTCACAACGTATATTATATTTACTATTAATATCACATGAAAATGTCACTAAATATGAAACATATTAAACACAGACATTCTGATTCATTCCACAAACTCACCATTAGTCAGTGTAATCAATGTACAAACATGTTTATTCCATATGGGTGATATCACAACCCTTATCACCTCGAGAGGAAAATCTGGACACACATGAAAGACTATCACAGCTGTAATGACCTAATACACTTAATACATCTATGCAAAGAAATGCTTAATTTTGAAACATGTTTACCTAGCAAAGGGTATTGAAGCCTGAACCGTCTCTATTAAAGCTAAGCAAACATGCACACAGTTTTATTTTTAAAAATATATATATTTGCATATGCTGGACTCTAAATGAATTCAGTAATGAGCTCAGTTACTCAACATCGTTATTTCACTGTGAGCTTTAAGAATGGAGAAATGTGTTGATAACGTTCAATCAACATTACAGCAACTTTAAATATAATGTTAATGTTCTCATAATGATGGTGAATTCCTGAAGAGCATCAATATGTTCATATCATACTGTAGAGAGAGTTTAATGTCTGTTTGCTGAAGTGTTTGCTAGGTTCTCATATTCAGCAGATCTGGACTGAAGATCAGGAGCCGTGACATCATGAGCACTGGAGTGAACAGTCTGACAGAGAAACAGGAACATTACACACTGTTCATATTTGTTTCAGGTGAAAATGGTTCAATATGAGTTTGAGAGATTCACTGACTGTGAGTGTGCTGTAAATATCATTAGATGATCTGGACACAGTATTCAGAGATGTGTATGTATCATCTCTCGAGTCATTCTTCTATAGAGAAAGACTTGTGTAATCATTCATATACAGTGTTTTATTCATTGTTCAATACAACAAATGCAACATTACAGTCATTTATTTCCCATTACAGTTGTAGATGGAGATATGTGTTTCTGACTCGCCTGCTTTTGATTCATGTTTTCAGCTCCACCATCTCTCCTCTTCTTTCTAAAGAAAACAGCAAATAATCGTTCTTGCACAGTTCTTAGAAAAGCTAAATGTTTTTATCAGTTACAACAGTGAAATATAGTACAGACATACAAAAAGGACGATCAGCAGAAGCCATTTAGTCTACAGGTGAGAAACTGCATCAAAATCTACAGATGAAATACTTTAATTTAAGAGTTTAGACAAACTTAACGTCTCGGTTACGTATGTAATCTCCGTTCCCTGACGGAGGGAACGAGACGTCGTGTCGAAGAAGCGACACTAGGGGTCTCTCTTGAGCACAGAAAGATGCCTCTGATCTATGAAAAAAGGCCAATGAGAGTTGGCGAACAGTATTTGCATACCCCCCCTCCAGATACGGATATAAAGGCGAGGGAAATACGCTCGTTCATTTAGGATTTTTCTGAGGAGCCGGGAGTGTTCTGGGCACCTCAGCGGCTCGGCTCAGCAACGTGGCCGGGAAGACACGACGTCTCATTCCCTCCATCAGGGAACGGAGGTTACATACGTAACCGAGACGTTCCCCGTCTGTCGCTCACTTCGACGTCGTGTCAAACAAGCGACGCTAGGGGTCCACTTCAAAACTCGCCATGCGCTGAACTGTGTATGTGTACTGCTGACACAGAAGCAGGCAGGTATTTCTACGTGCACAAGCGAACAACTGTGTTCAGGCTACACGTAATCTTCCCCAATGCCCCAAAAAAGTCGTCAGAATCTTTTTGGTTACCCTAGGGGGGAACAAGGTGACGCTCCCAACTAGGGAACGGGCCAAGCCTGGCTGGGCCTCTTTTCTCTCTATGTTTTCTCGGCATAGAGCAAGAGCAGCCGGGGCCCTTACCGCATCGAGGGAAGGGGGTCTTATCCAAAAACTTACCCAAAAAGGAGACGCGGGTCAGCTCGTAAGGTGACCGTACCGCGAAAGTACACACAGGAGGAGTCCGCGTAGGAGCCCTAACCTGTGGAGCACCTATTCCAGTAGGGGTAGCCTGGGGTACCCATAGTGGACTGGGCCGGCAAGTTCCTCCGCTGAACTGTTGCGGACCCAAAAGGGCTAGGGAGGAATCAACCAGGGACCTAAGGGGGGGTCTCCTGGGAAAGAAGGCACACTGTTTGCCTCGGCGCGACCGCCGCGGAGGATGCCATATACCCCAGGAGCCTATGGAAAAGTTTTAAGGGGACCGCTGTGCCCGGCCTAAAGGCGGCGAGGCACTTCAACACTGACTGGGCACGCTCACTGGTGAGCCGTGCCGACTTTGAGACCGAGTCTAACTCCATACCGAGAAAAGAGATGCTCTGGACTGGAGTAAGCTTGCTCTTTTCCCAGTTGACCTGAAGCCCCAAACAGCTGAGGTGCCTGAGCACCTGGTCTCTGTGGGTGCATAGTAACTCTCGCGAGTGGGCCAGAATAAGCCAGTCGTCGAGGTAATTGAGTATGCGAATGCTGGCTTCTCGGCGCGGGGCCAATAGCTGCCTCTGCGACTTTCGTGAAGACGCGAGGGGACAGAGACATGCCAAAGGGGAGGACTTTGTACTGATACGCCTGGCCATCGAACGCAAACCGCAGGAAGGGGCGGTGTCGAGGCAGGATGGAGACGTGGAAGTACGCGTCCTTCAGGTCTACCGCTGCGAACCAATTTAGATGCCGGAATAAGGTTAAGATGTGCTTCTGAGTGAGCATTTTGAACGGGAGTTTGTGCAATGCTCGGTTGAGAACTCGCAGGTACAAGATTGGTCATAAGCCGACGCCTTTCTTGGGTACAATGAAGTAAGGGCTGTAGAAACCCTTCTTCATCTCGGTTGGAGGGACAGGCTCTATCGCGTCTTTGGCCAGAAGAGAGCGATTTCCGCATGCAGGGAATGGGCATGTTTGCCGTGTACTGCGGAAAAGAAGATGCCCATAAAGGGGGGCAGGGGCCTGGCAAACTGAATTGCGCAACTGAATCGGATGGTCCGGGCCAGCCAGCGAGACGGGTTGGGAAGTGAAAACCACGCGGCCAACCTCTGCACTAGGGGCACCAAAGGGACGATTAATTTTGACATACCCGGTGGGGCTTCGCAGCGAGGAGGAGCAGGTAGGGCAGCGTTGGGCGGCGACAGGGCGACCCACGGCTGGGGTGCTGAGAAAAGACTCAAAGCACTTACCTTGCTCCGCACACCCAGCAGGGGGCGGGTTAGTGACTGAGGAGGAGGTCCAGGGTAGGCGTCCTCTAGACTCGTCAGAACTGGCCGGCCGGGGGACAGTCGTGGGGCTGGAGACGGGTGGTCCGTGTCCAGGAAGCCGGGACTGTTGAGATCTGGTGGCAGAATGCCATGAGAATGGCATTTGCGGGCCAGGTGACCCAGAGACATAGGAAATAGCTCTTTCATTGAGAATGTGGGTACCGCAACCCCATCTAAGCGGGGCGGCAAATTAAATTTGTTTAAAAACAAAAGATTCTCCTCCCGGCCCTCCACCGGGGGACAGAGCGGTCTTACCACCTCCAGAGCTAACGTCTGTGTCGCTGGGTCGTCCGTCTCAGGAGCGCCTGGGAGCCTTACGGTTCCTCGAGGGGGTCCGAGAGACGGGGGGCATCTGCTTCCTGCGGTGTGCTCGACGCTGGGGCTGAGAGCTGGGCCCGGGTTGAGGCGGAGCAGATTTCTTGGCCGCAGGGGGACGCCCTCGGCGAGCAGAAGGGGCAGTGGCCTTGGCGGCAGGTTTGCGGCGAGGCAGGATGTGAGAGATGGCCTCCGTCAGCTTTTTCACCATAGAGAACTGCTGGGCGAAGTCCTCGACGGTGTCGCCAAAGAGGCCAAGCTGGGAGACAGGGGCGTCGAGGAAGCGAACTTTGTCGGCCTCACGCATCTAGATCAGGTTGAGCCAAAGATGATGTTCCTGGACCACAAGGGTGGCCATCACCTGCCCGAGTGCCTGCGCGGTGACCTTCATGGCTCTGAGGGCGAGGTCGGTCGCTGAGTGCAGTTCCTGCAGCACATCAGGGTCAGGGCTACCCTCGTTCAGATCCCTGAGCGCCTTGGCCTGGTGGACTTGCAGGATGGCCATGGCAAGGCGGAGGCGGCCTGTCCCGCAGCGCTGTAGGCTTTGGAGTTCAACTAGGATGACGTCATTCAGGCCTTGGAAGGGGGTACAGGGCACCCACACCAGGTGGTAGGGTCACCGGGACAAAGATGGAGCGCAACCGCCCTATCCACCTGGGGAATCGCCGTGTACCCGTGGGCTGCCCCACCATCAAGGGTAGCGAGAGTGGACGAGCAGGGCTTTTGACGAAAGCGACGCTCTCCATGAAGACGTCAGCTCGTCATGCACCTCTGGGAAAAACGGGACCGGGGGGGCGTGGCTGTGAGCGGCGCCCAGACCCCAGGAACCAGTCATCCAACCGTGACGGGTGTGGGGAGGATGGAGGGTTCGAATCCAACCCCACCCCGATGGCGGCCTGGGCAAGCATGTCGGACATCTGCGCGTCAGCCTCAGCCTGGGCGTGCTGGCCCGAAGGGGTCAGCCCAGGGGAGGAGTCAGCATCAGATGCCGCACTCTCCGACGGAGCGGCAAGCTCATCCACCTCAAGCTCCAGAGGATAGGCAGACCGGCCGGAGGTGAGTCACTGTTTTCTCGAGGCTGGATGGAGGTCAACGAGCATGTCGGGGGGCGGGCGGTCCGAGGGGGCATACCCGGCGGAACAGCACCCGCTGCCTTCCCCAAATCGCCTCCATCGCCAGCCGCATCGTCCTCAATCCCTTGGGAGAAGGAGCGACGCGGGGGGTGGCTGGAGTGGCGTGCTTTCTATTGAAAGTGAGCCGCGACCGCAACGTTGCCATGGTCATGTTCTCGCAGTGAGAACATGAACCATCCACAAACGCTGCCTCGGTGTGATCAGCGCCCAGACACACGAGACAGCGCCTGTGGCCGTCAGAAGCGGAGAGCACTCTACCACATCCAGGAACTACACAGGGGCTGAATGGCATCTTTATAAAGACGCGTCCTGAAAAGGATGTTCAACACCGCTGTGTATTGCTCTTTTAGAGAAATAAACTCTTTCACAGAGAAAATTACTCTTTATAGAAAAAACTCTTAACTCTGCGCTGTCGAAGCACCCAGGGGCAAACTGCACGCTGTGCAGAGAAGAGATAAGCCGCTGAAGTGCGCCGTTGATCCAACAGGCAAGCAGAGCGTCAGAGGATAGAAGCAGGATCAGTTGTGTCATTCGCAGCTGGCTGCATACACATGACCATCGGCTCCGAAGAAAATTACTGAATGAACGAGCGAAATTCCGGAGGCGGGGTATTCAAATACTGTTCGCCAACTCTCATTGGCCTTTTTTCATAGATCAGAGGCATCTTTCTGCGCTCAAGAGAGACCCCTAGTGTCGCTTCTTCGACACGACGTCGAAGTGAGCAACAGACGGGGAACTCACTTTACAAACACTACGATGATGATGATGAAGAACAATCCTCCATATCCTACCACGTTATAGGGAGCAGCATTCTGAACCCCTAAAACAAGATATTTATGAAGATCACGTCACACAAATGGCAAGTAAACTGAGAGAAACTAGTTAAACTAAACACCTGCAACAGAGACTGATACAGCAGCTGATCTCTCAGATCCATGTTCATTCTGAGCCACACAGTAAATTTTTTTTTTTAAATTCACAGTAAAACTTTTTTAAATTGAACATTTAGTGACTTTTGAAGGTGCAACTCAAGATAAATAAAAGTGTCTCTAAATTCAGATTCTTGATTCATTCATGATTAATACATCATGAATCATTCTACAGATCATTACAATAGTAATAATTAATCATGTCTAATAAAAACAATGTTGTACTGTTTTATATTAGACAAAGTATTAAATAATTCTAAACTAAACTCAAAATAACCTACATTTGTGAACTATATCACAACTATTAATGAATCAGTGTGTGCTCACATGTAACATCAAGATAAACATCAGGAGAGGACAGATGTTCATTTCCTGTAACAGCACATCTATAGTTTCCAGCATCATGACGTGTGACTGACAGCAGGTGGAGCTGATTCACTGTAACTCTTCTTTTAGTGACTGTCTGTTTGTTTCTGGACCAGATGAATGTTGTTTCTTCAGTCAGATTGCAGGTGCTTTTACATGTCAGAGTGACTGAATCTCCCTCATTCACTCTCTGCTGTGTCTCCACCTGGAGGTCTGACAGCAACACAACAACAACTCTCTGATTGACCAACATCTTCATGAAATACATCAAGATAAGAGGAATATTTCAGCTAAGAATGATAATCCTCTCATTATTTAATCACTCTTACATCATCTGAAACTCATATGACTTTCTTCTGAAGAAGCCAAAGGAAGATAATTTGAAGAATGTATGAGGTGTTTTTTGCGTGCAATTCAAGTCAAAGGAGATTAAAGCTTTCAAGCTACAAAAAGGACAAAAAAGCATCTTAAAATTCACCTGTGCAATTTAAGTTGTAAAGTTCAAGTCTTCTAAAGTGATCAAATAGGTTTGGTTGAGAAATAGACCAATATTTCTGTACTTATTCAATTTCATGTTTGATATCTGCAGTCTTCTTGCCAGAGAAGTTCTTTCACACACTTCCTTGTGCTTGACACATGTGCAAAGCGCTGTATACAAACCAGACAAAGTGTTGCTGGTGTTGTGGTTTTCATGCCCAATCTGCCTATTTTGAAAATTCACACAAATTCACTCAGGTTTTTAAATGTCCGGTGGTCACCAGAAGGTTTGATGTTTAAATAAATGATGAGAGAATTGTTATTTTTGTGTGAACTATTCCTTTATAGATAAAAAATGAAACGCTTCTCACACAGCAGCTACATAATAAAACAAAAAAACTGTGTTTGTATGTTTCTGTGAGAGTTCACAAGTTCTACCTGTGACATCGAGCTGAACTCCAGGAATCCCTGTCCATTTCACATCTCCTCTGTTTGATGTGAATCTGCAGTAGTAGATGTGTTTATCAGCTTCTGTTACTTTACTCAAAGTGATGCTGAAAGTGTCTTTATTTTCACTCAAACACTGAACTCTTCCTCTGTATTCTGGGTCTGAACACAGGTCAGGTGGTTCTCCAACAGATACAAATGCAGATTTGGTCCAGAAGACTGTTTTGACCTCATGATCAGAAGGATGTTTTATAGAACAGGACATTTTCACTGATGCGCCTCTTAATACACAAACATATGAAGGGCTGTAATTCACTCCCCAATTCTGCTGAACATCAACACCTGAAACACAGAAATAATGAAACTAAAAGAAAATAAAAACTATGGTATGAAAACTATTTAAGGTGGCTGTTAGCAAACATGTTTCCCCATTTTCATTTCAACTGAATTCATTCTACCACTTTTAGAGCTTGTGTCGTTTTATAAATGAGTATTTCCTCATTATATTTGCAGAGGCTTGATGGAAGCGTCTAACCACATCTATATTCTGACACTAGAACAGTGAACTGTGAGCGTCACTCACCCGCAGTCATGACCAGTAAGATCAGAGGAAGAAACATTCTGATGAACGTCACCATAGCAACCATAGCAATCATAAAACAGAGAATAATGACATGAGATTAACATGAAACATTATTTACAAATGACATCACAATCAATCGCTATTTCCTGTCGATGATTTGTTTGTTTTTTTCACAATGATTAATAATTATGTGGTCATAAAGAGGCTGATGGGTAGTGAGGATATTGCTTTTGTACATATCAGGAATATTTCATCTAAAGAGCTTCAACAACTGCAATAATCAATCAATATTTATTAAATTATTATTCTATAAAACAATAAGTGAAAAGTCAAGATGAGGCACAACCACGAGACTGGAGATCAGAGAGTGAGTGAGATTCCTCTGAACATCAGGAGCAGGTACTGATGACAGGATTTGACTGAATTAACAGTTCTAGAATTAGCATTAAGACTAATTATTTAACAATATGAATTTTAAAAGTTTGTAAATCATTCTCTATATCTTTATTTAAGGGGTGGAAAAGGGGGGGTGAGGACGGCCCTGGTCCCTTTTCCGTCAAAGTTCTTCAGACTGATTTAAACCCTCATAAAATAATGTACAAATGTCTTACCGTGCTGCAATGAGTCTCGTTGCAGGAGTTCAAATGAAGAATGATGGAAACAGCAACTTGACAGACGTGTTAAACTGTTGAACTGTTAGTTGTGACACACTTAAAATACAGTTTGAAGCACAATTCAAGTTTGTCTTCCTCTTCCTGAATATTTGTTTCCTCCCTCTCAACAACACAAGATGAACTCAGAAAGTTACTTCATCCTCTGATGTCTCCAGATTTAAAATCTAATAACAATCTTCAGCTCAGAAGAATTCACTCATGTCAAAGGTTCAAGAGAGTTTATGTAAAAACATGTTTACTTTGAGAAATAAATGTGGAAATCATGACTGCAGGAATATCTAATGAGATTTAAATTTGTTAGTTTCACTTTCTCATTCTAACACAAACTCTGTATTAGTGTTAAACATTTACACAGAACAATTCTTGCACACATGCAAACTTAAATACCAGTCCCATAACCAAGAGATAGTACATTTTCTTTTAGTAGGTAAATACCCATTTTAGTGAAACAACAGATGCGCTCAGCTACCAGACCAACATCAAAAGTTTAACAAGGAAAAATACAATTAATATATCTCTAAAAACAGGGCTGGGAACCACTGCTTTAGGTTTACGCTGTGGTTCAATTGCAGATCAGGTCTTGTATCGGTCCTACACTGAAAATTGTGATCAGATGATGTCAGTTCAGCTGCTCTGTAAAGCTGATGGTGAAATTCTTCATGCAACATTGATCCCGCTGTAGATCACAGAGGAATCGTCCACCATTTCAGTAGCAGATCTGTTGAAATTTAAAATGATAATATTGATAATTAACAAACTCATGAGAAGGTGCACAATCAAAAATGTCTCGGTTACTGTCATAAACTCTGTTCCCTGATGGAGGGAACAAGACTTTGTTTCAATGAAGTGACTCTAGGGGGTCACTCTTTGGAGCCCGATTCACCTTCAGATCTTTGAGAAAAGACCAATGAGAATTGGTGCGTTGAATTTGCATGCCACTTCCCCCGACATACGGGTATAAAGGGAGGCACTTTTTTGCACTCAGGAGGTGAGACAAGGTCCCGGCCATTACAGCGGTAAAGTTCTGTCTGTGGCAAGAGGGACACAACGTCTCATACCCTCCATCAGGGAATGGAGGTTATGACAGTAACCGAGACATTCCCCCTCTGTCACTCACTCGACGTTGTGTCAATGAAGTGACACTAGGGGTCCCATATACGAAACGCCACAATGACTGAATTGGTCACGTGAACTGCCGATGCAGGTGTAATCAAGCTACTATAAGCATAGGAACAGATGCACTCGGGCTGCACAGAGCCTCCCCAATTGCCCCAAGACGTCATGTGCTACCCCATAACCCTTTTCTCTCTAAGTTTTTCAGCTGGGACCTAAAAATGCTCATAAAACTTGCCGGGGAAGGCGCCTTTTAGGTTCCAATTCTTTCAGGGGGAAAAGGCCCTATGGAGGCCACAACCTGCCCTGGAGAGGAGGGTAAAAAGTGGCAAATACACCATATGAGCCGAATAGCCGGTCATGGAGAGGCTCGGTTGTAAGTCCTGCCCTTCGTAGGGGGAGAGATTCTACAAACACAGCGACAGGGGCAGAGAGGGCACTGCCAAGGGAGACGTGGGTCTACCACAAGGAAGGGGGAGACCGTGCTGCGGAAGATATATCACAGAAGGTTGACAAGGAAACCGAAAACCTATGGAGCACTTACCCCGGTACAGGGCATGTAGCACAAGTACTAGGTCTGACCACGAATTTCTGAGTCAGAGGGCTAGGAGGAAGAACAGCCAGGGTTCACCAGTCATGAACATGCATGGGAGAGAAGAGCACGCGGCTTCACTTTCTTGGAGGGTAAAGGTGCTATGCACAAGCGGTACACCCGGCCAACTGTCTGTGTGACTTACATACCTGTTGACACATGAAAGATCACGAGACGAGACTGGCTCAACCCAGAAATTGTAAAACCTTGCAAAGGTATTAGGTGTTGCCTAGCTAAATATGTCTGCTAGAGACGTGCCGTTGGCCAGTGCCCATGAGGATGCCACCGTCAAGGTGTTGTCCATGCGGATCAACACATGCTTGCCCTGAATCAACGGCCGTAGCCTCCGCAAGGCGAGCAGTACCACCAGCAGCTACGTGCCCGTTGCACACTCCACCTGTGTGCCACGGCACCATGTGTACCTCAGGACTCGGGTCTGGAGCCAGTGCTGTAGCGGTCTCATATGCATCAACCCGAGCGGTGTGACCATCGCTGAGGATTCCATATGCCCCAGGAGCCTCTGAAAGTACTTCAGTAGGACGATATTTGCTGACTTGATAAGTTCAGACATTTCAGCACCGACTGTGCACACTCAATTGTGAGGTGCGCTATCATTGACACCGAGTCTAACTCAATGCTGATAAAAGAGATGCTCTGAACCGGGGAGAGCTTGCTCTTTTTCCAGTTGACACGAAAACGACTGAGGAGCATGAGCACCAGGTTCCTGTGTGCACAAAGTAACTCTCGAGAGTCTACTAGAATCAGCCAGTCATCGAGGTAGTTCAGTTTGCATATGATCACTTCCCTTAGACGGGCGAGGGCAGCCTCTGTGACCTTTGTTAAGACACGGGGGACAGGGACAAGCTGATGGGGAGGACCCTGTACTGATACGCCCGACCATCGAAAACGAAATGTAGGAAGGTCTGTGTCAAGGTAAGATCGAGACTTGAAAGTAGGAGTCTGTGCAGAGCCTGGTTCAGGACTCGCAGATCCAGGATTGGCTGCAACCCACCACCCTCCTTGGGAACAATGAAGTACGGGCTGTAAAAGCCGCTCTTTATCTCAGCTGGAGGGACAGGCTCTATCGCATCCTTCTGTAGAAGGACGGCAATTTCCACGCACAGGATGTGAAGAGAACACCTTGGAACCGGGGCGGGCGCCTGGTGAATTGAATTGCATAGACGAGTCTGACGGTTCTGGCCAGCCAGCGTGATGGGTTGGGAAGTGATAGCCACGCATCCAAACTCCCGGCAAGGGGCACTAAGGGAAGGAACTAAGGGAAGGGGGTGGGGCCTCGCAGTGGGGGGAAGCAAGGAGAGCCTTGTCAGGGAGCGGGAATCCAAGACGAGTCGGGAGCGCTGATGAGACCCTCCAAGCACTTACCTTGCTTCGTGCGCCCGGCACAAGGCGGGCCAGTGACTGAGGAGGAGGGCCTCTTGGGGCCGCCTTCCACACCCGAAGGTGTCAAGCCTTGTCGAGTTCTCGGCATCTGACATCACCAAGGCTCTCTCTGATGCAGCGATTGACAATTCATCTGGCTCACGAGCTCCGGGAGAGACAAGGCTGGCAGTGAGGAAAGCCTATCTCATCCCAGTGCTGGACAGAAGCAAACGAGCATACCGTGGAGTGGGCAGTCCGTGAAGAATTCACCTGGTGAAACCGTACCCACTGAAGCACCCGAATCGCCTCCAGCATCAACCAAAATTGGTCTCGTACCCATAGGTATGAGGTGCCGCAAGGGGGACAGCTGGAGTGGTTTTCCCTGGAAAGAAGGAAAGCCTCCGCAACGTTTTTGTAATCGTTTTTGTAACCTTTTTTTGTATTCTGGTGCTAAATATGTCTGAGGTGCGGTTGCTATGGTGTTATGGGAAGTTGCTAGGTGTAATTTAGCTGTTGCAGGGGTATTCGGGATGGTTTGACAGTTCTTGCACACTGACCCAAATGAAAAGAGGCCACAACAAATCCTTATAACATTCTGGTGCCGGAATATGACTGAGGCACTTTGCAATGCAGTTGCTAGGGTGTTATAGTTAGTTATTAGGGCGTTGCTAATTGGGTGTTCTGAATAGTTTGTCAGTGGAGGGTTGAGTTGTGTTGGTCGCATTGTAACCCAAGTTAAAAGAGGCCACCCCAAAGTCTCCATAAGATTCTAGTGCCGAAATTTGAGATTGAGTTGTGTTGCTATGCAGTTGCTAGGGTGTTATGGGTAGTTACTAGGGCATTGCTTGGTGGTTTCTTGGGTTTTCTGAATGGTTTGTCAGTGGTTGCTTACTGACCCAAGTCAAAAAGTGTCCACCCCTTAGTCTCTATAATATTCTAGTGCTGAAATTGGCTGAGATGTGTTGCTATGTGGTTGCTAGGGATTTGCAGATGTTTTTTTTTACTGAACCATGTCAAGAGAGGCCGTCCTACAGTTTATATGATATTCTCTTGCTGAAATATGGCTGAAGTACAATGCAATGCAGTTTCTTTAGGCTGTTTTAGGTAATTACTAGGGTGTTGCTAAGTGGTTGATAAGGTGTTCTGAATGGTTTGTCAGTGGTTTCTTGCAGACCCTTGTCAAAAGAAGCCACCCCTTAGTCTCTCTGTTATTCTAGTGCCAAAATGGGCTGAGGTACAATTCAGTGCGGTTGCTAAAGTGTTATAGGTAGTTGCTAGGGCTTCTCTAGTTGGTTGCTAGGGTTTGTCTTTATGATTTGAGGTGGTTGTTTACCGACCCTAGTCAAAAATAGCCACCCTAGAGCTTATATAGAAATATGGCTGAGGTCCATTGCAATGGTGTTATAGGGAACTGCTAGGGTGTTGCTAAGTCATTGCTAGGGTGTTCTGAATAGTTTTTCAGTGGTTGCTTACTGACCCAAGTCAAAAGAGGAACCCCTTAGTCTCTACGATATTCTAGCGTAGAAATGGGCTGAGATGCATTGCAATGCAGTTTCTAGGGTGTTATAGGTAGTTGCGAGGGCATTGCCAGATGGTTGCTAGGGTTTTCTTGATGATTTGTAGGTAGTTGTTTACTGACAAGTCAAAGTCAAAGGAGGCCACCCCTTAGTCTCTATGACATTCTGGTCTCTATGGTTTGGGTCCCTTTTTTAATGTAAGTCACTGTTTTTTTTTTATTTGTTTTTAATTTATTGGGGGGTTTTTTTGCCAATTTTATCTTTTGCCAATGGAAAATTGTAAGTCTAATCGCTTATAAAAGTTACAGCACACATTTCCTCAACAAGTTGCATGATTTAAGGCATAATCATTACTGTAGCACAAATGGTGCAGGATGTGTTACAAACTGAAGTTTATTAAAGTACACTCAGAAGTGTGCCTCACCTGGGAGAAACCGCAGGACCGTGACTCCTAATATTCCCGTACTCAGATGGTGCCTCCACTCTCTTGTTCTCCTTGTTCTTGTGGTGATGGACAGTTGCGTACTGAACCTCTTCATTATCTCCAGCCATCTGGTCCTGCCTGGATTTTTGGGGTCTTTTGTGAGTGATGCTGGAGTATACTAAATCATTCTGATTGGCTGTTGGTGAATCACACACTGTAGTATGCATGCTCTGATCTGT
>JAVLUX010000012.1:5442500-5495000 GCA_032164185.1 Moxostoma hubbsi
GAATCATAAGCATCAGAGAGAGAAGACGAAACATCCTTGAAGACATTAAAAAGTAAATTGCACAGATGGAAGTGAACTGGCGAGTTGTCGGAAAACAACAAATAAAACAGGTATCATATTTCTAACCATAAATCACATTGATATAAGATTAAGTGAAAATAATTAATAGTAAATGGATTTAACAGATCCTAGTCAGTGCTAAATTAATTTAAATATGAAGCATGTATAAATGAATTATTGTATTGAAACAGCATTTAATCAGTTGTAGTATATTCAGAGAACTGTCCTACCTTGCTTTAGTGTTTGAATGTCAAATATTGGAATATTGGAATCTTTACTTCCTCTTTCTGAGTGCCAATGCTCCTCCTACAGTCACAGCATACTAAAAACATTTCCTCAACATCAGGCACACAATCAGATACATGATTCAACTTATGCTTAAGAAAATGTAGCCTAAAGCTGCACCAAATAACTCAATTGCATCAGAGAGTCAAGTGAGTCTGTGATGCTTTATTTTGAACAGACACATAGAGAGCAATTACATTTATTTCCATTTAAAGTATTTGAGCACACTAAGATCAAGATTAATAAAATGACTGATAAAATAAAACACATGTGGCATTGAAGTTAAGAACATTTCTTCATGTAATTCATTCTTCCTCATTTTCTTTCCATTTCTAGCATATGAATAAATGAACGTTACATTTATATTGTGCTTTTCTGACACTAAACTCAAAGTGCTTCTACCAGTGATTTATACCAATATAAACAAAGTGCTTATACCAATATTGTATACCAATGTAACTGTGACGAAGCAGGCAAAGAATGAGGATCTAAGTGCTTTATTAAAAAGAACAAAAACTTGGAATAAAGAAATAACAGGGAACCTAGCACAGAATATAACAAAACATGCAAGAACTGACAAATAAACTGGGGAAAACAAAGGCTTAAATACACAAGGGAAAACAAGGAACACCTGGGGAAACAATTAGGGAATGAGAACCAATCAGGCGAAAACCAATCTATGAAACTACAAAGGACTACAAAAACCTAACAGGAAACAGGAACTAAACTAAACATCAAAATAAAAGCATAAAAACTAAAGACAACAGGGAATGTGACAGAGACCCCGCTTTAAGGAGCGGATTCCAGACGCTCCAAAAATGTTAAATTTTTTTTTTTAAAAATCGCCTGGGAGGAAGCCACAGGATGGGGACTGGGTCAGGAGGCCTGGGAGGCGGCCACAAGACGGGGACTGGGTGAGGAGGCCTGGGAGGCGGCCACAGGATGGGGACTGGGTCAGGAGGTGGCCACAGGACGGGGACTGGGTCAGGAGGCCTGGGAGGTGGCCACAAGACGGGGACTGGGTCAGGAGGCCTGGGAGGCGGCCACAGGACGGGGACTGGGTCAGGGGGCCTGGGAGGAGGCCACAAGACGGGGACTGGGTCAGGAGGCCTGGGAGGCGGCCACAGGATGGGGACTGGGTCAGGGGGCCTGGGAGGAGGCCACAGGACAGGCTCAGGAACAGACTGTGGTGCCATGACATGAAGCAGATTGAGGCTCGGCTGCAACGTGGTATGGAGCAGACACTGACTGCAGAGCCATGGAAGGCGGAGTCATGGAGGACTCTGGGGGCAGAGCCATGGAAGGTGGAGCCATGGAGGACTCTGGGGTGGAGGCATGGAGGACTCTGGGGGCGTAACCATGGAAGGTGGAGCCATGGAGGACTCTGGGGGCGGAGCCATGGAAGACTCTGGGAGTGGAGTCGTGGAAGACAGAGCCATGGAAGACTCTGGGGGCGGAGCCATGGAAGGCGGAGCCATGGAGGACTCTAGGGGCAGAGCTGTAGAAGGCGGAGCCATGAAGGACCCCGGGGGCAGAGCCGTGGAAGGGGGAGCCATGGAGGACTCTGGGGGCGGAGCAGTGGAAAGCTCAGAAGGCGGAGCCGTGGAAGGCTCAGGAGACGGAGCATTGGAAGGCTCTGGAGGCAGAGCCGTGGAATGATCTGGAGACGGAGCCGTGGAAGGCTCAGGGGGCGGAACTGTGGAAGGCTCTGCAGACGTAGAAGGCTCTGGAGACGTGGAAGGCTCAGGAGGTGGAGCCGTGGAAGGCTCAGAAGGCGGAGTCATGGAAGGCTCAGAAGGCGGAGCCGTGGAAGGCTCAGAATGCGGAGCCTTGGAAGGCGGAGACGTGGAAGGCTCTGGAGGTGGAGATGTGGAAGTCTCTGGAGTCGTGGAAGGCTCTGGAGCCGTGGAAGGCTCTGGAGGCAGAGCCGTGGAAGGTTCAGGGGGCGGAGCCGTGGAAGTCGGAACCTTGGAAGGCTCTGGAGACGGAGCCGTGGAAGGCTCGGGGGCGGAGCCATGGAAGGCTCAGAAGTTGAGCCGTGGAAGGCTCTGGAGGGTGAGCTGTGGAAGGCTCAGGGGCGGAGCCGTGGAAATCTTGGGAGGTGGAGCCATGGAAGGCTCGTGAGGCGGAGTCGAGAAAGGCTCTGGAGGGGGAGCCGTGGAAAGCTCTGGAGGCGGAACCGTGGAAGACTCGGGAGGCGGAGCCATGGAAGACTCAGGAGGTGGAGCCGTGGAAGGTGGAGCCGTGGAAGGCTCTGGATCCGGAGTCATGGAAGGCTTAGGGGTGGAGCCATGGAAGGCTCAGGGGGTGGAGCCATGGAAGGCTCTGGAGACGGAGTCATGGAAGGCACAGGGGGCAGAGCCGTGGAAGGCTCATGGGGCGGAGCCATGGAAGGTTCAGGAGGCGGAGTCCTGGAAATTTGAGCTGTGGAACACTCGGGAGGCGGAGCCATGGAACACTCGGGAGGCAGAGCTGTGGAAGGTGGAGCCATGGAAGGCGGAGCAGTGGGAGGCTCGGGAGGCGGAGCCATGGAATGATCTGGAGACGGAGCCGTGGAAGGCTCAGAGGGCGGAACTGTGGAAGGCTCTGCAGACGTAGAAGGCTCTGGAGACGTGGAAGGCTCAGGAGGCGGAGCTGTGGAAGGCTCAGAAGGCGGAGTCATGGAAGACTCAGAAGGTGGAGCCGTGGAAGGCTCAGAATGGGGAGCCTTGGAAGGCGGAGACGTGGAAGGCTCTGGAGGTGGAGATGTGGAAGGCTCTGGAGTCGTGGAAGGCTCTGGAGCCGTGGAAGGCTCTGGAGGCAGAGCCGTGGAAGGTCCAGGGGCGGAGCCGTGGAAGGTTCAGGGGGCGGAGCCGTGGAAGTCGGAACCTTGGAAGGCTCTGGAGGCAGAGCCGAGGAAGGCTCTGGAAACGGAGCCGTGGAAGGCTCGGGGGCGGAGCCATGGAAGGCTCAGAAGCTGAGCCGTGGAAGGCTCTGGAGGGTGAGCCGTGGAAGGCTCTGGAGGGTGAGCCGTGGAAGGCTCTGGAGGGTGAGCCGTGGAAGGCTCAGGGGCGGAGCCGTGGAAATCTTGGGAGGTGGAGCCATGGAAGGCTCGTGAGGCGGAGCCGAGAAAGGCTCTGGAGGGGGAGCCGTGGAAAGCTCTGGAGGCGGAACCGTGGAAGACTCGGGAGGCGGAGCCATGGAAGACTCGGGAGGTGGAGCCGTGGAAGGTGGAGCCGTGGAAGGCTCTGGATCCGGAGTCATGGAAGGCTTAGGGGTGGAGCCATGGAAGGCTCAGGGGGTGGAGCCATGGAAGGCTCAGGAGACGGAGTCCTGGAAGTTTGAGCTGTGGAACACTCGGGAGGCGGAGCCGTGGAACACTCGGGAGGCAGAGCTGTGGAAGGTGGAGCAGTGGGAGGCTCGGGAGGCGGAGCCATGGAAGGCGGAGCCGTGGAAGACTCAGGAGGCGGAGCCATGGAAGACCCTTAGGGTGGAGTCATGGAGGGCTGAGACTGGGAAACAGAAGCCTTTATTCTTCTTCTCCTCCTCCGGACAGACGAGACTGGCAACGCTGGCTCTGGGACGGACGAGGTTGTGAACGCTGGCTCTGGGACGGACAAGGCTGGCAACGCTGGCTCTGGGACGGATGAGGCTGGCAACGCTGGCTGTGGGATGGACAAGGCTGGCAATGCTGGCTCTGGGATGTACGAGACATCCAGCTAGTTGGCTGTGGCAAGCGTGGGCATTGGCTCGTTGGTCGTGGCAGGCCTGGGCATGGACTCGTTGGCCATGGCAGGCGTGGACGTTGCCTTGTTGGCCGTGGCAGACGTGGGAGTTGGCTTGTTGGCCGTGGCAGGTGTGAGCGTTGGCTCATTGGCCATGGCAGGCTTGGGCGTTGGCTCGTTGGCCGTGGCAGGCTCGAGGGTTGGCTCATTGGCCGTGGCAGGCCTGAGCTAGTTGGCTATGGCAGGCATAGAAGGATGAGGCATGGAAGTCTGGGGGGCGACCACTGTGGGAGATTTAAAGCCCACTTCCTCTACACCCACATTGAATGGCGAGCCGCTCACTCGCAGAGCCTCCTCCACAAACTCGGTGAGCGTCCAGTGAGGATCCGCTGGAGGCAATAGCTCCTTTAGTCACTACTGAGACCCGCCCTGAAGAAAACCACCAAAGAGTAGTCTAGGTAGTGCACCAAATTCACCAGTTCTAAAAACTCACGGATGTGATCCTCAACTGGACGGTCCCCTTGCTCGAGGAGGAGAATTCTGACAGCTGCTAGATCCATCTTAGGTCAGTTCTTCTGTGACGAAGCAGGCAAAAAATTACGATATAAGTGCAGCTTTATTAAAAAGAACAAAAACTCGGAATAAAGAAATAACAGGGAACCTGGCACAGAGCATAACAAAACATGCAAAACTGACAAATAAACTGGGGAAAACAAAGGCTTAAATACACAAGGGAAAACAAGGAACACCTGGCAAAATAATTAGGGAATGAGAACCAATCAGCGGAAAACCAATCATAAAATGAAACTACAAAGGACAACAAAAACCTAACAGGAAACAGGAACTAAACTAAAATTTAACATAAAACCACAAAAACAAAGACAAAGTGCTATATACCAATATTGTATGCCAATGTAACAAAGTGCTCATAACAATATTGTATATCAATGTAACAAAGAGCTCATGCCAATATTGTATACCAGTGTAACAAAGCGCTTATACCAATGTTGTATACCAAAATAACAAAGTGCTTATTCCAATATTGTATAACAATGTAACAAAGCACTTATACCAATGTTGTATACCAATTAACAAAGTGCTTATACAAGTATTATATACCAATAAAACAAAGCACTTATAGCAATATTGTATAACAATGTAACAAAGCGCTTACACTAATGTTGTATACCAATGTAACAAAACGCTTATATCAATGTTGTATATCAATATAACAAAACACTTATACTAATGTTGTATACCAAAATAACATAACACTTATACCAATGTTGTATACCAATATAACAAAGTGCTTATTCCAATATTGTATAACAATGTAACAAAGTGCTTATACCAATGTGGTATACAAATGTAACAAAGCACATATACCACTATTATGTACCAACATAACAAAGCACTTATACCAATGTGGTATACAAATGTAACAAAGCGTTTATACCAGTATTATATACCAATATAACAAAGCGCTTATACCCATGTTGTATACCAATGTAACAAAGCGCTTATACCAATATTGTATACAAATGTAACAAAACACTTATACCAATGTTGTATACCAAAATAACAGAGTGCTTATTCCAATATTGTATAACAATGTAACAAAGTGCTTATACTAATGTTGTATACCAATGTAACAAAGAGCTCATACCAATATTGTATACCAATGTAACAAAGCGCTTATACCAATGTTCTATACCAATGTAACAAAGCGTTTATACCAATGTGGTATACAAATGTAACAAAGCGCTTATACCAATATTGTATACCAATGTAACAAAGCGCTTATACCAATGTGGTATACAAATGTAACAAAGCGCTTATACCAATATTGTATACCAATGTAACAAAGCGCTTATACCAATGTGGTATACAAATGTAACAAAGCGCTTATACTAATGTTGTATACCAATGTAACAAAGCGTTTATACCAATGTGGTATACAAATGTAACAAAGCGCTTATACCAATATTGTATACCAATGTAACAAAGCGCTTATACCAATGTGGTATACAAATGTAACAAAGTGCTTATACCAATGTGGTATACAAATGTAACAAAGCGCTTATACCAATATTGTATACCAATGTAACAAAGCGCTTATACCAATGTGGTATACAAATGTAACAAAGCGCTTATACCAATGTGGTATACAAATGTAACAAAGCGCTTATACCAATGTGGTATACAAATGTAACAAAGCGCTTATACCAATGTGGTATACAAATGTAACAAAGTGCTTATACTAATGTTGTATACCAATGTAACAAAGCGTTTATACCAATGTGGTATACAAATGTAACAAAGCACTTATACCAATATTGTATACCAATGTAACAAAGCGCTTATACCAATGTGGTATACAAATGTAACAAAGTGCTTATACTAATGTTGTATACCAATGTAACAAAGCGTTTATACCAATGTGGTATACAAATGTAACAAAGCACTTATACCAATATTGTATACCAATGTAACAAAGTGCTTATACCTGTAATGAAGTCAATGCAGACAGAGAGAAAGACAGCAACTTAGCTGGCAACTGAGTTCGCTGACGAGGTGGCTTCCGATGGGGAACAGGTGAACAGTACTCGTGGTCAGGGAGGCGTTGTGATCGGGACAGGCGGCTAAGATTCGAGGTCAGACAGGAGTTTGGTCGAGGCAGGCAGCGGACAGAAGAATGGTCGGGTTCAGGCAAGGTTGGCTTCAACTGGTTCGAAAACACAGGTTAGTAATTGCTCAGTAATGCAGCCGGGGCAAACAAGACTTCGCAGTGAGGGCACGGGGAAGCGATGCTTTAATAGAGGGAAGTTGATGGGCAGCAGCTGTTGGGTAATCAGTGCGGGTCAGAATTCAGGTGAAGAAGATCTTCGGTGAACGGTAATGGGAGTGTTCTCACTGATGTTCGTAACAATACCAATATTGTATAGCAATTTAACAAAGCGTTTACACCAATGTTGTATACCAATGTAACAAAGCGCTTATACCAACGTTGTATACCAATGTTTTTTCAATGTGGGTTGAAAACAAAAGATGACATCAAATACAGATTAACTCAGTCATTTATTTGTATATAGCATGAGCTTGTCTCACAAGTAAAACACTTTTTAATAAACAACTGTATTTCAGATTATATTCAGCATCTCAGACAGCGCCTTCACTTCACACCTCTGCTGGATTCATTTCTCAACATCCTCACACATCATCTGGAGGAAAGTTTATGTCATTACATTTCTGTGTGTTGAGTCTCTGAATGTTTTGCTGCTTTAATGTAGGACAATAGACTGGTCTCACAAATTTGTGTAAAACGGAAGACGAGGATCCATGTGCAGAGTGTCGAATTTAGATCATGAAAATCAGCAATGAACAAATTTAAAATCTGCAATAAAAAAACAAATGTACAGTAGAGAGTTTGTGTAATATACTGCTCTGGATTTGCACTCACTACTTAAAAGAGTGCTTGATAATCCTTTACATTATTATCAAGTGGAATAAATAGTTTATCTCCTCACTCGATTTATTCAATTGTAAAACTAAAGATCACAAGTATAAACTGTAATTCAACGAAAGCTTACTGATGACAGCAGACAGAAATAACTAGCAGATTTACAGACCTATTAAGACCTAATAGATGTGTGCTACATAACATATTTAATTGTCAATGTTATAATATGTTGGATCCTTAGATTCAGTGCCGTCTGTGTTATTGCAGGATCTCTTCAGGTTCTAGAGGAGAGCAAGAGTGAACATACACAACCGAGAAATCATATTATATCTTCCACATGATCCAAAACACCAGAACAACAACTGCAGAATAACTCACATGCAGTGTGTCATAATCTGAGCATCTGGACATGGGGTCAAGGGTCATGTAGGTTCCCTCAGGAGACTCCATCTGAGACACAGAATGATGACACGATTAATTACCCCTCCAAAACTGACGGATCACAAACTAGAAGAAACATGAGGAGATTTCTGCACCTTTTCATTGTGTGGTAATCCGCTGTTGTTTTGCTCTTCTGATGGAGAAACTCTTCTCCTGTGAAACAGTCAGTTAAAGAAATGGGATATGCACATGTGTATTGGATGTGTATTTAAATTCTCACCTCCTTATAAGCAGCGCGATGGTCACCATCAGTATCACAGAAGTAAGAAAAGCCGCTGAAATGACTAATATCAAAACGGGGATTTTTCCGTCTTCCGTGAAGAGTTGATGAGAGACAGAAAAAGAAAGATTTGTGAAGAACTGTTCTCAGACCAGTACTTAATATAGAGATCCTGACTATATTTAGACAATCACTTTCAAAAGTGCTTTGAGTTGCACACTAACTGATTTTTACCTGCAACAGAGACTTCTACAGCAGCTGATCTCCGAGATCCATATTGATTCTGAGCCACACAGTAGAAGAATCCACTCTGTAGTGCACTGTAACTCTGTCCCGATCCAACAGATGAACTTTCATTCACCTTAAACCAGGTGTAGTTCAGAACAGGTGGGTTTGAATCACTGCTGCAGGTCAGAGTCACTGAATCACCCGAAACTATTTCACCAGATCCACTCATGGATACTGAGACATTCTTTGGAAGATCTAAAATAATAATAATAATAATAATAATAATAATAATAATAATAATAATAAAGTCTTACTCTCCATTACTTCATCACTTGTCTAGAGGTGAATTTGAATGAGTATACATCATACTCACATCTGACAGTGAGAGTGAGCGCAGGAGATGGGAGATGTTCATGTTGTGTCACTGCACAGCTGTAGTTTCCTGTATCATCACTGCCGACTGACTGCAACAAGAGTTTATTTGTACTGAGAGATCCTGAGAAACGTTTGCTGTTCTTGTACCAGATATATTGAGCACTGTTTCCAAGGTCGCAGGTGGTTTTACAAAATAACGACGCTGATTTTCTCTCTATGGCCTCTTGAGGAATCTCCACTCTGAGATCTGAAATGAAAGCAGGACTATATATAAATTAACATATAGCCTACATTTATTTTCAATTAAAAGTTAGTTCCGGTCCTCAAGTCTGATTGGAAGAGACAGGTTCCATGAGTAATGATGTCTTAGATCATCAGCACTGGGATACTTCACTCGTTTTCATGCTGTTCTAAACTAAAGTGTAAGAGCAATGCACATGTGTAAAGATCTAGATGTGTGTCTTTTTTTCTGCGAGATTAAATATTATAGCCAGCTGGCAAGAAAAAACATTTTTGTTATGAGCCAGTTAAGTTTGACGTGCATTGAGTCAGCGCACGTCACTCAGCGCGCGGTTTCTTTGAAGTCATCGTCTTTCTCTCCATGATCGCTCGGTTTATGACAATACCGATACAGCTGGGAAATACAGTTAAACTAACAGCTTCAGCATTAAGATTCATCACAGCTGAGAGACACAACAGATGGAGTAAACAAAAACATACTCAAGGCACTTGATACCGGAGTTTCCGAGTTGGAACAAGATGTAAATATTCAACATGTTGGAGGAAAGAAAGTTTTCTATAGTGAATGACTCTTAAGCAGCGACTATCGCAAAATACTCAGGAAGGACCCCCGCTTGGACAAAAAATTTTACACAGAGAAAATCAGATGTATTTGATCAGAATTCTGTTATCTTCAGCGACTAACACTTCACTAATGCCTGGGAGTTGCAACAGTCGCAGGTACTCGCACAAGCTCATTTGCTCTCTCTCACTCACTCGTAGTCTCTCTCTCGCAAACACACACACACACACACACACACACACATATCCTTGTTTCTCCAATGACTTGTCACAAGTGACATTTTTGAATTAGTAGCAGAACTTTGTGCGCATATTTTCCATGGAGTGAGAAAGTAGTTCCATGCACAAGTGCATTTTTTTTGTGACAGTTCTTAATTTTTCCTCATTTTTGTATTTACTTGTTCACTGAACTGTTATATAAAAGTAAAATCACACTCTCAGTTGTGCTGTATGGCCCTAAATCAGTAAGACTGTGATTACCTGCGGCACAAGGGTGCAGGCCAAACCACAGCTGTGCTGATGCTGATGTAGGGCCATACAGCACTCATGCTTGTGTGATATTTCTTTAAAATGGGGCAAAATCTGTCAAATAAATCTTGTATTTCTCATGAGAATGGGGTACTTTTACTGTACCTGTGACTTGAAGGCTAACACAAGGATAACCCATCCAGCTTACATTTTCCACATTTGTCAAGATGTTAAAACAGTAAAAACGTTCATCCTGATCTGTCACGTCACTCAGTTTTAGAGAGAAGGTTTGAGCTTTATTCTGAAAGTACACAATCCTGTGTTTGTAATGTGGATCATAAAACAGATCAGGTGCCTCATCGGCATCATCTGGATTTATTGTCCAAAATGTCTTTATCACAGTGAGACCATCTGGGTGTGTATAACTGCCTGACAGTGATGCTGTAGATCCCTTCAGAGCACATTTGTTAATATTTGTGTACTTTACATCCCAAGATTGGCCACAAATGCCTGAGAAACATCAAACAGATGAAAACAGATTTTAGAGTATTGAAGGTATGTGTGTAAAAACTGTAAAACTTCAAACTTTACACTGTACTTAAAAACAGAAGCACTTACAAAACTTCCTGACTGACACATTTTAAGGGTTGTGTCAGTAAATTGTTTCTTCACTATAAGTTTTATAAATAAGATTTAGTTCAGACTCACCGGGAACCACAAGCAGAAAGATCAGAGAGAAAAGATGAAACATGCTGCAAGACATTAAGATTGTTTTTTTTTAAATGGCTCAAATATGTAACGGAAGAGCATTTCCAAGGTATCAAGTAACATTAAAAACAGGAATCTAATTTCTAGATGTTATTCACATGGGCATAAGTTGTCACGAAATAACAATACATTTTTGCATATCATGATTATTTCAGTTGCATTGGCATTTTTCATTTAGATTAATCCATTTTAAAACATTCAGAGCACTATTTCTTACCTTGCTTTATTGTAATCTGTCGTGTTCAGATGTCAAGTTGAGAATGAAAGCCGATCTACATGCAGTGAAGAAACTAACACACATCCTGTCTCTCTTAACTTCCTATTTCAAACTGCAAAACATCTCAGTGAAGAAATTAAAGTGTTAGCAGTAGTTGAGTGCGGACTACTTGTGGACATGAATACATGACTAGAATGCTTGAATGAATACTTTATTACTTATAGACAATTAAAGCAATCTGGTGGTGTTGGCGGTATGGTTCTGTTTTGGGCAAACTCTCTACCCATCCATGCAGAGACAAAGCAGGGAGTGCAGCAAATACATCCTCCCCAGGGGTACCAGAACAGATCCAGCAGAATTTTTACATCATTGTTCCATATTTTTTGCATTTTGACAGTGCAACGTGGTCAATCCTTCCTTGCATAAAAGATTAAATGGACTTTTAAAGACTTCAAAATACTGTATACCAAGTTGATAAATCAAGAACAATGCATAGAAGTCTCAGAGCACAGAACACAAAGCAGATGTAGAGAAAGGTGGACCTGGGGATGGAGGAGGGTGTTAAGTGCAACTTGCATGCATGCACTAGAAAGACAGCTGAGGCAATAACTATATTGAGGACTTAAATAGGACTGCTCTGAAAAGCATCTGAATTATATTAGTAGATGTCATAATCGACTGAGCTTCTAGTTCATACTGCAAGAATGATCCTTCAGTCACATGACACAAGTGAAGATGTCCAGTGTGAGACTTTGAAAACTTGCACAAACACTAGATAAAAGGAAATCCTACAACATGATTCAACAAAGCCTTGTGAAAAATGTTCAAACTAAATTCCTCAGAGTCAATGAAATATAATTGAATCTGCGTTCATTCAGACAGACGCAGAGGCAGCAGATCAACTGAGTTTTCAAACGAAAGTTTGGGAGGAGTTTGCTCATCTAATCTGCCAATCAAATTGCAGGCTGCATGTTATATAAACCGCCGCTCAACTCCCTCTAGTGACACTTCAGCATCCATCCTCAATCATCTTAGAGTTCCTGTCTTTTAACTTCCTCCATATTTTAAAGGGACGGTTCTCCAAAAAAAGTAAATTCTCTGATCATTTACTCACCCTCATGCTATCCCAGATGAGTATACATTTCTTTCTTCATCAGAACTCAGATGAAGATTTTTAGAAGAATATGTTAGTTCTGTAGGTCCATACAATGCAAGTAAATGGTGACCAGAACTTTTGAACCTCCAATAAAGCACATAAAGGCAGCATAAAAGTAATCCATAAAACTCCAGTGGTTTAATCCATGTCTTCAGAAGTGATATGATAGGTGTGGTTTAGAAACAGATCAATATTTTAGTAATTTTTTTCTCTCCCCTTTTCTACCCAATCTGGCATGCCCAATTCCCAATCAAACACCTCAATCAGGTGGCAGAGGACGAATCTCAGTTACTTCCGCATCTGAGACCGTCAATCCGCACATCTTATCACGTGGCTTGTTGAGCTTGTTACCGTGGAGCTATTCTCCGCAGCATCCACGCACAACTCACCACGCGCCCCACCGAGAGCGAGAACCACATTATAGTGACCACAAGGCGGTTACCCCATGTGACTCTTCCCTCCCTAGCAACCAGGCCAATTTGGTTGCTTAGGAGACCAGACTGGAGTCACTCAGCACGCCCTGGATTCAAACTCGTGACTCCAGGGGTGGTAGTGAGCATCAATACTCGCTGAGATATGCAGACCCCCATTTAAGCCCATTTTTAATATAAATCTCCACCTTTGAAAAGCCTCAAGTAGTAGGTGGCTGAATGTGGAAGTGAAAGTGTAGATTAGCAGTAAAGAAAATAAAAGGACTTAAATAATGATTTATTTCTCACCCACACTATCATATCACTGCAGAAGACATAGATTTAACCACAGGAGTCATCTGGAGTACTTTTATGTGCCCTAATGTGGATTGTGGAGCTTCAAAGTTCTGGTCACCATTCACTTGCATTGTATGGACCTACAGAGCTGAAATATTCTTCTAAAAATCTTCATTTGTGGTCTGCAGAATTAAGAAAGACATACACATCTGGAATGGCATGAGGGTGAGTAAACGGGGGTAAATTCGAGCCCCTCCTTTGCGGACCACATACATTTAATGTTTATATGGGCAGGTGAACTCGTGAGAGCATCCATGCAGAATTAAAAAGACAACACAACACTCACACAGCAGTGAAGATCAGAAAACGTCTGTACATAAAGGGATAAATTTGCTTGCTAACCTTATCTATGAAAACGTACATCCACTTGTTAAAGGGTTTCATTGTCATGACAACAAAGTTGCAATATTAGATATGACTTCTATGCATACTTTAAGGAGAATGTCACAAAGTCGATGCAACGTTTTCTAAAGATGCAAAATGAAAATAGAGCTCACAAGAGTCAAACTAAGAGTTCAAACTTATAAATCAGGATGAGTTGAAGTACATTTAACTTAATAAATGAAAAGGACAGAGGTGGAATATTTAACCGTCTGTGTTATAATATGTTGGATCCTTAGATTCAGTGCCGTCTGTGTTACTGCAGGATCTCTTCATGTTCTAGAGGAGAGCAAGAGTGAACATACACAACCGAGAAATCATATTATATCTTCCACATGATCCAAAACACCAGAACAACAACTGCAGAATAACTCACATGCAGTGTGTCATAATCTGAGCATCTGGACATGGGGTCAAGGGTCATGTAGGTTCCCTCAGGAGACTCCATCTGAGACACAGAATGATGACACGATTAATTACCCCTCCAAAACTGACGGATCACAAACTAGAAGAAACATGAGGAGATTTCTGCACCTTTTCATTGTGTGGTAATCCGCTGTTGTTTTGCTCTTCTGATGGAGAAACTCTTCTCCTGTGAAACAGTCAGTTAAAGAAATGGGATATGCACATGTGTATTGGATGTGTATTTAAATTCTCACCTCCTTATAAGCAGCGCGATGGTCACCATCAGTATCACAGAAGTAAGAAAAGCTGCTGAAATGACTAATATCAAAATGGGGATTTTTCCGTCTTCCGTGAAGAGTTGATGAGAGACAGAAAAAGAAAGATTGTGAAGAACTGTTCTCAGACCAGTACTTAATATAGAGATCCTGACTATATTTAGACAATCACTTTCAAAAGTGCTTTGAGTTGCACACTAACTGATTTTTACCTGCAACAGAGACTGATAGAGCAGCTGATCTCCGAGATCCATATTGATTCTGAGCCACACAGTAAAACCGTCCACTGTGACTGGAATTAAAGTTGGAGATGCTGTAACTCTGTCCCGATCCAACAGATGAACTTTCATTCACCTTAAACCAGGTGTAGTTCAGAACAGGTGGGTTTGAATCACTGCTGCAGGTCAGAGTCACTGAATCACCCAAAACTATTTCACCAGATCCACTCATGGACACTGAGACGGTCTTTGGAGGATCTAAAATAATAATAATAATAATAATAATAAAGTCTTACTCTCCATTACTTCATCACTTGTCTAGAGGTGAATTTGAATGAGTATACATCATACTCACATCTGACAGTGAGAGTGAGCGCAGGAGATGGGAGATGTTCATGTTGTGTCACTGCACAGCTGTAGTTTCCTGTATCATCACTGCCGACTGACTGCAACAAGAGTTTATTTGTACTGAGAGATCCTGAGAAACGTTTGCTGTTCTTGTACCAGATATATTTAGCACTCTTTCCGAGGTCGCAGGTGGTTTTACAAACTAAAACTGTTGAATTTCCCTCTATGACCTCTTGAGGAATCTCCACTCTGAGATCTGGATAAAGAGAAAAGTCACACACGTGTCCAGACATGATGTACACATTCAGTTATAAATATTGTCATTCATGTGAAGTGAGGTAGTTTTACTTTACCGGTCACTTTGAGGTCAATACAAGGATAACCCAGCCATTTTTGATCTTTCACGTTTGTTAGGATTTTGAAGCAGTACATACTTTTATCCTGATCTGTCACGTTACTCAGATTGAGAAAAAAGATTTTGCCTTCATTCTGGAAGTATTCAATCCTGCCATTGTATTGAGGATCATCAATTACATCAGTGTCCTCTTTTCCAGTAACTGGATTTATGGTCCAAAATGTCTTTATCACAGTGAGACCATCTGGGTGTGTATAACTGCCTGACAGTGATGCTGTAGATCCCTTCAGAGCACATTTGTTAATATTTGTGTACTTTACATTCCAAGATTGGCCACAAATGCCTGAGAAACATCAAACAGATGAAAACAGATTTTAGAGTATTGAAGGTGTGTGTGTAAAAACTGTAAAACTTCAAACATTACACTGTACTTAAAAACAGAAGCACTTACAAAACTTCCTGACTGACACATTTTAAGGGTTGTGTCAGTAAATTGTTTCTTCACTATAAGTTTTATAAATAAGATTTAGTTCAGACTCACCGGGAACCACAAGCAGAAAGATCAGAGAGAAAAGATGAAACATGCTGCAAGACATTAAGATTGTTTTTTTTTAAATGGCTCAAATATGTAACGGAAGAGCATTTCCAAGGTATCAAGTAACATTAAAAACAGGAATCTAATTTCTAGATGTTATTCACATGGGCATAAGTTGTCACGAAATAACAATACATTTTTGCATATCATGATTATTTCAGTTGCATTGGCATTTTTCATTTAGATTAATCCATTTTAAAACATTCAGAGCACTATTTCTTACCTTGCTTTATTGTAATCTGTCGTGTTCAGATGTCAAGTTGAGAATGAAAGCCGATCTACATGCAGTGAAGAAACTAACACACATCCTGTCTCTCTTAACTTCCTATTTCAAACTGCAAAACATCTCAGTGAAGAAATTAAAGTGTTAGCAGTAGTTGAGTGTGGACGACTTGTGGACATGAATACATGACTAGAATGCTTGAATGAATACTTTATTACTTATAGACAATTAAAGCAATCTGTTGGTGTTGGCGGTAAATAATTCCAATGAAAGAATTTTCATTTTTGGGTGAACTTTGTATCACCTGTAGTCGCTTAGAGGGGTAAATTCGAGCCCCTCCTTTGCGGACCACATACATTTAATGTTTATATGGGCAGGTGAACTCGTGAGAGCATCCATGCAGAATTAAAAAGACAACACAACACTCACACAGCAGTGAAGATCAGAAAACGTCTGTACATAAAGGGATAAATTTGCTTGCTAACCTTATCTATGAAAACGTACATCCACTTGTTAAAGGGTTTCATTGTCATGACAACAAAGTTGCAATATTAGATATGACTTCTATGCATACTTTAAGGAGAATGTCACAAAGTCAAAAGCTTTTATTTTCTAATAAATGGCGTCTCAAACCGCTCTACATGTCACTGTGGAGTGAAATACAGCATCAGCAACACCTCAGACAGCAGCTTCAACACTTCCACAGAATTCAGCTCTCAAGAAGCTGACAGCACATTACTGGCAAGTACATGTAACCACATGAACACAAAACACACTCATATTATTTTATAATTTAGCATTAAATATATGGAGATACTCTGTAACAAACATCTGTACAGGCGAAGTCACATCTAAGTTTATAGATTCTCAACAGTAATGAATCATATTAGTATATTACTGCATACAAGCTATAAATGTAAGCGATGCAACGTTTTCTAAAGATGCAAAATGAAAATAGAGCTCACAAGAGTCAAACTAAGAGTGCAAACTTATAAATCAGGATGAGTTGAAGTACATTTAACTTAATAAATGAAAAGGACAGAGGTGGAATATTTAATCGTCTGTGTTATAATATGTTGGATCCTTAGATTCAGTGCCGTCTGTGTTACTGCAGGATCTCTTCAGGTTCTAGAGGAGAGCAAGAGTGAACATACACAACCGAGAAATCATATTATATCTTCCACATGATCCAAAACACCAGAACAACAACTGCAGAATAACTCACATGCAGTGTGTCATAATCTGAGCATCTGGACATGGGGTCAAGGGTCATGTAGGTTCCCTCAGGAGACTCCATCTGAGACACAGAATGATGACACGATTAATTACCCCTCCAAAACTGACGGATCACAAACTAGAAGAAACATGAGGAGATTTCTGCACCTTTTCATTGTGTGGTAATCCGCTGTTGTTTTGCTCTTCTGATGGAGAAACTCTTCTCCTGTGAAAGAAGAAATAATACAAACAGAAATTGGCTTTCATATCTCGAAGTTCTCATCGTGGATGCCACTCAAAAACAATATACCTTTAAATTCTCACCTTCGTATAAACAGCCCAGCGGCAACCGTCAGAACCACAGATGTCATGACAACAGCTGGAATGACTACGTTCCAAGACGGGCCATTTTCTTTGAGATATAATAAGAAAAGTGTAAGGACTGTTCCCAGATCAATCTCAAACTCAAATGTGTGGTTTTGTGCTTATTTTGTGTTGTTTATGATCATGTTCATGTCGAAGGTTCATCGTCAAGTCCATCTCTGGATTCTCGTACAGCTTATTTTGGCACTTTATCTTAACTTCAATAAATCTGCACATATTCTCGTCTTGTTTAGTTAATATTACATATGTGATGACTTCCAAACCTGCCTTAAGCCAGACATGAACTGCCCTCAGGCATCAACAAAATCACAGGTTATTAAGAGTTTCTATTTTTACCTGCAACAGAGACGGACACAGCAGCTGATCTCTGAGATCCATATTGATTCTGAGCCACACAGTAGAAGAATCCACTCTGTAGTGCACTGTAACTCTGTCCCGATCCAACAGATGAACTTTCATTCACCTTAAACCAGGTGTAGTTCAGAACAGGTGGGTTTGAATCACTGCTGCAGGTCAGAGTCACTGAATCACCCAAAACTATTTCACCAGATCCACTCATGGACACTGAGACATTCCTGGGTGAGTCTAAAACATAATAATACAAAATATATTATCTTGTTTTGAGATGTTTGTGTGATATCAATTGTTAGCTTAAAGGAATATTCCGGGTTACAAGTTAAGCTCACTCGACAGTATTTGTGGCACCGTGTTGATTACCACAAAATTGTGACATTTCAAAAATAACTGTTACAATGCAATGGAAGTCAATGGGGGCCAATCTGTAAACTTTCAAATACTCACTGTTTCAAAAGTATAGACACAAGATGTAAACAATATGCATGTTAACATGATTTTAGTGTGACGTAATCGCTGAGGGGTGAGTCGAAATTACTTTTGGTGGTTATCAACATTATGCCACAAACATATTGCCAAACATCTCAAAAAGACCCGGCAAAGCGTCGAGATCTCTCAGCTGACGTACATTCAGGTCTAACATTGATGTTAACGGTTGAGGAGTTGAGTCTCTCGTGACCGCTTATAGTGCAGGAATATTGTCCTCCGTCCTCCAGCCTGACAGGACACAGATAAAGCATGTTGTTCCCATGGATCTGATCGAGCAAACGGCCATCTTTCCTCCAGATATACGTTGGTAAAATGATGGAGGGGATGCATGACCCACAGGTAAGCAACATCCCATCTCCCTCCGTTACAACATCTGGCTGTATCTCCACCTCTGCGTCTAGACGGCGTATAAAAGCGGCAGACTTTGTCAGATCTCACTTTTCATTACAGCAGAACTGTTTTCAACGTATTCGGGAAAGTTGGATGGATATGTACAGTACCTACCATCCAATTCTCCACTCACCTGTTATTTCTAGACGGATTCCGTGAATGTCTGTCCAGTTTTTCTCTGAATTTTCCATCCTGAACACGAAGTGGAAGATTCCCTCATCCCCCTTTCTCGCGTCCTTCAGCAGCAGAGAGCAGTTCCCTCTGCCCGCTTCGGAAGACGCCACAAAATCCACGCGCCCTTTAAACGCCGGGTCCGTAGAGACTACTCTGACCATCTCCTCTGGTGATTTCGCATAGAGCCAAGACACTGCACTCACTCGCTCATGTTTGGGATGAGTGTATTTGCACGGTATGAGCACTGTTGATTGCTGGACAGCACACATTGTGCTGATAACATGAGAAACGCCATACTGTTCACATTGCAAACCTGGAATACATGTGCAAAAATTGGTTCTTTCGCCTCACTTGAATGTATGTTTGAAATGACTTTACTGCTCATTTGCATTTGTTGCTTCACTGGACGGACCGACATCACATCGCCAATGGTCACTCATGTCACCTGTCAATGCATTACTCTATTACTCTACATAATTGATGTATCAATATTTTATGACATTCCTACTATCAACCAAACAGGTTATAGTGATTAACCCATGGCTGGCATTGGGTCTCGAACAAGGTTCATATCAACCTATAGACCATAAATAAGACTCTGAGTTTATATATTTTCTCAAATGGTAAATGGTCTGCACTTATATAACGCCTTTTTAACCTTAGCGGTATTCAAAGCGCTTTACACTGCGTCTCATTCACCCGTTCACACACCAATGATGGCCAGTGGTGGCAGAGCTGCATGCAAGGCGCCAGTCTGCCATTGGGAGCAACTTGGGGTTCAGTGTCTTGCCCAAGGACACTTCGGCATGTGGAGTCATGTGGGCCGGGAATCGAACCGCCAACCCTGCAATTAGTGGCCGACCCGCTCTACCATCTGAACCACAGCCGCTTTGATGTTCAAAGAACATCAAATGTTTACCTGAAGTAATTATCCAGACTTGTTGTTGATACCGAGCATCTACGCAAGAGAGGCAATTAAATTATATCGTAGTTTAGATGCTCACAATAATTTCTTCAGCGGAGAGATCGGGAATATCGTATCACTGTCTGCATGACCTGTGGACAAGGTAAGGATAAAGGATTTCTTTTTTTGTGTTCCTAATTTGTAAGTCATGTAAAAGTAAGTTACTTAGAGCTTTATTCATTATCCATTATCCTCCCACTGTTGTTTGAATTAAGGTGTTTTCCATTCAGGAGTGATCGTCCCTATGCCCTATCCCAGGGGTATTAAAGTTCCAAGAGGTCCGGTCTTCACATTTCCTTTGGAACGCAATTTGAGTTCGACAACTAGCAGGAAATGTTCAAGGAACAAAAAGACGCCACTTGCTTAAACATGAAATGGCCTATAATTATCCCAACTGAGGCTAGGTTTCAATGCTGGGTTAGGGTTGGGGTGTGGGATGAGGCTAGACTGTTTCTTGACAGAAACCTAAAACCAGAAGACAAGAAAGGTTGATAAAAGGTTGTTGAAGCACTTACCCCAGCCATAAGACCAACCCTAAACCCTTTCCCTATCCCTGAAATCTGACAGATAGAGTCGGAAACGAGGTCCCGCCCACTCCTGGGGGAAATCAAAGTGAAGTTACCACAGTTACGCATACAGTCCTCTGAGGAAAACAGCAACTTTAAGAATGAAAAACAAGCTATTGTGTAGTTTTTTGCACTTCAAACAATGCCAAAAAACCTGAAACTGATTTTTTTTTTTATTGCCCGCCAACTGACAGAAATATAAACCTGAAGCAGAGCACTGCTGCTGCAAGCTGTTGAGCCATAAATGTTAGCGCAGCGTAGTTCTAGCGGGAAGACTAGCAGTTGTACGTCACACCATTAGCGGGGTAACTCCTAGCCAATCACATGTAAGCCGTTGCTTTATAAGTCTGCTCACAATCTATCACATTGCTGTTTCAGCGTGCTAACACGGCAACCTCCACCACCCCACCACCACCAGTTGAGCCACGTCCCGCACGGGGGTAGGCTCCTCGCCCCTGCCTCCTATCTCCAGCAGGATATGATGGTTCCGAGTACAACTCCCTTGGACCGCCAGACGGGGCCTACGCCAAAGAGAAACATTACTTCTTGTTTTACATTCATCAAATAAATGGCATCTTAAACCTCACTCAAGCCTGCGTCTTCCCGATAGAAAGTCGTTTCTCAGCAGCGTCAAAAAAAAAACAACCTTTTCCCTCATTGGAATGTAAGAGTAACTACGGAAACAAGGCTTTGCTTTCCCCCACGCTAAACCACACCCCCCTAGGCATGTCTGTATCTATGGGTTGATAGGAATGTTGTTCCAGGACCAACAATGCTGTAATGTCCTACTTGGACAAGTCCTACTTTGCAGAAATAAAGGTAACGGTTCCAGTGTAATGAAGCACTAATCAAGGCATGATTAGTATAACCAATTAGTATAACATATGCATTGACTCCAGGGCTGGACTGGTATTCTGGCATACCGGGCATTTTTCCGGTGTGCCGACGCACTTTGGGGCCAATCAGGGGCGGACTGGCCATCGGGAGAACCGAGTGAGCTGGTGGGTCGGCCACGAAATTTGCTGAATGGGCCGCGATGAGCTAAAACGATCCACCGCGTTATGCAGAACGGACCACAAAACGGCGCCGCGATATGCAGAAAAGGACTAACACCCGACCCACCAGACCCCTCGGTTCTCCCGATGGCCAGTCCTTCCCCGATCGGCCCCAAAGTGTGTCGGCCCACCGGGAAAATGCCCGGTATGCCAGATTACCAGTCCAGCCCCTGGAGTCAATGCATATGTGGAAAATGTATTTGAACATGGTAAAACAGACCTAAGACTGATACATAAAGATACAATCAAATTAGCCAAAATATTGAATAAATCTGTGACATTTTCTGAGGAGTTGCACACATTCTGTGCTTACAAGGACACAATCTTCAACAAAGACTGGCCGATACTACGTGAATTATCACATCACAGATATTATTTTACCTGTTGTCATCACAGAGATCCAGATTATGGACTGAAGCCATCCTGCTGGACATACCTGGAAGATATTGATGTGAGAGACATCTTCTGAAAACCTAAACAGGTGGACGAGTATCTAGATCCACAGTAAAACGAGTCCTATATGGACATATCCTGAAAGGCTGCTCAACAAGGAAGAACACACTGCTCCAAAACAACCATAAAAAAAGCCAGAGTACAGTTTGCAAGTGCACATGGGGACAAAGATCTTACATTTTGGGAGAAATGAACATCATGAGGAAGGAAAATGATGTGAATATATTTAAGAACATCTCAAGATATCAGCCAGGAAGTTAAAGCTCTGTCGCAAGTAGCTCTTCCAAATGGACAGTGACCACAAGAATACCTCCAAAGTTTTGCAAAATGGCTTAAGGACAACAAAGTTAAGATATTGGAGTGGCACCTTTCCCCCTTAGTCATCTTGCAAGCTCTCTACAGGGGTGGGGTGGCACGATTTGGGGCACCTTTACAACATCACAACTGTATCCACACTTCTATGTCCTCTACTGTGCAACTAACACTATGACTAAAACTTACTGCAGTGAAATACATAAGTATACTAGTTGAACATCATTAAAGAGGCATTGCAACTCTCAGGATACCATCTCAGTCAATTCAACTACCCACATTTTAAAATGAAATCTTACCATGATCACTGAAATCTGCCACTGACGACGATCGAACACTTTTGAGACGAGATGTCTCTGGGCGTAGAATGATGCTCTTCCTCTTCCTCTTTAAATCATGTTGAGAAGTCACTATAAATATACTGCTGACACTTCTGTTTTTTTAAACACTGTTCCCCAGAAGAAGATGTGTTACTGGTCACAGTGACAGCGCAGGACATGTCTCGAATCATGTGGACTGTGGTTTGATGAGGTGAGATCTGCTATTACTTATGAACGATCACATTTGGCAGACCATAAATAGGCAAAATAATAATAATCCCATAGATTTACATGTGAGCGTTTGTGTGTGTACGTGTGTGTGTATGTCTGTTTGTGCATGTCTGTGTGTGTGTGTGTGTGTGTGTGTGTGTGAGTGAGAGTGTGTGAGTGTGTGTGTGTACATGTCTGTTTGTGTGCATGTCTGTTTGTGTGTGTGTGTGTGTATATATGTGCATTTGCGTGTGTGTGCATGTCTGTTAGTGTGTGTGTGTGCGTGTGTGTGTGTGCATATCTGTTAGTGTGTGTGCGTGCGTGTGTGTACATGTCTGTGTGTGTGTGCATGTCTGTTAGTGTGTGTGTGCATGTCTGTCAGTTTGTGTGTGTGTGTGTGTGCATGTCTGTTAGTGTGTGTGCGTGCGTGCGTGTGTGTGTTTGTGTGTGTGCATGTCTGTTTGTGTGTGCGTGCGTGCGTGCGTGCATGTGTGTGCATGTCTGTTTGTGTGTGTGTGTATATGTGCATGTGCATGTGTGTGTGTGTCCATGTCTGTTTGTGTGTGTGTGTGTGTGTGCGCGCGCATGTGCATGTCTGTGTGTGTGTGTGTGTGTGTGTGTGTGTGCGCGTGCGTGCGTGCGTGCATGTGTGTGCATGTCTGTTTGTGTGTGTGTGTAAATGTGCATGTGCATGTGTGTGTGTGCGTCCATGTCTGTTTGTGTGTGTGTGTGTGTGCGCGCGCATGTGCATGCGCGTGTGTGTGTGTGTGTGTGTGTGTGTGTGTGTGTGTGTGTGTGTGTGTGTGTGTGTATATGTGTGTGTGTGTGTGTCGCCACTGAAACTTCCGCGACTAATCTTCAGTGTTTCGGTCATCATGTCCAACAACAGCTCCAGCAGTAATCTCGCTGTGGCGCAGAAAGCCGTTAAACAGCTCCGGATAGAGGCGCAAACACGGCGCATTAACGTAAGTTCCGACATGTTATTAAGAGTAAACATGAACAAGTTTACCGGTTGAGTTAATGCTAGTGCTAACGCTAACCGACAAATCAGCTGTTTGTGAAGACTTATTTCTGGGAGAATCGTTTTGTTTTTAACTACACTGGGTTTCTTAGATGCCTGTAACATGTTTTAAGTAGTCTTCAGGACATTTTAGGCATAAAATTCCATCAAGTAATAGTTTTTGTTGTCTGTGGTCATTAATAGTGCGAACAGAAAGCCGCATAAGTTTATAGTTTAGTGAAACATGATTTCTAACACAATGCAGTAATGAGTAATGTATATTTATCATATTCATGTGTCCTGATGTGGACTTGCTATGTTGTTAAAACACATGGTGAAGCATCATGCTGCTTTTTTGGCAACTTGACTCAATAAATCTAGACCGTTTTAGTCATTCATGGTCATTATTGCTTTGCAATGTTATAAAGTGTACAAACACAGAAAAGAGCAGCAGAACACATTGCTGTAAATTAGGGATGCACATATATTTACTGGACAATTATTGACCAAATTATAACCAAAAATGCGGTTTATTTAAAATTGCATAACTTTACTGCATTGTCTGAAGTTTATAATCATATTATCTGTGTAGGCTAATATAAAGAAATGCCTATCAAAATAATTAAATATGAAAATCGTGATGAATAATTCATAGTATGAGTTTGTCCTATATTATGTAAAATTTGAGTTCTATAGTTTAAAGTGGGAAAAATGTTTTACAAGTGTACATGAACCTTTTTTCCCACATAAATCGTCATGTTGTTTTTTTCCCAATCCATGTTCTTGAAATAAAATGGCAAATTTCCCGAGCAAAACAAGTGATCTAATGACAAAATAAGGTGAGTAACTGGCAAAGTATCGTTTAGGCCTATAGTTTAATGTTAAAATCAATATCATATTTGGACTGAAATGTTCGTATCTGTGCATCTCTGGGGTAAATCATAAAAACATTTGATCCACTACAGCAATTTCTGTAGGAATTGTTTTACAAATTATTTGTTGTTTGCGTTTAATGAGGCTGATTTTGATGAAAAGTTACACCGAAGTCCCTCGAGGACAAAAACGTCCACGTCAAAAAACTGCCATAATAATATATATGAATATTATTTTCCACTTTCAATGAGTTACTTTTTTTTTAATCAACATCAGTCCTGATCATAACTATCAAATATTTATTCATTTTCAGGATTTTAACCCTTTAAATTGCAGTTTGTTTATATAATGCCACTGTTGTTTTTTCACGCACACGCATTTCTCAATACACATAAAACACACTTTGGCATCCATACAAACACACACACACACACAATTTTAGCTGCATGGTTTATTCAGTTGTCCTGCAGGTCTCTATAATACAGCAAACAGAAAATAGGGGAAAAGTTTGTATTTGCTAAACATGAGAAAATGGCGCCATCTGGTGGAAAATATTAAAAATAATAAATCTTTAAGCCAGGGCTTAATTCATGATTTTATACTTTAATGGCACCAGGATCAAATATTGAAGTTTTAATGGGTTTCAAGAGGGACATTTTTTTGTCCTGAAGGTCCTGAGTGTGATTTAGTGTATTATAGATGTATTTTAGGAACTGAGGTTGAAATATCAAAATTCCCCCAAATATTCACACATCTGGCAAAATGTATGGTGTTGACAGTAACACAGCCAAAATGATTGAAAAAGACAATAATGTCCCGAAGGTCACACCAGGGTTAATTTTAAACGGGAGGGAAGAATAATTTCACAATATTGAGAGTTTGCATTAATGAACTGATGAAATGTAACTATTTGTGTATTAACTTTATGATACTTTATTTTTGTATATGATTAGAGGGAAAAAATTCCTTTCAAGTAAAAAATGACCCCAAAGCTATGGAGCAAATATTGCCCCCCTTAATGAAAAAATTTGTTTCTGACCCTCACTGCGGTGGATGAAGTTTAACATGAGCTGTAATATCTGCAGGTGTCTCAAGCCGCTACTGACCTGACGAACTTCTGCCTGCAGAATGCTCATCTAGACCCGCTGCTGGTGGGGGTGGCGTCCAGTGACAACCCCTTCCGCCCCCCGAAATCCTGCGGCCTGCTATGAGGTATCTCAAACTTCCTCTTCCTGAACATTCCTGTTGTGGAAGAGATGTGTGTTGATTATGAACTTGGCTTCCTGTCCTTCTAAAGCAATGGTTTGCTGAATTAATCTCAATAAATGAAGCTTTACGACTCTAGACTTTGTTGCTGTGTTTTAATCTATTATTCTGTGTTTCAGAGCTGCTGAAGATGTTTTGGATGATGTAGCGGTCCTCAAGTCTCTTTCACACTACGCCATGAAGGCCTCCTGGAACGCTGCACGCACAAAACGGAGAACATTCACGTTGCTTTTGGTTTTATTGTGCACAAACTGTTATAACATGCCACTTTCACACACACACACACACACACTACGTCTTGGTACGACCTGTTACTGTGTGCCCATTTAACATGAAAAATACAACACACTTTTGCTGTTGTCCCAGACTGCCTTGTTTTGTGGAGTACCTTAAAGCTCCATCTATTGCACTGGAGACAATTGTATTTGGGATTCACATTTATAAAACACTACATTGTCAGATGTCTGGAAGTCCATATTCATGAAGTTGGAGTTTTTGTCCATAATAACAAGGACAAAATGGAGTGAAGGATTTCAAGAAATTATATGAAATGTCTCAAATGAGCTGACATTGACTTTTTACGATAGTTGTTTACTAATTTACAGTAATTTTTTTGCCTGTGTAATCTACTGAATGAACATGTTGCATTTGTACTTTATACACTCTTTCAATGACTTTTTGCTAAACTGACTTTAAAATAAAATCTTTTGTTATTGATCATTTATCTGTACTCTTAGATTATTTACTGTCTTGCATGTAGACATCTTTCGACTGGTTGGTCCAGTCTGTTATCCGATTATTTCCAATCTCGTGTGCATCTGCATGGTCAGATTTGAGGTAGTTCTCCGCATGCTGGTGTTCATGTAAACACATTTAATGGCATGTAACCCAGCCTTTAGTGGCCACAGCTGCTGTTAAGCAGACAAAACTGATGATAATTGATTAGATTATTAACAGATGAAATAATTGATTGAAGCTGTCTCTTGGGCTTTTGGTTTCTGTGCCAATAAACTGAATCAATTCAGTCCCGGTGCAAGCAGGAGCTCTCTTGTGCAGGTAAGACACAAAGCAAGTGAAGTTTTTGTGGTACAGATGAACATTGTCTAGATTTGAGTCCAACAAACAGACTTTTATGCTAACATAGAATTGAATGCTCATATTGAAGCAGCTGACTAATTAGGGGATATCAGATATTATTGTTTCCTCTTATGTTGTGTTTGTGGCACAAAATTACATTTACAAATCACTTTTGTCAGATTACTGTAATACATTCAAATATTTTGCATATTTAATGTCATTGGTGGTTGCAGTGTCATTTACACTGGCGGCCAAAAGTTTGGAATAATGGACAGATTTTGCTGAAATTGCTATTTTTAATTCACCAAAGTGGCTTTCAACTGATCACAGAGTATATTCAGGACATTGATGTAAAACAGCATCACTATCTGAAAAACGTCATTTTTGATCAGATCTATTCAGCAGCATCACTCCAACACCTTATCCTTGAGTAATCATGCTAAATTGCTCATCTGATACTAGAAAATCACTTGCTGTTATATCAAACACAACTGAAAGATATTTGGTTCATTAAATTAAGTTGAATGTTGTGTTTGTTTTTGAGATGTCACAGTATGCAATAGACTGGCATGTCTTAAGGTCAATATTAGGACGAAAATGGCAAATAAGAAACTTTCTCTAGAAACTCGTCAGTCAATCATTGTTTTGAGGAATGAAGGCGATACAATGCTTGATTTCATCCAAAGGTGTCACTACAGTCTTCAAAGACAAAGCACAACTGTCTCTAACAAGGACAGAAAGAGATGTGGAAGACCAGATGTGCAACTAAACAAGAGGAGAAGTACATCAGAGTCTCTAGTTTGAGAAATAGACGCCTCACATGTCCTCCGCTGACAGCTTCATTGAATTCTACCCGCTAAACACCAGTTTCATGTACAACAGTAAAGAGAAGACTCAGGAGGCCTTATGGGAAGAATTGCAAAGAAAGACACTTTTTAAACAGAAAAACAAAAAGAAAATGTTCGAGTGGGCAAAGAAACACAGACATTGTACAACAGATAATTGGAAAAGAGTGTTACGGATCTGAACCACATTGAGCTTTTGTGGGATCAGTTAGACTGTAAGGTGCGTGAGAAGTGCCCGACAAAACAGTCACATCTATGACAAGTGCTACAGGAAGTGTGGGGTGAAAGGTCAAGTGCTACAGGAAGTGTGGGGTGAAAGGTCAAGTGCTACAGGAAGTGTGGGGTGAAAGGTCACCTGAGTATCTGGACAAACTGACGGCTAGAATATCAAGGATCTGAAAAACTGTCATCGTTGCACATGGAGGATTTTTGATGAAACTCTTTGTAGTTGTTTAAGAAGTTCTGAACATTGTAATAGTAATGTTTCACATTATGAATATCCTGACTATACATTGTGATCAGTCGAATGCCACTTTGGTGAATAAAAGTACCAATTTCTTTCCATAAGAGCAAAATCTGAACATTATTCTAAACTTTTGGCCATAAAAGCAGCCTTGCGTATTACACATTTTGCAAGACACGTGTTTCACATTGCAGTGATTTGTTACATTTGTTGTTCACTATCTAAAGGAGTTTAGTTATGGCGCACCGGCAGGTCACAAGATCACCCACATCACGAACTAGAGCACAGGACAGTTCAGGTAATCGTTGGTACACAGTCTGCCTTTGAAAAGCACATTTATACTAAAGATTCGCCATAATTGTCCAAAAAGACCATGATATGTTACCCTGAGCTTGAATGAGTTCGTTTACTCTCCCCCTGTCTCAGAGCTGCTGAACTCTCTCATCCTTCCTCTGCATCATGCTGAAACCACTCGCAGCGTCTCGCACCAGCTCTTCAGAGATGAGCAGAAAGACCTGACCAACTCATTACAGGTTCAGAATACACCTGAATGAACTTCACTTAATCTCCGAGTGCACTGTTGTACTGTTACACACTAGGAAAGCACCAAGGACACTGTCTGATTGATATTAACAGGAGCAGCTTGTAGAGAAGGACCTTCACATCTCCAGACTACAAGATGCACTAACATCTGAAAGGGAAAAGGTCAATCTATAATCATGATTAAATGTAGTGCATTGGATAGACGTTCAGATGCACAGTCTTGTGTGTTCACCAGCTGTCTGTCTGTCTGTCTGTCTGTCTGTGTGCAGGGTGCCAGACTGCAGTCTCGCTGTCACCAGCAGGGATCCGAGCTGAAGCGCAGAGAGCAGCACCTCAACCGCACGAGAGAGAAGCTTTCACAGTTCACCGACAAACATAAGCACCGTGGCGTGTGTGAGATTCAGAGCCACCAAGTGTTTTTACAATCGAACACATTTCCCTTCTAGGATGTTATCATCGTAGTTTCCAGGTGGTAAATGATATTTTCCGTGTCTGTAGCCATGGAGATATTAAATGTGTTGCCGAAGCAGACGGGACGGAGAGAGCCTGCCTTCAAGACTGCAAAGGCTGATGGGAGGTGTGACCTATGTCCTGATAGACTTTACAAACTGCTGTCTTAACAACTGAGCCAAAGGCAGAACAGAGCATGACTGGATCTAGAGGGGGACTTGGTGGGCCATTGCCCCCTCTAGACTTCAGGTCCCAGAGTTTATCACGAGTACTGTATGTTTTCTGTGTCCCCCTGCAGGACTGAAGAAGCACTTCGTCTGCTGTTGGACCGAAGAGAGGCGGAGCTCAGAGAAGCCATGAAACTACGCCATGCCCTCACCACACTGCTGCACATGCTCCGAAATCACATGGCACAGGTAAGGGTGAGAGACGTTTTCAATGTACTATGAATTGGGATGTAAATTATCATGTTTTTGCATACTATATGTCCTAAATATGTGTCCCAAAGTACATTTTGGGATGCATCAAATATTTTATTTTTAATTAGATTTTACAGGGAAACGACACCGACGTGGAGGATGAGACGGAAGACGATGCGCTGGTCCAATCAGAGCAGTGTCTTGGTGATCATGTGACAGGAGGTGTGGTCCAGGAGTGGACACATGTGCAGAAACGACTGAGGGAGCTGATGTCACAGAGTAAGAAGTGTGTGTGCTGTAGTGTTTTATGAACTGACAGGTGTCTCTGAAGCCCCAAATCTCTAATCTATGAATGTGTGTAGGCTCTGTTTCTAAAGGAACAGACCAGGAGAAGCTTCTCGTTCACCTTGAGGATGAGTTGGAGCAGAGCAGACAGCTGGTCCGACTACAGCAGCAGTTACTACAGGTCACACACACAGACAGATGGAGCATGTCAAAACCACGTTTGCAGGAATGATTATCCTCGTGTTCTCTCTCAGGACAGTGTCACTCCACCCCTCCCTGCTGCACTGATGGACTGCTACTACCTGGAGGAGTGGGAGCGGCTGCAGGACCAATGGGAGGAGCTTAAGAGGCAGAGGCGGAGCTTCCAACAAGAGAGGCAGGCTTTCACTGAAGCTGCTATCCGATTGGGTCATGAGGTGGGGGTTTTTTTCCCCACAGAAGATATTTTTTGTTATTTGTTAAACTAAAACACAGTCAAGTTATCAAGACAAACTTTTGTTTTTGATGATGGAAAAGTATGCAAAAAATGTTACTCCCTTACAGATTTTATGAAATAAGTGTCCTGAGATATCTCTGTGCCAGCTGTGTAGACTTTATAAACCGCAAACACACATGTGACGCTTTCATCTATCAATCATTTTGCTCGTTCTCATAGTGTTGTATTTGAAGCAGATCATTGAGGCTATGATTCATAATGTTTGTCAGCTGGGGGCGCTATTGTGCCACTGAATTTGACAGCCACGGGAACAAACAATGCTGCTCTTTTGTTCGGTTTTGTTCTCAAAATGATCTTTGGAGGGCGGGGTTTCGCTTCTAGCAACTTTAAGCAGATCAAAGGCCTTTTTGGGGGTTTGTTTACATTTTGAATTTTTGACAACTGGAATTTGAATTAATGAACATTCCGTTGGCCCATTTGAACATTCCGACAACGTAAGTTTAATGAATTTTTCTATATCTGATCGTCCACTGTGTAAAAACGGTGCATCTGATCAGTTAGTAAAGACATGGCACATGATTCCAGACCAATATGAAGGTCTGTGCTGAGTTTGGTGGACGTAGCTTGGAAGCTATGTTAGAAAATTTTGTCTCGGTTTAGGGATTTAAAAAAAAAACTACTTTATCAAGCGTGTGTGTGTGTGTGTGTGTGTGTGTGTGTGTGTGTGTGTGTGTGTTCCAGAGATGCGAGTTTGAGCAGCAGAAGGCCTCCCACCTGAAGTCAGACTTCCTCAGTTTTTCTCCAGTAAATGAAAACTCACAGTGGAACAGAAGGGAGAGCACAGCGCTCGGTGACTCGTGTACGCTCTGATGCGTAAAGCATTAATATCACAGTATAATTTAGCAGCATGGAAAGTAACCACGTCCTTATGTGTGCACAGGTGCAGCAGTTTCTGATCCGCTCTCTCCATGCTCTCTAGCCACACCTTCATCCGTGGGGTCAGAGGTCACACCATGTTCCCGTCAGAATATGATCATGACCCCAAACACCCCTGAGCTCTACTCTGCTCTTAAACTGCCCTATTACAGGTCAAATATTTCTAAAGTCATGTCAGACATGGTGTAAGTGCGATTTATAGGGGAGGAGGGGACGGAGAGAGACCTCATCACACCTGATAAAGCTAACACTGACTGGCCTCTTTAAGTGACGCCACTGTGTTGTGAGGATTCAGTCTTTTTAAAGATATGTGTTCAAATAAATAAAATAAAGATATACATTTTGGATTGGCCGTGTATTCATTCTATTTCATATCGGAGATGATTGCACTTCTCGGACACTAATATTTAAATCTGAAGACACTTATTAAAAGCTTGTAAAGTGTGGAGGGGGTGGTTGTTGGTGTAGAAAGCGGAGACGTGTGATGACACCCCGTACGGAGAGGTGCGGCGACCTTGGTGTGCACACTTGTTAAGTCTCCTATATGTTGCGGTTGTACAGAGACCGTTCCACATCTAAAAAAACTAATTTGTGCCCAAAATAAAAAATAACCAAAATTGCAATTACGAGTTGGTTGGCCTGGCTGGGGTCCATGGTCCCCCCTCCCCAGCCACCCCCCCTAGCTCCGCCACTGTCTTCCGAATCATTTCTCGCGTGTTCTAATTGGTCTCGCGCTGTGACTAATCATCCACGCGTGTGCTGCGTGCTCACGGTTTGTTTTGATCGCTGTCGGTGAGTGCGCGCGCGCGTGATATGGCATTCTCTCTGTTTCCGTACTTCCTGTCGTTTTATGGATCTATGGAGTCTAAAAATCGCGACTTTCAGCCCTGGAGAGACTACATGGGATTAGCGGAGATGATCAGAGCGATGCAGCGGACACCTGCGGCACTTTCAGAGCGTCAGGTCGAGAGCTCGCGGTGTGGTGACAAGAGCGAGCATGCCGCCGCGACCATGGAGTCTCCAAACACCCCCAACAAGCGTGCGCGCACGGCTCCGGTGAGGGAAATGAGGGGCGCGGAGCTCGCGACGCCCGGCAAGAGCATCAGCAGCACACCCGACAAGAAGTTCTGCAGCTTCTGCAAACATAACGGCGAGTCGGAGGCGGTGTTCGCCTCGCATTATTTAAAGGACCGCAACGGAGACGTGGTGTGTCCGTACTTGAGCCAGTACGTGTGTCCGCAGTGCGGGGCCACAGGAGCCAAAGCGCACACCAAGAGGTTCTGCCCGCTCGTGGATGAGACTTACAGCTCCGTGTATGTCAGATCGGCATGGTGATCCTGGACTGGATTTTGGTCGAGGCACAGTGTAGGCTACTCACTGTCAGGATTTTGTTAAATGGAAAGGAAGACATTTTTCTAAAGATTTTAATGTTTAAGTTTAATCATTTAAGTGTTGTTTTATCTGTACCATCCACGGCTTGTGTCCGAGTTTGCATGCATGTATATGTGCTTCCACGGTTTGATTTTGCACTTTCTGCCATTTCTTTGTGTGCACTATGGTGGTGTGTGTTTCATTTGGGGGGTTTGTTGTGTTTGATCCCTTTTAAACAAACTTGTACACATGCCAGTAGGCTCGCTACAGGTGCAACAGAGTTTGAACATCCGACACTATAAACAAGCTCTTGCTTGTTTAACTTGATAAAAAAAAAATAATAATAGTCTTTGCATTTGATATACTTTTAATATAAGACTCTTTGGTGCAATTTTTTTAAAAGTAGTTTTTTATGTGAATATTGAAGTGTGTTATACTAGTGAGAGCTATTTGTGTTTTGCATCAATAACAAAAGAACAAAATCCCAAATCTGCTTCAGTGTGTCTCTTTGTACATAATGGGGGCTAGTTGTCACATTTCCACAGTTTTTCTCAGGGTTTTATTTCATTTATCTGGCTACACATAACTAACCACTCTTAAAGATTATTGTTACTTCGGTTAAAAACATGACAATCTGTTTTTGTGCTGATCCATTAAAGGAATATTCTGGGTTCATTACAAGTTGAGCTCAATTGACAGCATTTGTGGAAAAATTGACAACCACAAAATTATCTTGTTTGTCGTTTTCCTTAAAAAAAGAAGCAAAAAGTGAGATTGCAGTGCGGCACTTACAATGGAAGTGTATGGCTAAGCTAAGCGAGTATTGATGCTGACTATCACCCCTGGAGTCGCGAGTTTGAATCCAGGGTGTGCTGAGTGACTCCAGCCAGGTCTCCTTAGCAACCAAATTGGCCCGGTTGCTAGGGAGGGTAGAGTCACATGGGGTAACCTCCTCGTGGTCGCTATAATGTGGTTCTCGCTCTCGGTGGGGCGTGTGGTGAGTTGTGTGTGGATGCCACGGAGAGTAGCATGAAACCTTCACATGCGCTACGTCTCCACGGTAACGCGCTCGAGTCATGTGACAAGATATGTGGATTGACTGTGTCAGATTTGGAGGCAACTGAGATTTGTCCTCCACCACCCGGATTGAGTCACTACACCGCCACGAGGGCTTTGAGTGCATTGGGAATTGGGCGATCCAAATTGGGGACAAAAAAAAAAAAAAACAAATTCAAAAGTATATCAACAAGACATAAACAATATCTTTGTTAACATGATTGTAGTGTGATTAAAATCACTAACAAACCTTTTCTGTGTAAAAAGGTTTTTAGGTAAAGACAATTTTACAACTTTGTTGCCATGAAGATGTAATGTCAACAAACCCTAAAACGACTGTAAAATGACCATTTAAACAACTTTACAGCTCAAAGAATACATGAGAATTATTCTAAGTGCTGTTATTAATTATAAGCTTCACATTTTTGCCTTGACCCCAATCCCTTCCATTGTAAGTGTCTCACTGTTGTTTCTCTTACGAAAAGTCTAAAGGATAATGTCTTGTTTTACTGTAAAAGTGCAATACCGAAGCCAACACACACAACAACAGGACAGGAGGTTGGATAGATTTATGTTTGGAACTTTGAATCCCGGTTGCTAAGGTTACGACCCTTCCGCTGAGGGGTCACACCCTGTGATTGACAGACTTGCAATGTTTACATTTTTGCTTGAAACTTTGTTATTTTTTGGCGAACAGAAATGGAAAAACTCTGCTTTATCTCTCAGACTTGAGATTTCTCAAATGTGAACACAAGCCAGATGAAAACAGGAAATGTTCTTTAAACGTTACACAAATGCATCTGAACAGTTTGTGTACATCAAAGTGGCTGAAAGCAAACTGTTAGCACAGCTCAGTGTACATTATCCTGTGTTCTTTTATCAAATCAATTTATTTAGTAGAATACATTCATGAACTGTTGGTATTACATATACATTTCTGAGTGTCAAGGAACATGTGTCCTGCGAAAGGGGGGTCTTGGAGGTCTGCTGCCCTGTTGCATAAGTCCAATCATCCTATGTGCATTCATCAGAGTCTGACTGCATGTGTGTGAGACAGATAGAGAACAATGTGATTTATTTACAAATATTTATTATTTCTATGTGTTCAATTGACCAGTGAAATTGTTACCTGTGTTAGATTTAATAACAAACATATTTAAGTGTAAATCACAAAATTTAAGGATCATGACTTACTTTAGAAAGGTGAGATCTTTGATTAGGCCACATACCAGCTCTGTGGCATCTTCCAGATCACAAGAGGCTTCTGGGATAGGCTGATTCTCCATCTCCAAACTGACCATATGTAAAGAGATTTGAAATGCACAAAAAACGAATGGTAAACAGACAGACAGGCACACAGATAGTTCGAAATTAATAGGAAATTTTGGTCTTGGTTAATGGATTTGGGGAAAATACTAAACCAAGTCTGTTGAATAACTGAATGATGGCTTTGTCAAGCCAACATAATAATTAGTTCCATAATCTAGGCAAAATTTGTGAAGTCGTTCATACACAAAGACATACACATTTCACTTGCCTAATGTTATTGAGTTGGGAATCTGTCAGGGAATGGATGGATAAGGGACTGAACGGATCAGGAAGAGACTGCTGGATAGCACCAGGACTCAGATGAGGTTCATTAGCATCATACATTGGACTGTTTGGCCCTGTAATTGACTGAAAATACAGCTCAGACTTACTAACAAAATACTTCAAAGAAGTGAAACACAAAACGTAGATGTTTACGCACTCTTTTCCATACAGTGAAAGTAGTGAACTGGGGCTATCGAGCTCCAAAAATGACCAAAAGGCACCATTAAAGTAATCTATATGACTCCTGCACTATATTCCAAGTCTTCTGAAGCCATGTGTTAGCTTTGAATAAGGAAAATTTGGAAATTTAAGTCACTGAAATTCCATTGTAACTCTCTATCAAGCTATTTCGTGGCTTCGTAGTTGTCTGGACTATTTCATTTTATTATTATTAGTTTATTTTTCCTCTTTTCTCCCAATTTGGAATGCCCAATTCCCACTACTTAGTAGGTCCGCGTGGTGGTGCGGTTACTCGCCTCAATCTGGGTGGCGGAGGACAAGTTTCAGTTGCCTCCGCTTCTGAGACCGTCAATCCGCGCATCTGATCACGTGACTCGTTGTGCATGACACCACGGAGACTCACAGCATGTGGAGACTCATGCTACTCTCCACGATCCACACACAACTCACCACAAGCCCCATTAAGAGTGAGAACCACTAATTGTGACCACGAGGAGGTTACCCCATGTGACTCTACCCTCCCTAGCAACCGGGACAATTTGGTTGCTTAGGAGACTTAACTGATTAACTAACATACTTTACACACATCTGTAATCCTAGGGAAATTCAATAGGAGTGTATTCGGTGAATGTGTTTCCATCATCGTTTATGCACTTGTCTTGTCGAATAAAAAATGCATCCACCTAAAGAGCACACACACGTTTTTATGCACATTGTGGAGATTTAATTTGCTCCAAAAATATGGAGTGTTTCCATCCAGCATTTTGTTTATGCAATATCCCATAATTTGAACACAAAAACATGGATGGAAGACCAAAGAATGATGAATTATCATTTTGGGTGATCTTTTCCTAAAAGTAGAATTCCTTCATTCGAAAGTGTTCCTCACTTGCATGTCTTCTTCTTTACCACCAGGTGGGGCTGCAGGGAAAGACCTCATGCCATCATCTTCACAGATTGTTGTGTTTTCAGCAGTAACAGTAGTGGCAACCATAGTGAAGTCCAAACAATCACATTTATCTGCTCTGTCATGAATTGCTATCTCAGTGACCAGGTTACTCTCTTCAGCACCATCCTCACTGAACAACCTCAGATGCTCCAGACCACCCACTTCATCATGAGCAGAAGCAAACATGGTGGAGGGATTAGTTTTACATTCCTGTCGACCACTCTCCTCAACCTCCATCTCATTGAAAACTCCTTCAAGTGGTTCTTCAACATTCTTATCAACCTCAAAAGTGGATGGTGAGGCTTTAGTGTCGTCTTTGAGAACATCAGGTGAAGCCTGCATCAGATCCGCATCCTCGGCTGAAACATCATTTGATCCCTTGCAGTTGTCAGTAAAAACTTCAGAAACTTCGGTCCCAATCTCAGTTGTAACGTCAGATGGTTCCATAGCATCAACAGCAGGGTCACTGGACATTTCTGGGGCCAAGAGTGTTTTTTCTTCAGTAATGTTGCTTTCCTCGCCATTATCCTCTACACTAAACATCTCAACTTTATCTTTCGTCTCAAGAAGGCTTGGAGCATCTATATCTGGACTTGCATTGGCAGTTTCAACAGTTTTGGGGTTGCTTAGCACGTATTCCACAATTAAATGATCTTTAATGTCATTCCCAAAATCCACCTGTTCCTCGTTTAGAGGAATATCCTGCAATGGGCAAGAGGTTGGGAAGGAGGAGCCTGAAAGTTCTGGCTCTGCAGTTCCCACCTTTTCAAGAGAGACAGGGATGTCCTTCTTTAAACTGTCGCTCGTCATGACCAACGACTCCTCAACACCCAGTACTGATGTTCCCGCCACAATCCCCTTCCCTTCTCCAATCATCTTCCCTCTTATATGCTGTCCTTTCTGCTTTCTCTTCCTTTCTCCAGGCCAACACATTCCCATTCTCCTCCTGGCTCTCCTCTTTATTGGAGGTACTTCAGAACCTACTTCAGCTAAGGCCTCAGCTACACTTTCTGAACACCCTGAAAGGCCACCCATCTTTTCCTCAGTGGCTGTAGACTCTACATTCATTTCATGCAACATTTCTCGCCCAGTTTGATAGTCATCTAATGATAACTTCAGGTGTCCTAGAACACTCTGAGCTACCTGAGGTGTCAGATACTCTTGGGTTGAATTGTTTGTTGTGGTTTCACTCTCTTTATCATCCAGTTCTATATCTGGCTGTCCAAAATTGGAAACTTCCAAATTCAAAGGTTCTGAAAGAGTGCACTTGTCGTTGTTGTTCAGTTCTGGGGTTTCCACTGCAATCAAGGCAGTTTTTTCCATCTCGTTTTGAACCTCTGGACTGGTGTCATGCTCATCTTTATCATTTTGGGATGTTTTTTCTTCCAGTGCACAAGGCGCAACAAGAAACTCTGCTGTTTCATTGCTCGGTCCAGTTTGACAGTCAGTCTGCTGTTCTGAGCGTGATGCATATTGGGAATTGTCGTTTCCTAATTTCAATGTCTGAAATTAGACATTAGAAACAATGAAAAAGAAATGTTATGCGAGTCAAACTGTCCATAGTAAACTGGTGTGTAAATGTGAAATGGTTTGAAGATAGTGTGCTATAGGATTATATCTTAATAAAGAGAGACGTCTACAAACATCACCTGATTTATGTCGACAGGCTGCAGGTCTGTTTCCTCTCCAGTGCTTTTATGCCGCTTTACCCTTCGTTGAGTCCTCTGAGGTGGTTTAAACTCTGCTAAAGTTGAAAATGCATTTACATAAAATTGATAAGAAAGCCCTAATCAAAGTTGCAACAGAGAAAATTGAGTAGCTAAATAAAATTAATTAATAAACCATGTAAAGTTGGGTCTACCTGCCATCTGGGAATTTCTTTTGGTCATTGTAGTGTTTTAGTAAAACTCAACAAACTGACTACAAATAAATAAATAAGAATTAAAAACGTTAATAACACACTTGATATACAAAACCTTGTATCATTTAACTGTTTTATTACAATTTCTTAAAAAAAAAAATCCTAAGGACTATAAATCGTTTTTATTAACCATTCAACATATAAAATAAACCTTTTATGCTTTTAAAGTGATGCAAACAAGGTATAATTCATCTGACAGACATTAGCGGTCATGTCGAGACGTACGCCCAAGATACATTCGTGACCGTATTTCTTATATAAAATATTTTTTTGGTCACTTAATAATACTTTCTCACTTAATAGAAAATAAACTTTAACACGACAAACCATCACAAACTGGTATGTTTAATTTTAAACAGTAGCGGCTGAACTTCAAGTCCTGAGGTGAAGCGCGTTCCCAAGTGCCGTAAAGCGCGAGGCTTTGCTGTTGCTTTGGGAAACCTGGCGTAAAGCAGGACGTGCTGAGTATTTGTGACTTACTGACGTAAACGTTTCATGACTGACAGCTTATTCTTCTCAACAGAAATTTACCACGTAAGCAGCATTCGGAGGAACACATGATCGAGGTATTGCGTTCAAATGATTAGTATATTCGTTGTTTCAACCAGTTGTTCGCGCTAAAATAGCTCAAATGTGGTTTCTCATTAACTCTAAAGGTGAACGAATCACTTGTCTGCACCCTTTATTAAAGAAAAGTACGGACGAGTCAAAATAAATGTTTGTGGTAATCAACATTATTCCACAGATGCTGTCGATTGAGCTGAACTTGTATTGAACCCGGAATTTTCCTTTTAGCGCCATTTGTTTCTAAAGATAATGACAAGTCCCACCACAGCGTCACTTCCGGCACATTTCCAATTCAGTTTTGTGTTTAACAGAATGCTGTGCTGAAAATGACATTTTTAACGTTTTTAGAAAAACGTATTAATATTTCTTATAATTTTTTTCTCATCTTTCACTCTTTCTGTTATCCTGTACCTCCAGTGCCCATGGAGGACATCAAGCGGATGGCTGCTCTGTGTATGAAGGATCTGGATGAAGATGGAGAAGATGATGGGGATTTGGAGAATGATGCTGATCTCTTGGTCAGTGGAAGGCAGCTGTATCCATAAAGAGCTGGAGAACAGTTCACTCTTATTCTGAATTCCAGCGTGCACGACCGGGCCACCGTAGATTTCTCCGTTTCATATTGTAGGAATCATATTCCTTGTTGCCCATCCATGTTAAGACTCATTAGTTAGAGAGATGATGCTTCTGCATTCAGTTTAAGTGGTACTTTAGCATGAGGAGATATTGATTGAAGTTGTTTAATATGTTTCAGGCCGAGCTGAATGAGGTGTTTGAAGACGAAGTGGTGAGGAAGCCCCTCCGTCACCAGCACCACCTCAGCGCTCAAGCACAGCGTCTCCGACAACCTCCAGTGCTCCATCCTGCCTCGAGTCTCATCTGCAGGAGTGCATCGACATGTACCAGACAGCCATTGGCAATGCCAAGGCTGCAGGGGAGACCAGTAAAGCACACAGATATGACTGTGGGCTGAAGGTGGGTCATATCTCAATTATCATAATAAATTCCCAATCATTGCACACTTTCTCATATTTTTGTTAATGCCTTCTGTTTGTTTAAAGACTCTCCAGTCAATGCTGACGTCAGTTAAAAAAGGGAAACCCATCAATGAAGAGGAGATGCCTCCTCCAGTGGACACTGGTGGAAAGCCCTCTTCTGCTTCTCAGTCCGAGCCAATCAGTGAGCAGGACAAGACTCCTCCAGCCTACACTCCACCTCAGACAACCAATGAGAAGCCACTACAAGAGGCCAGACCAGTCGCACCACCCAAACCGCAGCTACTGCAGCCTCCACCACAGAGATCAACAGCCATAACGCCTGATACACCAGCCATATTGTCTTGGCAAAGTTGACCTATCTAGTTTACTCTCAATACTGCTGTGTTGTGACGTTAATGTCAGCATGCAGCCAAAGATATTCATGAAGTTCAGACAACACCCATATGACTGCAGTGAGATCTGAAGAATTAGAAACGTTTGAGGATTTTATGAGTAGGCGTGACCGGAGCTGAAACATTGTTTACAAATCAGAATCAAAACTGGGAAAATGATCTCTGCATTTGCATCTTACAATCACACAGACATTGGACTCAATGGTGGAGACTGTTGACAAGGGGGAGTTTGTTGATGTTTGCTCTCTGCTGCCCCCTCCTGTTAACTCTTCACATCACACTTGAAATTGTCTAATTTCTACACTGGAAATGATGGTCACATTTATTCAGTTTGGTGGATATCCCGCTCTCTTCCTCAGGAGAAGTTCAAGTGCCACATTCAAACCCTCCTCGGATGTTCACAAAACCAGCCGCTCCCCCTGCTGCACCAACAGCTGCTCCAAACACAGGTGAAGTGAGAGGAGTGTGTGTGTGTGTGTGTGTGTGTGTGCTTCAGCTCCTCAGAGTGCCGGCGAGGCCTTACAGCAGCACATGGACAAATATAAAGAGGCTTCAGAAAGCGCCATGAGCAAAGGAGATGACCGCAAGGCACGCATGCACCAGCCGATAGTCACGGTAACATGCACAAAAACACTCATCACACACTTGCGTGCACAGAAAATCTTTTCATTTTAAACTCATACCCAACACCTTACTTTTTGTATGTATTTTCAGCAATATCAAGCTCTTAAAGCAGGACGGCCGGTGAATTTGGCGGAACTTCCTGTTCCACCAGGTAGTATGTGTTATTAGTGTGTGTTGTTACAGCATGAGTGTGTACAATGCGGTTCTGATGATGTGTGTGTGTGTGTGTGTGTGTGTGTCTGTGTCTGTGTCTGTGTGTGTGTGTGTCAGGTTGGCTGAGGGTGGTGATCAGAATTTTATGTGTGTTCTGGAGACAGCAATGAAACTGGCCAATCAGGATGCAGATGAGGACGAAGTCTCAGGAAAAGAAGCAACAAAGGTCAGAAAATCTAGAAACTGACTAATTAAAACCCGAATGCTCTGAAATGACTCAAAAAGGTGATTTTCTGAGGAAACTGACAGATTCAAACTGTAAAACTGTAAAAAATCTAGTTAGAAAGAATAGATTGAAAGTAGATTTTCTGCACTTCATGTTTAGTCATTTTCATTTGGGGGGTCTGGGTAGCTCGGCGAGTATTGGCACTGACCACCACACCTATAAAAATATGAAAAATACTATCACCCCTGGAGTCGCGAGTTTGAATCCAGGGCGTGCTGAGTGACTCCAGCCAGGTCTCCTTAGCAACCAAATTGTCCCGGTTGCTAGGGAGGGTAGAGTCACATGGGGTAACCTCCTCATGGTGGTGATTAGTGGTTCTCACAATGGGGCGTGTGGTGAGTTGTGTGTGGATCGTGGAGAGTAGCATGAGTCTCCACATGCTGTGAGTCTCCGCGGTGTCATGCACAACGAGTCACGTGATCAGATGCGCGGATTGATGGTTTCAGAAGCGGAGGCAACTGAGATTCGCCCTCCACCACCCGGATTGAGGCGAGTAACCGCGCCACCACGAGGACCTACTAAGTAGTGGGAATTGGGCGTTCCAAATTGGGAGAAAAGAGGATAAAAATACAAAATAATTTTAATTTGCATGCACCAGTGTGACAATACATGACACTAAGAATAAACGGCAATATTTATCTACATAAGATATCACTAAAACATTTTAATAAATGATAAATGCAACACAGAGCCTTCCTTGAAGAAAACAATTCACAGAAATGACTCAAACATCATTTTGATTCTGATGTTCAGTCAGAGACAATATAAAATCATTGGTGTCTTAACACTCAAATTTGTGGGCACTTTAAAAAAAATAACCCTTTGGATTAACTTCAATGTTATCTCAACTCAAATATATCCTGTAAAGGGAATCTAATTGAACTTGTCAAAGGAAATCATTGTTCAGAATCCTTGTGAATAATTGATATATGTGCATGACGGCATGCAGTACTGAGAGTACAGAGTTTGTTTTGTGTTTGAATGTGATTTTGTTATTTCTGTGTGTTATGTGTCGTGCAGATATTAGCTCAACCTGCTCTTCAGAAATCAAGAGCTCCCGCACCTCCAAACGCATCGTCCACCGCAGGAACTCCCACTGCAACACAAATGCCTTTAAAATTGGGGGGAAGGTATAGTGAGTAAATAGTGTGTGTGTGTGTGTGTGTGTGTGTGTGTGATATTGCATCTACATGAGTGTGTTTATAATGTATGTTGTATTGTAGCCCAGCAGCAGTTGGATTCACAAGTTTGGCTAATATATATATATATATAGAGAGAGAGAGAGAGAGAGAGAGAGAGAGAGAGAGAGAGAGAGAGAGAGAGAGAGAGAGATCTATATATTAGCCAAACTTAAAGTCTAAATTGAATATTTATATGCTGTGTAGGAAACACTGATTCTGCATGTGTGAATGTGAACAGATGTGCGGTGAAAAAGTTGCATTTAAATGAATAAATAAATGCATTTGAGCTTTAACATTGAACAGAATTACAGTATGTGTTAAATGTATTTTTTTGGTGATAAGAATATGAAAGAGATCTCAATCTCTTGCTTATAGTGCTAATGTTTAATTTATATATAATCGCCTTTCTTCCAGGTGCCGGGCGCTCCTTTTAGCGAGGAAGACTACAGACTGTCTCAATCTCGCTCATCTGCTCTCTCGCCTCGTTCTGCTGAGCAGTACGTTCAACTCATGGGGCAGCTTAAACAACAGCATGAGGTTATTACACATTTATTACATGTTTATTCACATTAACAACACAGTTATTAACATGTTATAACAACACAATCATTCATTAGTTCAAATATGGGCCAGCTTAAACAGCATGATGTAATTACACATTTATTACATGTAATAACACAGTTATTAATGTGTTATAACAATACAATAATTCATTAGACTGAAGAACATTTCCAGACAGTTATCACAAATGGAGTAAGGTTTTTAAAATAAAAAATTATATATATTTTAAACCTTTTTTGTCCAGAAATGCTTCGCCTGCTCCCAGCAATTCACACATATGGGGAATATGGCCGAAACTGCAAGGTTTGTGTGTGTGTTTTCATTAAAGATGATGATGTATGTGTGTTATTAATGGTCTGTTTTGCTCGGTTTCATTGGATAATCAGATTATTCAGGTGTGTGTTCTTGTTTTGGGCTTCGATCATGGACTAAAGCATTATAAAACTATCCAATTTTGCCAGATTTACCTAAAAAGCATTACAAACCATTTTTTGCATTCATGGTCAAATAAAAATGTTAAATATGGGTGTTTCTTCAACTTTTGGTGTTTTTACCACCATGGACTTCTAGAAAGTAGTCTAGTTAAAACGTTTTTTTACACCAGAGCCGGTACTAGGATGTGATGGGGAGTGGGCAGGGACACAAGGCCATGTTTTACACTCTCACTACTTCATTGCATGTCTATTAATAATGACCAAACAGTGCTTGTACTTTCATAACAGGAGATTTGTCATTTTTGTAAAAATGAGTCATGAAAATTCCCACCATAGTGTGATTTCCAGCACATCTCAAATTCTTTATCGTGTTTAATAGAGTTCTGTTGGAAAAGACGCTGATGGAAATCACATTTTTAACACTTTGAAATAAATTATCTGACTCTTTTGTTCATGCTAAGGCTAATTTTATAGCTAACATTTTATGTATCCTAAATACACACAATTAAAGAATATTTACACACTTTTTAAACATGTAGAAATTAGTATTTTTAATCATGGATTTTCATAATTTGATATTGAATGAGTCTAGGACAAGGCTATAACAGTCAAATCTATACAGTACATTAAAATAATTTTGATTTCATTTTTTAACCATGTATATAATAAATAAAAATGAAAAAGTTTTAGAGGTATTGCCCCAAGTGAAGGAGTTCAAGTACCTCAGGGTCTTGTGCACGAGTGAGGGGACAATGGAGCGGGAGGTTGGCCGGAGAATCGGGGCAGCGGGGGTGGTATTGCATTCGCTCTATTGCACCGTTGTCATGAAAAGAGAGCTGAGCCGGAAGGCAAAGCTCTCGATCTACTGGTCAATTTTTGTTCCTACCTTCACCTATGGTTTTGAGGGCTGGGTCATGACCGAAAGAACTAGGTCGCGAGTACAAGCGGCCGAAATGGGTTTCCTCAGAAGGGTGGCGGGCTTCTCCCTTAGAGATAGGGTGAGGAGCTCAGTCATCCGTAAGGCGCTCGGAGTAGAGCCGCTGCTCAATTGCGTGGAAAGGAGTCAGTTGAGGTGGTTTGGGCATCTGGTAAGGATGCCCCCTGGGCGCCTCCCTAGGGAGGTGTTTCAGGCACATCCAGCTGGGAGGAGGCCTCGGGAAGACCCAGGACTAGGTGGAGAGATTACATCTCCACACTGGCCTGGGAACGCCTCGGGGTCCCCCAGTCAGAGCTGGTTAATGTGGCTCGGGATAGGGAAGTTTGGGGCCCCTGCTGGAGCTGCTGCCCCCGCGACCCGACTTCGGATAAGCGGTTGAAGATGGATGGATGGATGGATGGATGGAAGTTTTAGAAACTATTTGAAAATTGTGCTATTTTTAGTTTTATTTTATTTTTTGGGTTTTATTTTGTAAATGATTTGATAATAATCTAAATGTAAATCTTAAAGGGACAGTTCACCCCAAAATGATAATTCTCATCATTTACTCACCCTCATGCCATCCCAGATGTGTGACTTTCTTTCTTCTGCAGAACACAAATGAAGTTTTTTGTTTCATGAATATCTCAATATAATCTCCACTTTCACTTTTACGTCTGAAAGTCACATGCAGTGCCTGTTTAGTTTGACTTTCACATCTAAAAGTGAAAGTTAAAGTGGAGATTTATTTAAAAAAGAGTTTAAATTTAGATGTGTCTCACCCAAACATTTGATATCGCTTCAGAAGATATGGATTACATTTATGATTTCTCGACACAAACGTACCAAACTAGAACACAGCCATTATAATCAACAAAGAGGTTTACACTGAATGCATGGCGGTTACAATGGGAGCGATATAGTTTTGTCACATTGTTTCACATGCTACTCTCATCCAGTGTAAATGTGCAGTAAGGTTTGGAATGTTGTGTTTTGATTTGAATTCTAGAATGATCTAGAATTCTATTTTAGGGCTGTTTTGATGCAGATGTAAAATGTCTCTTTAGATCAATGATTATAAGAAGAACAGACGAGACCCATCAGATCTCATCAAACAGCACATGGACATCTGTCAACGACTGCAGTGGCAGAAATCTCAAAATACAAGCTTCTCAACTGGAGTAAAGTTACCCTTTTATAAAGTAGTTTGTAACACTACAAGCTACTATTAAAGAGTCATGTTAGGTGGTAATATCTTCTTTAAAGGAATATAACCGTCATATGATGAACATTCTGAACATAGTATTTATCTGGCATTGTGTGAGGGCAAAAAGCAAGCATTTATGAACTGATAATCTGCCCTTTTTACTACAATTTTCTGTAGCACCTCTGGATTTCATTTTACAAGGATGTGATACGTACAACGAGCCATGTAAAAATCATTTTGCAAAAATGTCGGTATAGTAACGTGATTGTATGAGACCAGGTTGAATGAATCTGTCAATTGCAGAGAATCCTCAAAAAGTGAAAATATATAATCCATAATCTTTCTTTTGCTCTATGTGTCACAGAATATGAGAAAGTGCTGCTGAAGTTTGTTCACGGTCTCTCGGATTCTGTGATAATGTTTTCCAGTCAAGGCAACCGGGTGAGCACACACACACACACTCACACACACACACACACTCATGTAATCAGACCCCGGCTGCTCTTACCTCAAACACAAAAGCACTGATTCCTGACGTTCTCCAGATTCTCTTCTGTGCTCTTTGCTTTTCCTCTATCAGGTGTGAAGGGTTTTACTCTCACACACTTGAGCAGATGCTTACACAGATGTTTCATCAGAACTCTGTGATGTCAAGTCCGGGTCATAATGAGATGAAATCATTTCACATTCTGGATTCAGTCGTTGAGATTAAAGCTGAAACTGTTCTTGTTTCTCAGGATGCAGCGAAAGACGCTCTCGGGCGACTGAAGAAGGTGGAGAACGAGGTGAATATTAAACACTGCTGTGTGTCTCTGAGTCTCACACTGACACATTTAACAATGTCAGATCTAACTCGCTCACTGTCTGTCATTCTCTCTTCAGCTGGAGTCAGTGAGGAACAAACGAGGCGTCAGAGAGTGAAAAAACATGGCGAGACTGTCTACTGAAAAACTGTTGCATCACTTATAAAATCTTGAGAATATTAAATAATACTGACAGATATAACCGAGATGCAGAGAGCAATAGAACAATACACTACAGGACACAAATATTTAAAGGGATAGTTCATTATGTCATTATTTACTCGCTGACTTTCTTTCGTAGAACACTAATGAAGACACATTAATGAAATGTTAAACTTCCAGACTATGAAAGCAGGTAATGACCACTAGATCTCAAACTGTCAAAAGGCATTGCAAATTACCATAAAAGTCTTTTGATGCGAGGAGACCCCTGCTGTATCCATCAACTCTCATTCATATATATATTCCACATATTCAACATGCTGCGTTGTGATCAGTCACAAGACAGAATCCAGAATCAAACCTGGTACGACACGTTTCCACGATTCGGCATATTTCAAAACATGCAAATGAATATGAGACTTCAGCGTCGTGGCAGAGGGCAAGATTTTCACTGACTAATGACTTAATTTCAGTCAGAAAACTTGAAATGTAGCACACAAGGGCTATTTTATGGTATTTCATTAATTAAAGTCACAATTGGGAAACAAAAATTCGTAATTATATTTTTTAGTCGCAGTTACCAGATACAGATGCGGTTCTGCAATATAAATTCGCAGTTACCGGATACAGACGCTGTTCTGCAATATAAAGTCGCAGTTACCGGATACAGACGCGGTTCTGCAATATAAATTCGCAGTTACCGGATACAGACGCTGTTCTGCAATATAAAGTCGCAGTTACCGGATACAGACGCGGTTCTGCAATATAAAGTCGCAGTTACCGGATACAGACGCGGTTCTGCAATATAAAGTCGCAGTTACCGGATACAGACGCGGTTCTGCAATATAAAGTCGCAGTTACCGATACAGACGCGGTTCTGCAATATAAAGTCGCAGTTACCGGATACAGACGCGGTTCTGCAATATAAAGTCGCAGTTACCGGATACAGACGCGGTTCTGCAATATAAAGTCGCAGTTACCGGATACAGACGCGGTTCTGCAATATAAAGTCGCAGTTACCGGATACAGACGCGGTTCTGCAATATAAAGTCGCAGTTACCGGATACAGACGCGGTTCTGCAATATAAAGTCGCAGTTACCGGATACAGACGCGGTTCTGCAATATAAAGTCGCAGTTACCGGATACAGACGCGGTTCTGCAATATAAAGTCGCAGTTACCGGATACAGACGCGGTTCTGCAATATAAAGTCGCAGTTACCGGATACAGACGCGGTTCTGCAATATAAAGTCGCAGTTGCCGGATACAGACGCGGTTCTGCAATATAAAGTCGCAGTTACCGGATACAGATGCGGTTCTGCAATATAAAGTCGCAGTTGCCTGATACAGATGCGGTTCTGCAATATAAAGTCGCAGTTGCCGGATACAGACGCGGTTCTGCAATATAAAGTCGCAGTTGCCTGATACAGATGCGGTTCTGCAATATAAAGTCGCAGTTACCGGATACAGATGCGGTTCTGCAATATAAAGTCGCAGTTGCCGGATACAGATGCGGTTCTGCAATATAAAGTCGCAGTTGCCGGATACAGATGCGGTTCTGCAATATAAAGTCGCAGTTACCGGATACAGATGCGGTTCTGCAATATAAAGTCGCAGTTGCCGGATACAGATGCGGTTCTGCAATATAAAGTCGCAGTTACCGGATACAGACGCGGTTCTGCAATATAAAGTCGCAGTTACCGGATACAGACGCGGTTCTGCAATATAAAGTCGCAGTTACCGGATACAGACGCGGTTCTGCAATATAAAGTCGCAGTTACCGGATACAGACGCGGTTCTGCAATATAAAGTCGCAGTTACCGGATACAGACGCGGTTCTGCAATATAAAGTCGCAGTTACCGGATACAGACGCGGTTCTGCAATATAAAGTCGCAGTTACCGGATACAGACGCGGTTCTGCAATATAAAGTCGCAGTTACCGGATACAGACGCGGTTCTGCAATATAAAGTCGCAGTTACCGGATACAGACGCGGTTCTGCAATATAAAGTCGCAGTTACCGGATACAGACGCGGTTCTGCAATATAAAGTCGCAGTTACCGGATACAGACGCGGTTCTGCAATATAAAGTCGCAGTTACCGGATACAGACGCGGTTCTGCAATATAAAGTCGCAGTTACCGGATACAGACGCGGTTCTGCAATATAAAGTCGCAGTTACCGGATACAGACGCGGTTCTGCAATATAAAGTCGCAGTTACCGGATACAGACGCGGTTCTGCAATATAAAGTCGCAGTTACCGGATACAGACGCGGTTCTGCAATATAAAGTCGCAGTTACCGGATACAGACGCGGTTCTGCAATATAAAGTCGCAGTTACCGGATACAGACGCGGTTCTGAGATCAAGGCACCATAACTAAGAATATCAGAGTGAGATCAGACTCTGGACTGGGCTGATTTCGTTTTGTCACAAATGAAGAGCAATAACACGCTAAATCGCTTCATCATAGACACTGATCAGAAAACAGACGACAGTCACGGTTATCAGAGAATCACAGTCACTCCATCAACAGTTCATGCAGAAACTGGCACTACAAACTACTTTTATTTACTTGGTCTGTTTTTTATGTTCTTTCTTTGGTATTTTATGAAGTGAAATCATTATCCTCCCTTATTTTACCCGCTCTGTCTTTCTCATGTATAAATGCTGTTAATCTGTGGCTTATAATAGTGCCTGTACAGTAATCCATGTCCTACAGTATTCCCAGATTAGGATAATACCGCTGTGCGGCTGTGATATGGGAATAATCACAGCACTCCAGGGAAGATGTTGAAGTGTGTGTGAGTGTGTTAGATGGAGATGATGCGCTTAATATCCGATAATCACGGATTATCCGCACCCTGATTCTTCAGCCGCCGCTGGATAACAGACGTCTGAACTCCATGCGAGAGATCGGAATAGAAAATGAAGCGGTAGTTTTGGGTGGGGGATGGTGTCGACAGGACTGTGTGTGCATTAAGTGTCTGTATGACTTGATAATGGAGAGAAATGGAGAGTGTGTGAGTTAATCAGCCTTGATAAAGGAGGGATGTTGTATTCGGATAAAGAGAATATTTTGGCGTTGGAGAGTTATTGTGTTTATTCACATGCTGAGATCAGCATGATTTCAGGGAAGCTGCTTTCATCGTCTTTCGTTTGTCTATTTCGGTGTCAAAGGGGCATCAACTTTAAGCCCTGACCGATGCAATCCGCCTCTGTTCATTTCAAATGCCATCCCGTCCTTTACGTACAGCAGATCCACATTTCTGCATTTCATTTCAGCTTCAGTCTGTGTGACGCATTCACTCATTATTCTGAACTCTTTTATGCGGGTGTTTGTTTGTTTACTTGCTTTTTAAGAGCCAGACATAAAGCTGCCTCGTTTCCATGACAACCTCTTTATTCAGCTCTCTGTCATCTTGGGATGGCGTCTGAACCCTTTGCCCCCCTCAACCTTATTTTGGTGTCTCTTTTTCCCCCTTCAGTATCCCCTCTTTCAATCCAGCATGTACGGACTATATTCCCGTTTATTCCTCATAATGAAGGCAATCAATGCATGTATGTACTATTAATGTATGTACTGATGTTTTGATGATGGGTCTGTTTTTTAAAAGCTGCATTAATTTATTAGTCTATGGGACGGTGATGGATTTGCATAATGTAATAAAAAAGGAACAGTTAACCTGAAAATAAAAATGCTGTCATTATTGACTCACTCTCATGTCGTTCCAAAGCTGTATTACTTTTTTTTTTTTATTCCGTGGAAAACAAAAAAAGGTTTTCGGCAAAATGTCTGGGCTTATCTTTCCGTACAAAGAAAGTGATTTAGAAACCGGGACTGTCAGGCTCCAAAAATGACACAAAACACACAACAAAAACTGGTCCACACAACTCATGGCATGACCGCGCAAGTTACAAAGAAAGGGAAGATTTTCAGTAAAAACTGGCTTTAATTCGGATTTGTTTTGCTTTTGTTACCATTAACAAAGTTGTAGTGATGTCAGAGGACCTTTATGGAGCATTTTTGGAGCTCCACAGCCTCAGACCCCATTTACCTTTATTGTGTGGAAAAGAGCAGCCTGAACGGTCTACAAAATATCTCCTTTTGTGTTCCGCGAAAGAAAAAAAGTCACATGGGTTTGAAATGACATGAGCAGAGTAAATGATGACAGAACTTTTATTTTGGGGCAAATGAACCGTTTAACCCGAATCCTTCTGAGGGAAATGATGTCCTGACTTATGAAAATATCGCCCTCATCGCGCGACTGCATGTGTCAGTGATTTAATCAACTCTTCTACAGAAACATGATATTGTTTATGTCTCTCAGTTCAGATCATGAACATCTGCTCTCTTTAAGAACGGTCTGAGCCGCTTTATTGCGCAGTTATAATAATTAAAGGCTTCATCTGAATGTAAAATGCGCCTCACGCATTAAACGGAGTGGGCGTGGTCAAGTGGGCGGGACTTCCTGCCGGGACGTACACGAGGTTCCGTGAGCGTTTTTCTCTGACAGTAGAGGCCTTTAAACTACGCCCACACAGCGCGTTTAACACACCCCGAATCCACAGTACGCGAGACCAACCGACGGAATCCGTCACACATCGGTGCCTCCGGAATACCTTCAACCGCATCTGATACGGGTCATGACGCTGGAAGCGATCCGGTACCGGTCCGGGTCTCTGCAGATCCTCAACCAGCTGCTGCTGCCGCACGACACCGTGTACGACGAGGTCCGTTCGGTGCAGGACGGCTATAAGGCCATCAAGAGTATGAAGGTACGGCAGGCCCGATCGACGGAACCTCTGCCCGGTCCCGTACACGCGCGAGGTCCCTTTGTGTCCGCGCAGAACACGGGGTCGCGCTTTGTTCCTGCATGTGTTCTTGTGTGATCTGGAGTCGCTATAAGATGACTGAATGCGTTTACACATCGATTGAGAGGTTTATTTAATAATGGTTTAAAGGTGCTGTGCGTGATTGTGTAATGAGGTGACAAGTGGAAAATGTCCCGATGCTCCTTGAAAGAGATCAATGAAATATCAGGTAAATTGCGGGCCCCGGTCAGGTTCACGGTGTCGATACACGCGGAGATTGAGAGCGATATTTTGTTCTCGTTGTATTTTGCTACTGAAGTTCTAGAACTGTTAAAATCTTTAATTAAAGTCCCGCATCTACCGGAGTGAGACTGTGCAGCATTTAACAGCTGTTGGACCCGTCAGGGGACGTTCACACAGGACACGAATATTCTTTCAATGTATTTATATATCTGTCTGTCTGTCTTATTCTCTGTCTGTCTTATTCTCTGTCTGTCTGTCTTATTCTCTATCTGTCTTATTGTCTGTCTGTCTGTCTTATTCTCTGTCTGTCTGTCTTATTCTCTATCTGTCTGTCTTATTGTCTGTCTGTCTTATTCTCTATCTGTCTGTCTGTCTTATTCTCTATCTGCCTGTCTTATTGTCTGTCTGTCTGTCTGTCTTATTCTCTGTCTGTCTGTCTTATTCTCTGTCTGTCTGTCTTATTCTCTATCTGTCTGTCTTATTGTCTGTCTGTCTTATTCTCTATCTGCCTGTCTTATTGTCTGTCTGTCTTATTCTCTATCTGCCTGTCTGTCTGTCTTATTCTCTGTCTGTCTGTCTGTCTGTCTGTCTTAGTCAATTCAATGGGGCTTTATTGGCATGAATGTAAACAATACAGTATTGTATCTATATCTGTCTGTCTGTTTGTTTTTTTGTCTGTTTCTATGTCTGTCTGTTTGTTTGTCTGTTTCTATATCTGTCTGTTTGTTTGTTTGTCTGTTTCTATATCTGTCTGTCTGTCTGTTTGTCTGTTTCTATATCTGTTTGTCTGTCTGTTTCTATATCTGTTTGTCTGTCTGTTTTTTGTTTCTATATCTGTCTGTTTGTCTGTCTGTTTCTATA